>OZ038479.1:123786552-123839052 GCA_964036315.1 Acanthosepion esculentum | reverse complement strand
TGTAGTTTATCGTCTTACCCAGGACGGGGATCTAGTTTATCGTCTTACCCACGACGCGGATGTAGTTTATCTTCTTAACCAGGACGTGGATGTAGTTTATCGTCTTACCCAGGACGGGGATGTAGTTTATCGTCTTACCCAGGACGGGGATCTAGTTTATCGTCTTACCCAGGACGGGGATGTAGTTTATCGTCTTCCCCAGGACGGGGATCTAGTTTATCGTCTTACCCAGGACGGGGATCTAGTTTATCGTCTTACCCAGGACGGGGATCTAGTTTATCTTCTTACCCAGGACGTGGATGTAGTTTATCGTCTTACCCAGGACGGGGATCTAGTTTATCTTCTTACCCAGGACGGGGATCTAGTTTATCTTCTTAACCAGGACGTGGATGTAGTTTATCGTCTTACCCAGGACGGGGATGTAGTTTATCGTCTTACCCAGGACGGGGATCTAGTTTATCGTCTTACCCAGGACGGGGATCTAGTTTATCTTCTTAACCAGGACGTGGATGTAGTTTATCGTCTTACCCAGGACGGGGATGTAGTTTATCGTCTTACCCAGGACGGGGATCTAGTTTATCGTCTTACCCAGGACGGGGATCTAGTTTATCGTCTTACCCAGGACGGGGATCTAGTTTATCTTCTTACCCAGGACGGGGATCTAGTTTATCTTCTTAACCAGGACATGGATGTAGTTTATCGTCTTACCCAGGACGGGGATGTAGTTTATCGTCTTACCCAGGACGGGGATCTAGTTTATCGTCTTACCCAGGACGGGGATGTAGTTTATCGTCTTACCCAGGACGGGGATCTAGTTTATCGTCTTACCCCGGGCGGGGATCTAGTTTATCGTCTTACCCAGGACGGGGATCTAGTTTATCGTCTTACCCAGGACGGGGATCTAGTTTATCGTCTTACCCAGGACGGGGATCTAGTTTAACGTCTTACCCAGGACGGGGATCTAGTTTATCTTCTTAACCAGGACGGGGATCTAGTTTATCGTCTTACCCAGGACGGGGATGTAGTTTATCGTCTTACCCAGGACGGGGATCTAGTTTATCGTCTTACCCAGGACGGGGATCTAGTTTATCTTCTTAACCAGGACGTGGATGTAGTTTATCGTCTTACCCAGGACGGGGATCTAGTTTATCGTCTTACCCAGGACGGGGATCTAGTTTATCGTCTTACCCAGGACGGGGATCTAGTTTATCTTCTTAACCAGGACGTGGATGTAGTTTATCGTCTTACCCAGGACGGGGATCTAGTTTATCGTCTTACCCAGGACGGGGATCTAGTTTATCTTCTTAACCAGGACGTGGATGTAGTTTATCGTCTTACCCAGGACGGGGATGTAGTTTATCGTCTTACCCAGGACGGGGATCTAGTTTATCGTCTTACCCAGGACGGGGATCTAGTTTATCTTCTTACCCAGGACGGGGATCTAGGTTATCTTTTTACCCAGGACGTGGATGTAGTTTATCGTCTTACCCAGGACGGGGATCTAGTTTATCGTCTTACCCAGGACGGGGATCTAGTTTATCTTCTTAACCAGGACGTGGATGTAGTTTATCGTCTTACCCAGGACGGGGATGTAGTTTATCGTCTTACCCAGGACGGGGATCTAGTTTATCGTCTTACCCAGGACGGGGATCTAGTTTATCTTCTTACCCAGGACGGGGATCTAGTTTATCTTCTTACCCAGGACGTGGATGTAGTTTATCGTCTTACCCAGGACGGGGATCTAGTTTATCTTCTTACCCAGGACGGGGATCTAGTTTATCTTCTTAACCAGGACGTGGATGTAGTTTATCGTCTTACCCAGGACGGGGATGTAGTTTATCGTCTTACCCAGGACGGGGATCTAGTTTATCGTCTTACCCAGGACGGGGATCTAGTTTATCTTCTTAACCAGGACGGGGATCTAGTTTATCGTCTTACCCAGGACGGGGATCTAGTTTATCGTCTTACCCAGGACGTGGATGTAGTTTATCGTCTTACCCAGGACGGGGATCTAGTTTATCGTCTTACCCAGGACGGGGATCTAGTTTATCTTCTTAACCAGGACGTGGATGTAGTTTATCGTCTTACCCAGGACGGGGATCTAGTTTATCTTCTTACCCAGGACGGGGATCTAGTTTATCTTCTTAACCAGGACGGGGATGTAGTTTATCGTCTTACCCAGGACGGGGATCTAGTTTATCGTCTTACCCAGGACGGGGATCTAGTTTATCGTCTTACCCAGGACGGGGATCTAGTTTATCGTCTTACCCAGGACGGGGATCTAGTTTATCTTCTTAACCAGGACGGGGATCTAGTTTATCGTCTTACCCAGGACGGGGATGTAGTTTATCGTCTTACCCAAGACGGGGATCTAGTTTATCTTCTTAACCAGGACGTGGATGTAGTTTATCGTCTTACCCAGGACGGGGATCTAGTTTATCGTCTTACCCAGGACGGGGATCTAGTTTATCGTCTTACCCAGGACGGGGATCTAGTTTATCTTCTTAACCAGGACGTGGATGTAGTTTATCGTCTTACCCAGGACGGGGATCTAGTTTATCGTCTTACCCAGGACGGGGATCTAGTTTATCTTCTTAACCAGGACGTGGATGTAGTTTATCGTCTTACCCAGGACGGGGATGTAGTTTATCGTCTTACCCAGGACGGGGATCTAGTTTATCGTCTTACCCAGGACGGGGATCTAGTTTATCTTCTTACCCAGGACGGGGATCTAGGTTATCTTTTTACCCAGGACGTGGATGTAGTTTATCGTCTTACCCAGGACGGGGATCTAGTTTATCGTCTTACCCAGGACGGGGATCTAGTTTATCTTCTTAACCAGGACGTGGATGTAGTTTATCGTCTTACCCAGGACGGGGATGTAGTTTATCGTCTTACCCAGGACGGGGATCTAGTTTATCGTCTTACCCAGGACGGGGATCTAGTTTATCTTCTTACCCAGGACGGGGATCTAGTTTATCTTCTTACCCAGGACGTGGATGTAGTTTATCGTCTTACCCAGGACGGGGATCTAGTTTATCTTCTTACCCAGGACGGGGATCTAGTTTATCTTCTTAACCAGGACGTGGATGTAGTTTATCGTCTTACCCAGGACGGGGATGTAGTTTATCGTCTTACCCAGGACGGGGATCTAGTTTATCGTCTTACCCAGGACGGGGATCTAGTTTATCTTCTTAACCAGGACGGGGATCTAGTTTATCGTCTTACCCAGGACGGGGATCTAGTTTATCGTCTTACCCAGGACGTGGATGTAGTTTATCGTCTTACCCAGGACGGGGATCTAGTTTATCGTCTTACCCAGGACGGGGATCTAGTTTATCGTCTTACCCAGGACGGGGATCTAGTTTATCTTCTTAACCAGGACGTGGATGTAGTTTATCGTCTTACCCAGGACGGGGATCTAGTTTATCTTCTTACCCAGGACGGGGATCTAGTTTATCTTCTTAACCAGGACGTGGATGTAGTTTATCGTCTTACCCAGGACGGGGATGTAGTTTATCGTCTTACCCAGGACGGGCATCTAGTTTATCGTCTTACCCAGGACGGGGATCTAGTTTATCGTCTTACCCAGGACGGGGATCTAGTTTATCTTCTTAACCAGGACGGGGATCTAGTTTATCGTCTTACCCAGGACGGGGATGTAGTTTATCGTCTTACCCAGGACGGGGATCTAGTTTATCGTCTTACCCAGGACGGGGATGTAGTTTATCGTCTTACCCAGGACGGGGATCTAGTTTATCGTCTTACCCAGGACGGGGATCTAGTTTATCTTCTTAACCAGGACGGGGATCTAGTTTATCGTCTTACCCAGGACGGGGATGTAGTTTATCGTCTTACCCAGGACGGGGATCTAGTTTATCGTCTTACCCAGGACGGGGATCTAGTTTATCGTCTTACCCAGGACGGGGATCTAGTTTATTTTCATAACCAGGACGTGGATGTAGTTTATCGTCTTACCCAGGACGGGGATGTAGTTTATCGTCTTACCCAGGACGGGGATCTAGTTTATCGTCTTACCCAGGACGGGGATCTAGTTTATCGTCTTACCCAGGACGGGGATCTAGTTTATCTTCTTAACCAGGACGGGGATCTAGTTTATCGTCTTACCCAGGACGGGGATGTAGTTTATCGTCTTACCCAGGACGGGGATGTAGTTTATCGTCTTACCCAGGACGGGGATCTAGTTTATCGTCTTACCCAGGACGGGGATCTAGTTTATCGTCTTACCCAGGACGGGGATCTAGTTTATCTTCTTCCCCAGGACGGGGATCTAGTTTATCTTCTTACCCAGGACGGGGATCTAGTTTATCTTCTTACCCAGGACGGGGATCTAGTTTATCGTCTTACCCAGGACGGGGATGTAGTTTATCGTCTTACCCAGGACGGGGATCTAGTTTATCGTCTTACCCAGGACGGGGATCTAGTTTATCTTCTTAACCAGGACGTGGATGTAGTTTATCGTCTTACCCAGGACGGGGATGTAGTTTATCGTCTTACCCAGGACGGGGATCTAGTTTATCGTCTTACCCAGGACGGGGATCTAGTTTATCTTCTTACCCAGGACGGGGATGTAGTTTATCGTCTTACCCAGGACGGGGATCTAGTTTATCGTCTTACCCAGGACGGGGATCTAGTTTATCGTCTTACCCAGGACGGGGATCTAGTTTATCTTCTTAACCAGGACGTGGATGTAGTTTATCGTCTTACCCAGGACGGGGATGTAGTTTATCGTCTTACCCAGGACGGGGATCTAGTTTATTGTCTTACTCAGGACGGGGATCTAGTTTATCGTCTTACCCAGGACGGGGATCTAGTTTATCGTCTTACCCAGGACGGGGATCTAGTTTATCTTCTTAACCAGGACGTGGATGTAGTTTATCGTCTTACCCAGGACGGGGATGTAGTTTATCGTCTTACCCAGGACGGGGATCTAGTTTATCGTCTTACCCAGGACGGGGATCTAGTTTATCGTCTTACCCAGGACGGGGATCTAGTTTATCGTCTTACCCAGGACGGGGATGTAGTTTATCGTCTTACCCAGGACGGGGATGTAGTTTATCGTCTTACCCAGGACGGGGATCTAGTTTATCGTCTTACCCAGGACGGGGATCTAGTTTATCGTCTTACCCAGGACGGGGATCTAGTTTATCTTCTTCCCCAGGACGGGGATCTAGTTTATCTTCTTACCCAGGACGGGGATCTAGTTTATCTTCTTACCCAGGACGGGGATCTAGTTTATCGTCTTACCCAGGACGGGGATGTAGTTTATCGTCTTACCCAGGACGGGGATCTAGTTTATCGTCTTACCCAGGACGGGGATCTAGTTTATCTTCTTAACCAGGACGTGGATGTAGTTTATCGTCTTACCCAGGACGGGGATGTAGTTTATCGTCTTACCCAGGACGGGGATCTAGTTTATCGTCTTACCCAGGACGGGGATCTAGTTTATCTTCTTACCCAGGACGGGGATGTAGTTTATCGTCTTACCCAGGACGGGGATCTAGTTTATCGTCTTACCCAGGACGGGGATCTAGTTTATCGTCTTACCCAGGACGGGGATCTAGTTTATCTTCTTAACCAGGACGTGGATGTAGTTTATCGTCTTACCCAGGACGGGGATGTAGTTTATCGTCTTACCCAGGACGGGGATCTAGTTTATTGTCTTACTCAGGACGGGGATCTAGTTTATCGTCTTACCCAGGACGGGGATCTAGTTTATCGTCTTACCCAGGACGGGGATCTAGTTTATCTTCTTAACCAGGACGTGGATGTAGTTTATCGTCTTACCCAGGACGGGGATGTAGTTTATCGTCTTACCCAGGACGGGGATGTAGTTTATCGTCTTACCCAGGACGGGGATCTAGTTTATCGTCTTACCCAGGACGGGGATCTAGTTTATCGTCTTACCCAGGACGGGGATCTAGTTTATCGTCTTACCCAGGACGGGGATCTAGTTTATCTTCTTAACCAGGACGTGGATGTAGTTTATCGTCTTACCCAGGACGGGGATGTAGTTTATCGTCTTACCCAGGACGGGGATCTAGTTTATCGTCTTACCCAGGACGGGGATCTAGTTTATCGTCTTACCCAGGACGGGGATCTAGTTTATCGTCTTACCCAGGACGGGGATCTAGTTTATCTTCTTAACCAGGACGGGGATCTAGTTTATCGTCTTACCCAGGACGGGGATGTAGTTTATCGTCTTACCCAGGACGGGGATCTAGTTTATCGTCTTACCCAGGACGGGGATCTAGTTTATCGTCTTACCCAGGACGGGGATCTAGTTTATCGTCTTACCCAGGACGGGGATGTAGTTTATCGTCTTACCCAGGACGGGGATGTAGTTTATCGTCTTACCCAGGACGGGGATCTAGTTTATCGTCTTACCCAGGACGGGGATCTAGTTTATCGTCTTACCCAGGACGGGGATCTAGTTTATCTTCTTACCAAGGACGGGGATCTAGTTTATCTTCTTAACCAGGACGTGGATGTAGTTTATCGTCTTACCCAGGACGGGGATGTAGTTTATCGTCTTACCCAGGACGGGGATCTAGTTTATCGTCTTACCCAGGACGGGGATGTAGTTTATCGTCTTACCCAGGACGGGGATGTAGTTTATCGTCTTACCCAGGACGGGGATCTAGTTTATCGTCTTACCCAGGACGGGGATCTAGTTTATCGTCTTACCCAGGACGGGGATCTAGTTTATCGTCTTACCCAGGACGGGGATCTAGTTTATCTTCTTAACCAGGACGGGGATCTAGATTATCGTCTTACCCAGGACGGGGATCTAGTTTATCGTCTTACCCAGGACGGGGATCTAGTTTATCGTCTTACCCAGGACGGGGATCTAGTTTATCGTCTTATCCAGGACGGGGATCTAGTTTATCTTGTTAACCAGGACGGGGATCTAGTTTATCGTCTTACCCAGGACGGGGATGTAGTTTATCGTCTTACCCAGGACGGGGATCTAGTTTATCGTCTTACCCAGGACGGGGATGTAGTTTATCGTCTTACCCAGGACGGGGATCTAGTTTATCGTCTTACCCAGGACGGGGATCTAGTTTATCTTCTTAACCAGGACGGGGATCTAGTTTATCGTCTTACCCAGGACGGGGATGTAGTTTATCGTCTTACCCAGGACGGGGATCTAGTTTATCGTCTTACCCAGGACGGGGATCTAGTTTATCGTCTTACCCAGGACGGGGATCTAGTTTATCGTCTTACCCAGGACGGGGATCTAGTTTATCTTCTTAACCAGGACGTGGATGTAGTTTATCGTCTTACCCAGGACGGGGATGTAGTTTATCGTCTTACCCAGGACGGGGATCTAGTTTATCGTCTTACCCAGGACGGGGATCTAGTTTATCGTCTTACCCAGGACGGGGATCTAGTTTATCTTCTTAACCAGGACGGGGATATAGTTTATCTTCTTAACCAGGACGAGGATCTAGTTTATCGTCTTACCCAGGACGGGGATGTAGTTTATCGTCTTACCCAGGACGGGGATGTAGTTTATCGTCTTACCCAGGATGGGGATCTAGTTTATCGTCTTACCCAGGACGGGGATCTAGTTTATCGTTTTACCCAGGACGGGCATCTAGTTTATCGTCTTACCCAGGACGGGGATCTAGTTTATCGTCTTACCCAGGACGGGGATCTAGTTTATCTTCTTACCCAGGACGGGGATCTAGTTTATCTTCTTACCCAGGACGGGGATCTAGTTTATCTTCTTAACCAGGACGCGGATCTAGTTTATCGTCTTACCCAGGACGGGGATGTAGTTTATCGTCTTACCCAGGACGGGGATCTAGTTTATCGTCTTACCCAGGACGGGGATCTAGTTTATCTTCTTAACCAGGACGGGGATCTAGTTTATCGTCTTACCCAGGACGGGGATGTAGTTTATCGTCTTACCCAGGACGGGGATCTAGTTTATCGTCTTACCCAGGACGGGGATCTAGTTTATCGTCTTACCCAGGACGGGGATCTAGTTTATCGTCTTACCCAGGACGGGGATCTAGTTTATCGTCTTACCCAGGACGGGGATCTAGTTTATCTTCTTCCCCAGGACGGGGATCTAGTTTATCTTCTTACCCAGGACGGGGATCTAGTTTATCTTCTTACCCAGGACGGGGATCTAGTTTATCGTCTTACCCAGGACGGGGATGTAGTTTATCGTCTTACCCAGGACGGGGATCTAGTTTATCGTCTTACCCAGGACGGGGATCTAGTTTATCTTCTTAACCAGGACGTGGATGTAGTTTATCGTCTTACCCAGGACGGGGATGTAGTTTATCGTCTTACCCAGGACGGGGATCTAGTTTATCGTCTTACCCAGGACGGGGATCTAGTTTATCTTCTTACCCAGGACGGGGATGTAGTTTATCGTCTTACCCAGGACGGGGATCTAGTTTATCGTCTTACCCAGGACGGGGATCTAGTTTATCGTCTTACCCAGGACGGGGATCTAGTTTATCTTCTTAACCAGGACGTGGATGTAGTTTATCGTCTTACCCAGGACGGGGATGTAGTTTATCGTCTTACCCAGGACGGGGATCTAGTTTATTGTCTTACTCAGGACGGGGATCTAGTTTATCGTCTTACCCAGGACGGGGATCTAGTTTATCGTCTTACCCAGGACGGGGATCTAGTTTATCTTCTTAACCAGGACGTGGATGTAGTTTATCGTCTTACCCAGGACGGGGATGTAGTTTATCGTCTTACCCAGGACGGGGATCTAGTTTATCGTCTTACCCAGGACGGGGATCTAGTTTATCGTCTTACCCAGGACGGGGATCTAGTTTATCGTCTTACCCAGGACGGGGATCTAGTTTATCGTCTTACCCAGGACGGGGATCTAGTTTATCGTCTTACCCAGGACGGGGATCTAGTTTATCTTCTTAACCAGGACGTGGATGTAGTTTATCGTCTTACCCAGGACGGGGATGTAGTTTATCGTCTTACCCAGGACGGGGATCTAGTTTATCGTCTTACCCAGGACGGGGATCTAGTTTATCGTCTTACCCAGGACGGGGATCTAGTTTATCGTCTTACCCAGGACGGGGATCTAGTTTATCTTCTTAACCAGGACGGGGATCTAGTTTATCGTCTTACCCAGGACGGGGATGTAGTTTATCGTCTTACCCAGGACGGGGATCTAGTTTATCGTCTTACCCAGGACGGGGATCTAGTTTATCGTCTTACCCAGGACGGGGATGTAGTTTATCGTCTTACCCAGGACGGGGATGTAGTTTATCGTCTTACCCAGGACGGGGATCTAGTTTATCGTCTTACCCAGGACGGGGATCTAGTTTATCGTCTTACCCAGGACGGGGATCTAGTTTATCTTCTTACCAAGGACGGGGATCTAGTTTATCTTCTTAACCAGGACGTGGATGTAGTTTATCGTCTTACCCAGGACGGGGATGTAGTTTATCGTCTTACCCAGGACGGGGATCTAGTTTATCGTCTTACCCAGGACGGGGATGTAGTTTATCGTCTTACCCAGGACGGGGATGTAGTTTATCGTCTTACCCAGGACGGGGATCTAGTTTATCGTCTTACCCAGGACGGGGATCTAGTTTATCGTCTTACCCAGGACGGGGATCTAGTTTATCGTCTTACCCAGGACGGGGATCTAGTTTATCTTCTTAACCAGGACGGGGATCTAGATTATCGTCTTACCCAGGACGGGGATCTAGTTTATCGTCTTACCCAGGACGGGGATCTAGTTTATCGTCTTACCCAGGACGGGGATCTAGTTTATCGTCTTATCCAGGACGGGGATCTAGTTTATCTTGTTAACCAGGACGGGGATCTAGTTTATCGTCTTACCCAGGACGGGGATGTAGTTTATCGTCTTACCCAGGACGGGGATCTAGTTTATCGTCTTACCCAGGACGGGGATGTAGTTTATCGTCTTACCCAGGACGGGGATCTAGTTTATCGTCTTACCCAGGACGGGGATCTAGTTTATCTTCTTAACCAGGACGGGGATCTAGTTTATCGTCTTACCCAGGACGGGGATGTAGTTTATCGTCTTACCCAGGACGGGGATCTAGTTTATCGTCTTACCCAGGACGGGGATCTAGTTTATCGTCTTACCCAGGACGGGGATCTAGTTTATCGTCTTACCCAGGACGGGGATCTAGTTTATCTTCTTAACCAGGACGTGGATGTAGTTTATCGTCTTACCCAGGACGGGGATGTAGTTTATCGTCTTACCCAGGACGGGGATCTAGTTTATCGTCTTACCCAGGACGGGGATCTAGTTTATCGTCTTACCCAGGACGGGGATCTAGTTTATCTTCTTAACCAGGACGGGGATATAGTTTATCTTCTTAACCAGGACGAGGATCTAGTTTATCGTCTTACCCAGGACGGGGATGTAGTTTATCGTCTTACCCAGGACGGGGATGTAGTTTATCGTCTTACCCAGGATGGGGATCTAGTTTATCGTCTTACCCAGGACGGGGATCTAGTTTATCGTCTTACCCAGGACGGGCATCTAGTTTATCGTCTTACCCAGGACGGGGATCTAGTTTATCGTCTTACCCAGGACGGGGATCTAGTTTATCTTCTTACCCAGGACGGGGATCTAGTTTATCTTCTTACCCAGGACGGGGATCTAGTTTATCTTCTTAACCAGGACGCGGATCTAGTTTATCGTCTTACCCAGGACGGGGATGTAGTTTATCGTCTTACCCAGGACGGGGATCTAGTTTATCGTCTTACCCAGGACGGGGATCTAGTTTATCTTCTTAACCAGGACGGGGATCTAGTTTATCGTCTTACCCAGGACGGGGATGTAGTTTATCGTCTTACCCAGGACGGGGATCTAGTTTATCGTCTTACCCAGGACGGGGATCTAGTTTATCGTCTTACCCAGGACGGGGATCTAGTTTATCGTCTTACCCAGGACGGGGATCTAGTTTATCTTCTTAACCAGGACGTGGATGTAGTTTATCGTCTTACCCAGGACGGGGATCTAGTTTATCGTCTTACCCAGGACGGCGATCTAGTTTATCGTCTTACCCAGGACGGGGATCTAGTTTATCGTCTTACCCAGGACGGGGATCTAGTTTATCTTCTTAACCAGGACGGGGATCTAGTTTATCGTCTTACCCAGGACGGGGATGTAGTTTATCGTCTTACCCAGGACGGGGATGTAGTTTATCGTCTTACCCAGGACGGGGATCTAGTTAATCGTCTTACCCAGGACGGGTATCTAGTTTATCGTCTTACCCAGGACGGGGATCTAGTTTATCGTCTTACCCAGGACGGGGATCTAGTTTATCGTCTTACCCAGGACGGGGATCTAGTTTATCGTCTTACCCAGGACGGGGATCTAGTTTATCTTCTTAACCAGGACGTGGATGTAGTTTATCGTCTTACCCAGGACGGGGATGTAGTTTATCGTCTTACCCAGGACGGGGATCTAGTTTATCGTCTTACCCAGGACGGGGATCTAGTTTATCGTCTTACCCAGGACGGGGATCTAGTTTATCTTCTTAACCAGGACGGGGATCTAGTTTATCGTCTTACCCAGGACGGGGATGTAGTTTATCGTCTTACCCAGGACGGGGATCTAGTTTATCGTCTTACCCAGGACGGGGATTTAGTTTATCGTCTTACCCAGGACGGGGATCTAGTTTATCGTCTTACCCAGGACGAGGATCTAGTTTATCGTCTTACCCAGGACGGGGATCTAGTTTATCTTCTTAACCAGGACGGGGATCTAGTTTATCGTCTTACCCAGGACGGGGATCTAGTTTATCGTCTTACCCAGGACGGGGATCTAGTTTATCGTCTTACCCAGGACGGGGATCTAGTTTATCGTCTTACCCAGGACGGGGATCTAGTTTATCTTCTTAACCAGGACGGGGATCTAGTTTATCGTCTTACCCAGGACGGGGATGTAGTTTATCGTCTTACCCAGGACGGGGATCTAGTTTATCGTCTTACCCAGGACGGGGATGTAGTTTATCGTCTTACCCAGGACGGGGATCTACTTTATCGTCTTACCCAGGACGGGGATCTAGTTTATCTTCTTAACCAGGACGGGGATCTAGTTTATCGTCTTACCCAGGACGGGGATCTAGTTTATCTTCTTAACCAGGACGGGGATCTAGTTTATCGTCTTACCCAGGACGGGGATGTAGTTTATCGTCTTACCCAGGACGGGGATCTAGTTTATCGTCTTACCCAGGACGGGGATCTAGTTTATCGTCTTACCCAGGACGGGGATCTAGTTTATCTTCTTAACCAGGACGGGGATCTAGTTTATCGTCTTACCCAGGACGGGGATCTAGTTTATCGTCTTACCCAGGACGGGGATCTAGTTTATCTTCTTAACCAGGACGTGGATGTAGTTTATCGTCTTACCCAGGACGGGGATCTAGTTTATCGTCTTACCCAGGACGGGGATCTAGTTTATCGTCTTACCCAGGACGGGGATCTAGTTTATCGTCTTACCCAGGACGGGGATCTAGTTTATCGTCTTACCCAGGACGGGGATCTAGTTTATCGTCTTACCCAGGACGGGGATCTAGTTTATCGTCTTACCCAGGTCGGGGATCTAGTTTATCGTTCTACCCAGGACGGGGATCTAGTTTATCGTCTTACCCAGGACGGGGATCTAGTTTATCTTCTTAACCAGGACGGGGATCTAGTTTATCGTCTTACCCAGGACGGGGATGTAGTTTATCGTCTTACCCAGGACGGGGATGTAGTTTATCGTCTTACCCAGGACGGGGATCTAGTTTATCGTCTTACCCAGGACGGGGATCTAGTTTATCTTCTTAACCAGGACGGGGATCTAGTTTATCGTCTTACCCAGGACGGGGATGTAGTTTATCGTCTTACCCAGGACGGGGATCTAGTTTATCGTCTTACCCAGGACGGGGATGTAGTTTATCGTCTTACCCAGGACGGGGATCTAGTTTATCTTCTTAACCAGGACGTGGATGTAGTTTATCGTCTTACCCAGGACGGGGATCTAGTTTATCGTCTTACCCAGGACGGGGATCTAGTTTATCTTCTTAACCAGGACGTGGATGTAGTTTATCGTCTTACCCAGGACGGGGATGTAGTTTATCGTCTTACCCAGGACGGGGATCTAGTTTATCGTCTTACCCAGGACGGGGATCTAGTTTATCGTCTTACCCAGGACGGGATCTAGTTTATCTTCTTAACCAGGACGTGGATGTAGTTTATCGTCTTACCCAGGACGGGGATGTAGTTTATCGTCTTACGCAGGATGGGGATCTAGTTTATCGTCTTACCCAGGACGGGGATCTAGTTTATCTTCTTAACCAGGACGTGGATGTAGTTTATCGTCTTACCCAGGACGGGGATGTAGTTTATCGTCTTACCCAGGACGGGGATCTAGTTTATCTTCTTAACCAGGACGTGGATGTAGTTTATCGTCTTACCCAGGACGGGGATGTAGTTTATCGTCTTACCCACGACGCGGATGTAGTTTATCGTCTTACCCAGGACGGGGATCTAGTTTATCGTCTTACCCACAACGCGGATGTAGTTTATCGTCTTACCCAGGACGGGGATCTAGTTTATCGTCTTACCCAGGACGGGGATCTAGTTTATCTTCTTAACCAGGACGTGGATGTAGTTTATCGTCTTACCCAGGACGGGGATGTAGTTTATCGTCTTACCCAGGACGGGGATCTAGTTTATCGTCTTACCCAGGACGGGGATCTAGTTTATCGTCTTACCCAGGACGGGGATCTAGTTTATCGTCTTACCCAGGACGGGGATCTAGTTTATCGTCTTACCCAGGACGGGGATCTAGTTTATCTTCTTAACCAGGACGGGGATCTAGTTTATCGTCTTACCCAGGACGGGGATGTAGTTTATCGTCTTACCCAGGACGGGGATGTAGTTTATCGTCTTACCCAGGACGGGGATCTAGTTTATCGTCTTACCCAGGACGGGGATCTAGTTTATCTTCTTAACCAGGACGGGGATCTAGTTTATCGTCTTACCCATGACGGGGATGTAGTTTATCGTCTTACCCAGGACGGGGATCTAGTTTATCGTCTTACCCAGGACGGGGATCTAGTTTATCGTCTTACCCAGGACGGGGATGTAGTTTATCGTCTTACCCAGGACGGGGATCTAGTTTATCGTCTTACCCAGGACGGGGATCTAGTTTATCTTCTTAACCAGGACGTGGATGTAGTTTATCGTCTTACCCAGGACAGGGATCTAGTTTATCGTCTTACCCAGGACGGGGATCTAGTTTATCTTCTTAACCAGGACGTGGATGTAGTTTATCGTCTTACCCAGGACGGGGATGTAGTTTATCGTCTTACCCAGGACGGGGATCTAGTTTATCGTCTTACCCAGGACGGGGATCTAGTTTATCGTCTTACCCAGGACGGGGATCTAGTTTATCTTCTTAACCAGGACGTGGATGTAATTTATCGTCTTACCCAGGACGGGGATGTAGTTTATCGTCTTACCCAGGACGGGGATCTAGTTTATCGTCTTACCCAGGACGGGGATCTAGTTTATCTTCTTAACCAGGACGTGGATGTAGTTTATCGTCTTACCCAGGACGGGGATGTAGTTTATCGTCTTACCCAGGACGGGGATCTAGTTTATCGTCTTACCCAGGACGGGGATCTAGTTTATCTTCTTAACCAGGACGTGGATGTAGTTTATCGTCTCACCCAGGACGGGGATGTAGTTTATCGTCTTACCCACGACGCGGATGTAGTTTATCGTCTTACCCAGGACGGGGATCTAGTTTATCGTCTTACCCACAACGCGGATGTAGTTTATCGTCTTACCCAGGACGGGGATCTAGTTTATCGTCTTACCCAGGACGGGGATCTAGTTTATCTTCTTAACCAGGACGTGGATGTAGTTTATCGTCTTACCCAGGACGGGGATGTAGTTTATCGTCTTACCCAGGACGGGGATCTAGTTTATCGTCTTACCCAGGACGGGGATCTAGTTTATCTTCTTAACCAGGACGTGGATGTAGTTTATCGTCTTACCCAGGACGGGGATGTAGTTTATCGTCTTACCCACGACGCGGATGTAGTTTATCGTCTTACCCAGGACGGGGATCTAGTTTATCGTCTTACCCACAACGCGGATGTAGTTTATCGTCTTACCCAGGACGGGGATCTAGTTTATCGTCTTACCCAGGACGGGGTTCTAGTTTATCTTCTTAACCAGGACGTGGATGTAGTTTATCGTCTTACCCAGGACGGGGATGTAGTTTATCGTCTTACCCAGGACGGGGATCTAGTTTATCGTCTTACCCAGGACGGGGATCTAGTTTATCTTCTTAACCAGGACGTGGATGTAGTTTATCGTCTTACCCAGGACGGGGATGTAGTTTATCGTCTTACCCACGACGCGGATGTAGTTTATCGTCTTACCCAGGACGGGGATCTAGTTTATCGTCTTACCCACAACGCGGATGTAGTTCATCGTCTTACCCAGGACGGGGATCTAGTTTATCGTCTTAGCCACGACGCGGATGTAGTTTATCGTCTTACCCAGGACGGGGATGTAGTTTATCGTCTTACCCACGACGCGGATGTAGTTTATCGTCTTACCCAGGACGAGGATCTAGTTTATCGTCTTACCCAGTATACGGATATAGTTTATCGTCTTACCGAGGACGGGGATTTAGTTTATCTGCTTACGCAGGACAGGGATCTGGCTTATCGTCTTACCCAGGACGGGAATCTAGTTTATCGTCTTACTCACGACACACGGATAATAGTTTATCGTCTTACCTTGGACGGGGATCTAATTTATCGTCTTACCCACGACGCGGATGTAGTTTATCGTCTTACCTACGACGCGGATGTAGTTTATCGTCTAGCCCAGTACGGAGATCTAGTTTATCGTCTTACCCACGACGCGGATCTAGTTTATCGTCTTACCCAGAAGGGGAAGCCTGCAGTCCATTTCTCTAATCTCTTGATAACAATTTATATAACGTAAATATGTTCACATCAAACAGACGTTCAAATATTGCAATAAAAAATAAAGGTTGGTGCCTATCGATAAAAGGTTTCGGGTTAAATGACAGGTAAGGTGATTCGTTGATTTGCCTAAGTGAAAATCGAGGAGGAAGACAGTGGGTATGGGAAGAACAAATATTTTCCCGCGCTTTTCATCGCTCAGGCGCCAAACTGGCGGCCATTTTGTGAATGAGATCAAGCAGTGAAGAGCATTTTCGTTGGCTTTTTGCTTGACGTTTCGCCTTTTGGCGGGGGGTGACCCCACTTCTGACTTCTCCACTCTGTCTGGCGCAGTCTGCCTTATTCTCATTCGAAAGCTGACGTGGCCCAGACAAATGGGAAACGAATTCGGCCCTGATAAAGAACAAGTTAAATTATTGATGACCGACAAAATATGGCTGGGATGAACTGATGACTTCATGATAAGCTGGAACAGAAAAATGAATATCAAACGACAAGATTAAATGAAATAAAACGTACGCGATGATTAATTTAAAACGAATGCACAAACACAAAATAATCTTTTTCTTCTACGTGACGTGTCCCTTCAGAACGTGGCCGGTTATGGATGCCCACAACCTATCTCTGATTGTTTGTATTAATTCACATATAAAGCTACTTATCGCAAATTTTAATTCACTCTAGGAAATTATAAATTTTAAATCAAAGTTTTTTTTTTTATTATCATTTTTGACACTCTTTTGAAAATATAAATTTTAAACCAATATTTATTTATTTGTGAATAGTTTTAATATATATGTATATTTATATACAGAGTATCCATAAAATTCGTGTGCACCTCAAAAAATTTATAACTATTTGTATTTGCGATAGAAATAATCTGTAAAAAATGCTATAAAGTTTAATGTACCTAGTTTTAAGTATAGCTAAAATAACTAATGTGATTTCAGGCATTATTGTAAGTCAGTTGGCAAATGTTTTCCGTGAACTGCAAAATCGTATTAACCTTTGTATAATGATGGAGGACATGTGGAAACTTAAATAAAATTTCAATAAAACCTTAAAAAATATAGATTTACTTCTTTCTAATCCTTTTTACAAATTATTTCTATCGCAAATACAAATAAAGTTACAATTTTTTTTAAATGCACACGAACTTTATGGGCACGCTGTATTATAAATTTTAAACCAATATTCGTTGCCTCGCAACAACTCCAGCCTTCAGAATGAAAAATTACCAAAAATCAGAGAGTTATTCACATTTCGCAAGTGCAGATAACATTTGAGGTTCAGTGGGGTAAATAAGTATTTCGCGCTTACTGATTCCCTGAGTTTATCACCTTACAAAAAATAGGAACGATCTATAATTTTCAGTGTAGGTCCATTTGAAAATGAGAGATAGAATATAAAAGAAAATTCTAGAAAATCACATTATATTAATATTTGAACATTTATTTTCATTATCTGTCTATATTTCTGAGATGAAGTATTATGTACATTATTTACATTATTCGGACTATTGTCCTCATCTTTGTCGCCATATTTATTACAACGTTTCGGCCCTTCAGTATATGTCTATATTTCTGAGATGAGGTATTATGTACGTTATTTACATTATTCGAACCATTGTTCTCATCTTTGTCGCCATATTTATTACAACGTTTCGGCCGTTGTACGCTCTGGTTTTCTTCAGGTGGTTGCAATGTCGAACTGAAGCCTTTATTTCCCTCACTGGGGTAGACTGTTCTAGTTCCACGTGCCATGTTTAATGGATGTCTGGTTATCAATTATCTCCTGTTAATTTCCCTCTGAAAGTTCTCCACTGCCTTAACCTGGTATTGAACTCACACTCTTTGGGTCCAGTCACTGGATCTAACCAACGCCCTTGTGCCATGTGTCCTTGAGGACATCTGTGTATGAATTTCTGGGTAAAAGCAATAATAACAACAAAAAAGTTGCAATATGAGCTCTGGTAAAAACATGTAATGATAACAGCAAAAATTGCAATATGAGCACTGGTAAAAATGGTTGCTGAAGACATTAGATTTTTAATACCCAGACATCTATTAAACATGGCACGTGAAACTAGAACAGTCTACCCCAGTGAGCGAAATAAAGGGTTAAGTTCGACATTCCAACCACCTGAAGAAGGCCGGAGCGTACAACGGCAGAAACGTTGTAATAAATATGAGGACAAAGATAAGGACAATAGTCCGAATAATGTAAATAATTTATTTTCATTATATTCTGTCTCTCACTATCATTATTAAGACAGACCTTCCCTGAAAATTATAGATCATTCCTATTTTTGCAAGGTGGCAAACCCAGAAAATCAGCAGGGGGTGAAATACTTATTTTCCCCACTGTACTTTCAAGGAATTTTTTACAATTTAAAAAAATATATTTAAAAACTGTTTTTGGCTTGTTTGTCGTGGTGAGCGCGAACGTAGACTCCACAGGGACGAAATATCACGATAACCAACAGATATCCCATTTCAGTCAAAAATCCACACCTGATGATGAACACAGCGTACTTGGTCGAAACTTTGTGTCTATAATGATAGCGAACCCAACTCGCCCACATTTGGTGTGGTCGCAAAGTTCAACCCAACTGGAATGGAATTGCAAGGGCCTCCCTCTGAGAGAATTTGGGGTGAATTTTAGTAAATATAAATTCTTCTTATTTGGGAGGGGGTGAATTAACAGGAATGACACCCCCCATCTTTTACATCTCTTAGCAACGTTTGTCTTTTGCGAATTACACCTAACCCCGTTCTGCATTTTTTCATACAAGCACGTCGGGTCCTTTTTTCTTTTCTTCGATATGTCCTGTGAGTGTCAAATTCTCCAAGCCTTCTTTCCTCGTTATGCAGTCCATAAATTTCAACTCTCCTGTTCTGTTTTGGGTTAGATAGAACATTCGTTCGGTTTATTAAGGAAATTTTATGAACATTTTTTAGCCAACCCAATACAAGTGTCCTTTTTGTTTCCATTTTTCCTACAATTTCCACGTTACTCAGTCCATGGTATTCTCAGTATCCTCCTGTAGATCCACACTTCTGTTGCCCTTGAGTCTCTTCTTCATCTGCGGTGAAATTGTCCCGTATTCACTAACATGATTCTAGGACAAACTGCCCGACTGACAAGATCCCGACGGCCAAGTACCTGATAAGGACAACTGCCCGATAAGGACAATTGCCCGACCGAAAAATGGCCGATAGGGACAACTACCCGACGGGAAAATGGCCGATGTTTATATATATGTAGTTATATTGCTGCTATTGGAAAGGGAAAGTTACAGATAATAGCTAACAGTTCCATCCGCCTTCTCATGGAGGTGAAGACCCTGTGCCAAGGTGAAGCTTACTATTTGTCGGATACGAGATATTTCTGAGAACGAAACATTATGTCGTGACTCTGCAAGTGTTGGTTTGTTTAATAGAAAATCGTTCTTAGTGATATTATTGGTTTCTTAATCAATATTGAAGATTATTATTACTATTTGCATTATTTAGATTATTGTTAACATTATTATTATTACTAGAACATTATTATTATTATTATTATTATTATTATTATTATTATTGTAGCAAAAAAGAACAGCGATATCCTAAAGAATATACCAATGGTTTAAAGCTATTGAAACTTCCTTTTTAGTACGATAAAAAAATTGACAGTGAGGACCGATAGTAGAGCGATAATTATTTCACCTCCATGAGAAGGGGGATGGAACGGTTAACTATCGTTTTACACCCATACTTATTCTACACGCTCTACGATCCAGGAATATTTTTTTTAAAAGTTGATTAAAAAAGCTTATATTAACATTGCTTATTTTTCTTATAGGAGATCACCACTTCGAAATTTTAATCCACGAAACACGTTCATTGATTACAAAATAAATAGTGATAACCCCAACATAAATACATGCAATTCAACTCTAGAAATCTTATAGTAAACCAAAAAATAACATTCCCAATTACTACTAAAGCTAACTCTACAATTTTTACCTACTCAAATGTGATATTATCCCCTATCTCTATCTTCCCTCCCCTACCTCTTACTCTTAGGACGCTTGTGAGATGATGTGCCTAAACTCTTGACCAATCAACATTAAACACCCGGTCTATTCATCACCAAACTGCTATCAACAAGCACTATTGTTTCAGTTCGACACCTATATTATTTTTGTATATATTTTTCTTCTCGAACAAATGGAAAAAAGGAAGTGACGTTTCATATACGGCTTGTCTACAAGCAGGATTTTTCATAACCATTTAAGATTCTCACCCGTCGAAGTGCAGTTGAAATGCGCTGAAACCAAGTTGCATTTTTGTACTGAGTAAAATAGTTTTGTCTATATGATAAAATTATAATATATATATATATATATATATATATATATATATATATATATATATATATATATATATATATATATTTGGTAGGGTGTTCGCTTGACAACCTAACTGTCCGGGTTTCAATTCTCGGTAGTGGATGCGCACTGCTGATGAGTCCCAAATATAGGACGAAACGGCCGTCCAGTGCTTTCTGCATTCTGTGACAGTGCTTACAGCATTCTGTTGAGGTTTCAGACTCGATGAATTACTTAATTACATTTATCAAATCCTCCTAATTATTACTTATATATATATATATATATATAGTGTACTTGGTTGAAGCGCTATGTCTATAATAATAACCTCTATATCAACTGAGATGAGTACCGATATCACAGGGACAAAATATCACAGTAAGCAACAGATATCCCATATCAGTCAAACCAGGGACATCTGATGATCACAACAGGGTACTTGGTCGAAACGTCGTGTCTATAATAATAGCCTCTCTATCAAGCAAGATACGGACAATTTGTTCGAAATAATACAAGGGCAATGATAATTACTTATCTCTGAAATGGACTGCTATATAATGAACTCAATTGTCCGAACAAATCAGTTATTGATTCCTACCACTCTTCAAAATGATACGGAATACACTTACCGTTTATTCTAATTCTACGTTCCATATATTCTTCCCTGAAGGCAAACTCAGAGAAGAATGACATCAAGAGGCGTTCTAGTGTACAAACCAAAACATACAAGTAATACAGTCGACGTTCTCATATTCAGAAAATTCTGAAAGTGGATTAAAAAATGTTTCCATACAAGATTCAAATAGCCCAAACTGTACTATCCCAAGATGCTTTTATTATACTCTTTCCTTAAAAGATTTTTTTTCTTATCTTATACTCTCTGTTAAAGGGTCTCCCCTTTTTACACAAATGGACTCACCCGAGGTATACATATACTACTACCAGTGAATACCCGGACAGTCTCTAATAGAGGAGGGTAGCACAAGAGTCACAGTTAGCGAGCACGTAGACTCAGTAAGGAGTCATACCGCGATACTTCAATACCGAGACTGTATATATATTAGTGCTGGATCTACTAACCCGTATTACCAGTTTGTATTATTACGTTAATACATTTATTTTCCTTATCCATTCCTGGCATTTGTTATTCATTGATATCAGATGTCATCCCTGAATCCACAACACTCTCTAACACTCAGTAACCACATGCGCCTAAGAGGCTTTATTGCCTTGCTTGGAGTGAACTGATTTTTAAAAACGTCGATGTTTTAATGCGAATCAAATAGGTTTACCACAAAGAGGTTAATTTTTTTTTGTTCAATTATTTATGTGGAATGATGGCCCAGTGAAACTATATCTCGCCAGCCGCTTCAGGACAATCATCTTGAAGTATATCTCGTCAGCCGCTCCAGGACATTCATCTGGCAGTATATCTCGTCAACCACTTCAGGACAATCATCTTGAAGTATATCTCGTCAGCCGCTTCAGGACAATCATCTTGAAGTATATCTCGTCAGCCGCTTCAGGAGAATCATCTTGAAGTATATCTCGTCAGCCGCTTCAGGACAATCATCTTGAAGTATATCTCGTCAGCGGCTTCAGGATAATCATCTGGAAGAATATCTCGTCAAGAGCTTCATGACAATCATCTTGTAGTATATCTCGTCAGCCGCTTCAGGACAATCATCTGGCAGTTTTTCTCGTCTGCAGCTTCAGGACAATCATCTGGCAGTATATCTCGTCAGCCTCTTCAGGACATTCATCTGGCAGTATATCTCGTCAGGCCGCTTCAGGACAATCATCTGGCAGTATATCTCGTCAGCCGCTTCAGGACATTCATCTGGCAGAATATCTCGTCAGCTGCTTCAGTACAATTATTTGGCAGTATATCTCGTCAGCCGCTTCAGGACAATCATCTGGCAGTATATCTCGTCAGCTGCTTCAGCACATTCATCTGACAGTATATTGCGTCAGCAGCTTCAGGATAATCATCTGGCAGTATATCTCGTCAGCCGTTTCAGGACAATCATCTGGCAGTATATCTCGTCAGCCGCTTCAGGACATTCATCTGGCAGTATATATTGTCAGCTGATTCCATACATGTTTTTCGCACTGTTGTCCTCGGGACCTATGATGTTTATTAATTACGCCCCGCTTCACTTCTCGAATAAGAAAACTCAGAATAAAAACGAAAAATGTTCTACTAAATACCCTTTCTCCTGTACCAGGATAATCATAGCACTTTTTCACGACTTCTATAAGCTCACCCTCTCTTTTTTTCTCTCTCTCTCTTTCTTTTATTCTTCCCTTCTCTACTTCTAGCCTTCCTCTCCTTCTCTTTCTCCACCTCAGTCCTTCTACCCTCTCCTCCTCTCCTTCTCTACCCCCATTCCTCCCTCTTTCTATCCCCTCTCTCCCTTCTCTTCTTCGCTCTCTACTTCTACCCTTTCTCTTTTTCTCCTCCCCCATCCACCCCATCTCCTTTCTCATCTCCTCTTTCTCTAGTCCACCATTCTCTCTCCTATCATTTTCTCTCCCTTCTCTTCTTCACCTGTCTACTTTCTCTCTTTCTCTTCCTCCATCTCCATCGACCTGCTCCCCTCCTCCCTCTTTCTCTAATCCTCTTTCTTATCTCCTATCCCCTCTCTCTCTTCTCCCCCTCTACTTCTACTCTTCGCCTCCTTCTCTTTCTCCACATCACTCCATCTACCCTCGCCTCCTCCTCCTTCTCTATCCCCCTTTCTATCGCCTTCTTTCACCATCTCTTCTTGCCCTCTCTCCTTCTATCCGTACTCTTCTTCTTTTCCTCCACCTCACTCCATTTACTCTCTCCCCTGCTCCTCCTTTTCTAGCCCCCTTTCTCTCTCCTCCTATCTCACTCTATCTATCTCCCACGTTCTTTCTGTCAATACACAAATATTAATGCACATGATCGCTTTCATATCATCTTTTTTTTTATCCCCTTGGGGCGCATGCGTCGGAAATCACCGACTTCCACTTATCGAGAGAATGTCACGTGCTTGATCACATCCAATCGTACATTCGACACCAGTATTTACCGATTCCCACTTTTCGTTAATAGATTAATTGCTGTTCTGCGGGTTAAGCCGATCGCGTGATCCGAAATCTGTTGGTTTTTTGTTTTTTGTTTTTTTGTTACTTTTTCTTTCTTTTTAATATATCTTGTTTTTTGGGGTTTTTTGTTACTTTTTTCTTTTTAATACATGTTTTTTATGGGGGGGTACTTTTTCTTTCTTTTTAATATATGTTGTTTTTTGGGGGTTACTTTTTCTTTTTAATATATGTTGTTTTTTGGGGGGTTACTTTTCTTTCTTTTTAATATATGTTGTTTTGGGGGGTTACTTTTCCTTTCTTTTTAATATATGTTGTTTTTTGTGGGGGTGTTAATTTCTTTCTTTTTAATATATGTTGTTTTTTGGGGAGGAGGTTGTTACTTTTTCTTTCTTTTTAATATATGTTGTTTTTTGTGGGGGTGTTACTTTTTCTTTCTTTTTAATATATGTTGATTTTTGGAGAGGGGGTTGTTACTTTTTTTTCTTTTTAATATATGTTTTTTGTGGGGGTGTTACTTTTTCTTTCTTTTTAATATATGTTGATTTTTGGGAAGGGGGTTGTTACTTTTTCTTTTTAATGTATGTTGATTTTTGGGAAGGGGGTTGTTACTTTTTCTTTCTTTTTAATATATGTTGTTTTTTGTGGGTGTGTTACTTTTTCTTTCTTTTTAATATATGTTGTTTTTGGGGAGGGGGTTACTTTTTCTTTCTTTTTAATATTTTTTGTGGGTGTGTAACTTTTTCTTTCTTTTTAATATATGTTGATTTTTGGGAAGGGGGTTGTTACTTTTTCTTTTTAATATATGTTGATTTTTGGGAAGGGGGTTGTTACTTTTTCTTTCTTTTTAATATTTTTTGTGGGTGTGTAACTTTTTCTTTCTTTTTAATATATGTTGATTTTTGGGAAGGGGGTTGTTACTTTTTCTTTCTTTTTAATATATTTTGATTTTTGGGAAGGGGGTGGTTACTTTTTCTTTCTTTTTAATATATGTTGTTTTTGGGGAGGAGTTTGTTACTTTTTCTTTCTTTTTAATATATGTTGTTTTTTGTGCGGGTGTTACTTTTTCTTTCTTTTTAATATATGTTGATTTTTGGGAAGTGGGTGGTTACTTTTTCTGTCTTTTTAATATATGTTGATTTTTGGGAAGGGGGTTGTTACTTTTTCTTTCTTTTTAATATATGTTGTTTTTGGGGAGGAGGTTGTTACTTTTTCTTTCTTTTTAATATATGTTGTTTTTTTGGGAGGAGGTTGTTACTTTTTCTTTCTTTTTAATATATGTTGTTTTTTGGTTGGGGTGTTACTTTTTCTTTCTTTTTAATATATGTTGTTTTTGGAGAGGGGGTTGTTATTTTTTCTTTCTTTTTAATATAATTTTTTTGTGGGGGTGTTACTTTTTCTTTCTTTTTAATATATGTTGTTTTTGGGAAGGGAATTGTTACTTTTTCTTTCTTTTTATTATATGTTGATTATTGGGAAGGGGGCTGTTACTTTTTCTTTCTTTTTAATATATGTTGTTTTTTGTGGGTGTGTTACTTTTTCTTTCTTTTTAATTCGTAAGGTGTGGGCTGTACTAGTGAGAACAATATTTTGTATGTTCTTAAGGCATGGGCTACCAAGGATTCCGTCAATTAATCTCTTGGAATCATTTCCAATCAATCAGACGGTTCCACCTACAATTGGAATTGTTAATGTCCCCATTCGCCACATTTTTTGAGATTTCGATTTCAAGGTCCTTGTAATTTGACATATTTTTGAAGATCTTCAAAGATACATTGCAGTCTGCATGGACTGCTATATCAATAAGGAGGCACTTTTTTTATTTGTGGTCTTTAATAACAGTGTCTGGGCGATTGGATTTCATTGTTCTTATTATTATTATTGTATTATGTATATTATGATTGTTATTATTATTATTACATTATCCAAATACCCATCTTAGGAGCAGCAAAAGGTTGTCATATATCGCTCATCTCCCTATAAGTTTTGCACCCCCCACACACTATATTTTTTAGCAAGACATCTTTTTTGTTAAGCTTCTTCCTATCCTGGGAATAGCTACAAGCTTATGTAAATTATAATCAACTTTAATAAATGTAAATTATAATAAATTTTAATGAATTATAATAATTTTAATAAATTTTAATGAATTATAATAAATTATGATAATACAAATCAATTCAGCAAACATACTTATTCATTTCAATTATTTAAAAACCTCGGCGCAGTTTTAAGAAAATCTAATTGAACAGATTAGTTTGACTTACTTAAATAACCTAATAAGAGTAAATAGGTTCGCCTATCATCTGGTTCACACTCCTCCCCGATCTTCTAAAGAGGAATAGAGGTTTATCCCTCGTTCCCCGTTTTAGGATTGGGCTTCCGTTTCCTATAGCGAAGAAAACGGCGACTTACCTCGCCAAACCAAGCGACAGCGTGTCGCGTGTATCCTACGACGGAAAACGTGGCGAAAAAGAAAATTACTTACCAAAAAAAAAGGGGGGGGCACGTCTTCCGCATGACGTGATGAAGACGGAATATTTAAATTAGAAACAAGTCAGTCGCAGGAGTCACTGTAAAAGTATTTTGATATGCAAAAATTGAGCGTCCTCTTCCAGTTGTTGAATGAAAAAAATGCTCGGCGGATAAAAGCAGTTGGTGATCTCGAATCGTGAGAATGAGAAAATTTGTGTATTTTCGCTACCGCGGTCGTCTGGGAGTGAGTTTTTTTTTTTTTTTTTTTGACTGATTACGTGCATTGTAATTTGCGAGATAGTACCTGCGAATCGAGATTTCGGCATTTCTTTCTGCCCCCGATATATCGAGTCTGAAGTTAGCGATTTGTTCTCGGCGTTGTGGAAGTAATCTGCGACAAATGCTTCCTTTTCAATCCCAGAACTCTTACATTTCCTTCTGTAGTCTACTTCAGCTCTATTCTCCTAACGCTTGTTCTTAATTACGCTAATATAACTCCCCACAGTAACCCTCTACCTTGAGTGTCTCTTGGGCCTTGTATCGGGTGAATATTATTTTAAAAGAAAAAAATAACTTCATTCGACTAATTTGTAGAAATAGCGGATGACCACAATGCTTACTATGAACACTAAGTTTTCTAACTTAACGACTGGATTTAGACAAGGCAAATAAAATAATTATTTGCTTTCGTCTACCGGCCGGAATGTTCGAGTAGTCATAATAAATAAAATTACGCGCTCTCCGTTAGGATTCGCACCTGCGTCCTCCTTGGCAGGAGAAACCGACGTTAGATCCGATGCGCTTTATTGGCTAAAGAGGACAAAGCTGAATGGTGACGTATAAACGCAAATCTTTCTCAGACTCTCCAAACTTTCATACCTGCTTGTTTTGTATCTTAACGTAAACAAAGCAATTTCTAAGGAAATAAACGGCGCGTCTACTCAAACACGAGTATCCAGTAAAAAATAATGTTTCTGTGACGAAAACTGTTGGGTTAATACATTTTTTTTTAAATCCGTTTAGAAAATTATACAAAATATTATAAAATAATTATTAATTCTTATAATAAATTTTAATAAATTATAATAATTTTAATATTATTTTAATGAATTATAATAAATTATGATAATACAAATCAATTCAGCAAATATACTTATTCATTTCAATTGTTTAAAAACCTCGGCGCAGTTTTAAGAAAATCTAATTAAACAGATTAGTCTGACTTACTTAAATAACCTAATAAGAGTAGATAGGTTCGCCTATCATCTGGTTCACACTCCTCCCCGATCTTCTAAAGAGGAATAGAGGTTTAAGCATTATTTATTAAGTCGTTTCAGACGTTTGACAGGAAACAAATGGAATATTACGCTATCGTCCGCATATGTCACTTGCCTTGTCACGACTGTTCAGTGTTTAGATGACTCATTGTTGCTTATTGATATCGCCTGAGACACAGCGTTGTGAATATCGAGTTGTGTAGCTGAAAACTAGAAGAAGAAAAAAAGGTGTGAATAAGTAATTGATTCGAAGGAATGAAAAATAAAATATACGAAGAAATTGATGGGAGGAAAGAAGTGGGAAATGGGCGTGGAGAAAATAATCAGGGGAAGGATAGAAAGTATAATGAATGGAAGATCGATCTTTGAACGCACTTAACCCATTACTGACCATCGTAGAATCAGGTAAAAAAAAAAAACTATAATAAAAATACAGTATTAATCTGGATGAAACTGTCGTAGATCTGACGTGCTTTGACCTCTCGGCTACAGAGTGTGCAGATGAACCCGCCAGGTCGAATGGTCCCCTTTAATGATCGAAGGGCGTCACATCTGATGATGTTTTGTCTCCCACGCGAACGCAGGTTCGAATCCTGCCAGAGAGTGCATGTTTTCTCTAATAAGATTTCTCGAATAGTCAGGCCGGTTGAAGAAAATAAATGAATATACCGTTTAATAAATAAACGAAGCGTCTATACAAATACGATTATCCAGTGTTATTTCTATTAAAAAAAACTATAATAAAAAGATGGTATTAATCTGAGGCATTGGTAAGGGTCACGTGATCGCACTCCAATCTATGATACCCCCACCCTGCTACAGAGCGTTACAAAAACCGCGCAAAGTCGAATAGTCACTTTAAAGGTGAAAGGATGTCAGATTTAATGACGTTTTTCCCCTAGGCGAACACAGGTTCGAATCCTGCCAGAGAGTGTATATTTTTTTTTCTCTAATAAGATCTCTAAGATATCAAGTCCGGTTGACGAAAATAAATAAATATACTGTTTAATAATTTAACGAGGCGTCTACTCAAATACGATTATCCAGTTATATTTATATTAAAAAACTATAATAAAAAATACTTTGACTTTTGAAGACCTAATTTTGAAGCTAATTTTAAGGGGGTCGCATCATACATGAGGCATAAAATTAGCATATGTAATGTCTGGTCCTGACTACACTATTGACCAAATTATATATCCATTTAATGTAGTCAAAAAGCACAGCTGTATTTAAAATAAACATGATTTTGATAAAACTGATGTTTTACTTAACCGTGTCCAATAATAATGCATGTAATATTCACATATTAGTATCATATTATAAAATGCAATGATGGGTACTTAGGCGTAATGTAATGGTTCACGTGCTTGTCTCGTTAAAACAATTACGACTGTATAGTGAGTTCGATCCTCACTGGGTGCCCCACCCTTTCGGCCTTGTGCCACATCTAAGCAACGTTTAGAAAATCAATATAAAATACAAACATGGCGAATATGCTTCTTTTCCATTTTATATGTTTACAAGATGTTTAGATGTTTTTTGTTCGGTTGTTTATGGATGTACACGTTTTACGCAATGGGTATAGCGTTACTAACGATACTTTTATCTTTCTCTTTTACTTTTTTAACTTATTCAACTAGAAGATGGCATAAAGAGATAAAGGAAAAGAGGTTAGTCTATTGTAATTTGGTCTCTCAAAAAAGCAACTCGCATGATACACGAGATATATTATAAAATCATTTTTAACTTATTTAACTAAAAGATGGGATAAAGTAATAGAAGAAAATGCGACTTATGAAGACTTAATTTTGAAACTAATTTTAAGGGGGTCGCATTATACACAAGATATAAAATTAGCGTATTTACTGCTGGCCCTGGCTATGCTGCAGGCCAAACTATATATCCATTTACTTTAGTCAAAAAGTACAGCTGTATTTAGGCTGGCATCCCGTTCCCACCCCTTCACCGTTGAAACTGTTAGATGTAGACGTCTCTTCTACTCCAAAAGCTTCATGTCTCGCACATCTCGCCTGTGGAACTCCCTTCCTTATTCCTGTTTCCCTGACAAATACAATCTCCAACTATTTAAGTGTAATGTCAATCGACATCTCCAGTTGCCTTGATCTATCCACTTCCCTTCTCCACATCCTTTCACCTTTCATTCCTATCTGCTCTCGCTCCAAATCTTCTGTAACCCCCTTGCCTTGATCGATCCACTATCTTTCTCCACATCCTCTCCTTTACCACTCCTATCTGCTCTTCCTCCAAACCTTCTGTAACCCCTTGTGTGCTAGTGGCTTCCAGCCTTGCTTGGGGTGATAAGCTTAAAAAAAAAAAAAAAACATGATTTTGATAAAACTGATGATTTACTTAACAGTATCCAATAATAATGCATGTAATATTTACATATTAGTATCGTATTATAAAATACAAACATGGCGAATATGCATCGTTGTTTACATTTATAAGATGTTTAGCTGTTTCTCATTCGGTTGTTTATGTCTGTACGCGTTTACTGAGGTTCGAGATACGTAGATGACACCTTCATACTCTGGCCACACCAGGAAGATGTTCAGGTTCTACTAGACCATATGAACTCAATAAGACCTTCGATACAGTTCATAATGGAGAAAGAGAGTAGCAACACACTCCCATTCCTGGATGTTCTAATATCTCGAACAGAGCAGGGGTTCAAGACATCCGTCTACCGTAAACCGACATTCACCGAACAGCATTTCAAATTCATTAGGTTTATAATACCCAGAAATTCATATACAAATGTCCTCAAGGACACATGGCACTGTGGATAAAGGCGTTAGTTAGATCCAGTGACAGGACCCAAAGAGTGTGAGTTCAATACATGGTTATACTCCGGTGGATAACTTGGAGAGGGGAATTAACAGGAGATGACTTATAACTGACATCCATTAGACATGGCACGTGGAACTAGAACAGTCTACCCCAGTGAGCGAAATAAAGGGTTCAGTTCGACATTCCGACCACCTGAAGAAGGCCGGAGGGTACAACGGCCGGAACATGGAGACAAAGATGCGGACAATATTCTGAATAATGTAAATAGTGTACATAATACCTCATCTCAGAAATATAGACAGATATTTTCCTATGTTTAACCATTGTCTTTTGTGAGTGGTAGTAACCCAAATTCTTCTTGGATTGGTTGAGAAAATGTTCCTCTGCTTAAAGGGTAATAAAACAATTAGGATGATTGAGAGAAAAGTGGAAGAAAGGGCGTATTTTATTTTATTTTTAACAGATCGCGACATCTATCAGAGAAATTTAAATTTTTATTATTGCATTATTCCAAAATTTTAACACATCAGCAGATAGCTATTAATGACAACTGAACAAAAATAGTTATTAACTAGCAGCATGGCCCGGCGTTGCCCGTGCTTGATTCAAAAATCGTACGACTCATACAGCAATCGCTATCACTTGACTTAAAATATTTTTGCCCTTCCTTGCCTTTAAAGGAGTGCCCTTTGCCGTGCTGATGTTGCTACATGCCTTACTTCTTGCCTATCTCACACTGCGATTTTTTTCTAAGCTCTATACTAAACATTAAATCTGTTACGAAAAAAGAACTAAACAAAATGAACACAAAACGATCAGCTTTAAAAAAGCACTCGTAACTGGAAAAAACGTATGAAAAAAGAATGTTAACAACAAATACTTTTTCACACCCAACCCAGTTCTGCGGAATCAGAATCAACGTTGAGTTTAAGCAAGCGAATGAGCCAATTGGAGTAAAGTGCTATGCAGATTTAAGACAATTTAGAAAGACAATGTAGTATCAACAAATTTATTAATTTTTAATTTAATATAACGACATGTATACCAGAAGTAGCTTATGGATTTGAATGGATATTGTCTTTTTCTTTTGGCCAAGAAAGTTCTGGAACAGAAAATAAATTGTATTTGTGTACGTATGCGAGAACGATGACATATATACTGGGTGTGACTGGTATTTGAGGACATACAGATTTAAGATTTATACTGCTTCCCACTAACTTCTAATGCTTTTATTTTTCAGAAATCAAGAATGGCAAACCCTATGATAACAAATGAAATGAAAAGGTATGCTGTGATTGTGGCATTAAAGGCTGATCATAGAGATTTGGATATCGCCCGTTTCCTCAGAGTTGCAAGATCGTTTATCCACAAGATACGAATAGAGTTAGAAGACGCTGACAGTTCCCCAATGTCTGTATCAAAACGTAAAAGACATTCTGCACGTTCTGATAAAGTGAGAACATCCGAATTTATTCAAGAAGTCAACAGACAATTGAGGAAAACCGAGGTCAATCAATGAGGTCAATTGCCAAAAAGCTGCATGTGTCTGAAAAAAAACACAGTTTTTCCACAAGGTCTTAGAGTAAATGCTGCTGCTTACATTGAGATTCTAGAAACAGTTGTCAAGCCCTGGATTGACAACATATGCAACGGCAGGCCTGACATATTCCAGCAAGACTCGACCCCATCCCACAATGCTCTACGAACACAAGAATGGATGGCTGACCATTTGTACGACCGCATCACACCCAACAGTTGGCCTCCTAACGCTCCAGATTTTAATCCACTAGACTATTATGTGTGGAGCGTTGTTGAGAACGAGGTTAATAAACAGCCTCATACTACCGAAGACTCTCTTAAAGCTGCAATAGTTCGAGTAATGTCTGACATAAATAAGGACCAATTAATCAGAGCTTGCAGCCGATTTCGACCTCGTGTGGAGGCAGTTATTGATGCTAGTGGTGGTTTTATTGAATAAAATTAAATAATAGTTAGCTAAAGTTCATGTTTACTTGTTTGTAATCAAATATAATTATATTAATTTGTTCAGCAAGTTTTTTATTACTAATCCATAAAATATGTCCTCAAGTACCAGCCGCACCCTGTATATTATATCTGTGTTAGTGTGAAAGCGCCAATAAGTGGAAGCGTGCTTACTATTAACGGGGAACACAAGCGATAGTTAGAATTTAGTTCTTAATGTGAACTGTGGTGCTGTAGTCTGAAGCGGCATCTTTGTAGTTTATCAGCGTTGTTGCTTTTTGCGTGTGGACCTGACTGGGGTCTTGAAGCTAGAGTGGCGTGGACTTTGGTGACACCTATGCATCTTATGTTTGGGGCCGAACTTTGTGAGTTTTATACATTTTTTGTAAGAAAATTGCCTCCAGAATTATATTTATATATATATATATTTATAAATTGGCCCTAAAAATCCACATGATATGCCTTCTACTACGTCCTCGCGATATTTTGGCAGCATCTGCCTAAATCGTGATTAAATATTTTATAAAATATTTTAATGGACACGACAAGAGAACTGTAGTTATTTGCTGCCACTTAATCTATAGTGAAGGCCCGCATCTATATGACTAGTGTGAATATTCAACGCGCCCAACTACAAATAATGATAGAAAAAGAACAAAAAAAATAGTCTCAGAAAATGATTGAACGAAAAGACAAATGATCGAGTTCTCGTTTTGTTGTTCATTCCATTTGCCGTTCTCGCGAGAGCAAGATCACTGATGGCCAAGCCTGGCGCGCAACCAAATCTCATTTGAGTTCTGAGGCTAAATTAACAAGAAAACTCCTTCCAAACCATTTCCTCCCAACGTCAGAAAATCTTCCAAACCCATCCGTGCCCAGTCCCGGACCACTCAAACGCAAACAGACTTGCTTCTACCTTCTAAATCTGCAATTTGCCAGCCCGAAGGACCAACACAGGCCACATCAAAGTAGCGGATCTTTGTGTCATTCCTTTCCATTAGTTCCTTCATGCCTTTTCAGTGTCGTCTGCTTCTCTTTCCTTCGTTAGCCATCGACAGAGAAGCAACTCATTTGTTGGTTCAGTTTATCTGTTTAATGTTTCTAGTTTTTCTTTTTCTCCTGTCGTTTGTAATTCTTTTATTCTTTATTCTTTCTCTATTTCGTTCACTATTCTCTCGTTATTTCTTATTTATTCTCTTATTCTCTTATTCTTTATTCTTTCTCTATTTCATTCACTATTCTCTCATTATTTCCTTATTTATTCTCTTGTTCTATTATTCTTTATTCTTTCTCTATTTCGTTCACTATTCTCTCATTATTTCCTTATTTATTCTCTTATTCTTTTATTCTTTATTCTTTCTCTATTTCGTTCGTTATTCTCTCATTATTTCTTTATTTATTCTCTTATTCTTTTATTCTTTATTCTTTCTCTATTTCGTTCACTATTCTCTCATTATTTCCTTATTTATTCTCTTATTCTTTTATTCTTTCTCTATTTCGTTCGTTATTCTCTCATTATTTCCTTATTTATTCTCTTATTCTTTTATTCTTTCTCTATTTCGTTCGTTATTCTCTCATTATTTCCTTATTTATTCTCTTATTCTTTTATTCTTTCTCTATTTCGTTCGTTATTCTCTCATTATTTCCTTATTTATTCTCTTATTCTTTTATTCTTTCTCTATTTCGTTCGTTATTCTCTCATTATTTCCTTATTTATTCTCTTATTCTTTTATTCTTTCTCTATTTCGTTCGTTATTCTCTCATTATTTCCTTATTTATTCTCTTATTCTTTTATTCTTTCTCTATTTCGTTCGTTATTCTCTCATTATTTCCTTATTTATTCTCTTATTCTTTTATTCTTTCTCTATTTCGTTCGTTATTCTCTCATTATTTCCTTATTTATTCTCTTATTCTTTTATTCTTTCTCTATTTCGTTCGTTATTCTCTCATTATTTCCTTATTTATGCTCTCATTTTTTTTATTCTTTTTCTATTACGTTTCTATTCTTTTCCCCTTTCTTTCATTTTTGTCTGTTATTCTTTTATTATTTCGCATTTTCGTTCTGTATTCTTTTATTCCTTAATACTTTATTCTTTCATTTTGCTTCCCTTTTCCTAAATTATTTTGTTTTCACAATTCACGAGTTGGGGTTGCCTCACTGTTACTTAATGGCAAAGAACCCAATATTGCAGATCATTACTGTTTAATTCGGTCCTTATTAGGTACACCACTAAATCCCATATGTTTAAAATTGTTTTTTTGTTGCTTCAAGTCCGTTCTTCATCTGTGAGGAGATTGTCCAGCATTCATTGCCATATAGGAGGACTGATATCACGTCACAGTTCAGCACTCTTTTCTTTGTTTCTAATGAATTTCTGTTTCTTAATACTTTAGATTTTGGAAGGCATTTTTTCGCTATCCCAATGAGCCTCTTCGGATTTCAGTGTCGTACATTCCGTCCTATGACAGAAGTGATTACTGGGAGTAAAAAAAAAAAAGAATGAACGATATAATAGATATATGTGCGTATATGTGTGCGTTTGCGTTTGTGTGCAGAGAAAGAAAGAAAGAAAGAATGAAAGAGAGAAAGAATGAAAGAGAGAAAGAAACAAAGAAAGAAAGAAAGAATGAAAGAAACAAAGAAACAAAGAAACAAAGAAACAAAGAAACAAAAAGAAAATGAAAGAAAGAATGAAAGAAACAAACAAAGAAAAAAGAAAGAAAGAAGGAAAGAAAGAATGAAAGAAAGAAAGAAAGTAAAAAAGAAAGGAAAAGAAAGGAAAGAAAGAAAATGTTTTATATCTATCTATTTATCTATCTTTTATAATCTCTATCTCTCTGTGTCTCTGTCTCTACTTGTCTCTCTTTCTCTCAGTCTGTCCGTCTCTCTCTCTCTCTCTCTCTCTCTCTCTCTCTCTCTCTCTCTCTCTCTCTCTCTCTCTAATATGTACAATAATCAATAATTACGATTATCCTAATACACTTATTTGACATTAAGGACACACTATTTTACAAGGTTTCAAAGGGAATTCAATCCTATCCTTAAGCATGGCTAAGCAGTTCCTCTTTTCAGAGCTGCCCTCCATCGGGACCATCTAAATCGAACTTCTCTTCAAAGAATACCGCCTTCTTCTATTGTTCCTTTTGTGTGGTCGCACCTTTTCTTGTGAAAATTGCTTAAAGTAGGCGAGTTCCTTCAAGCTATTCCAGTTCACTGAGAACGCACCGGACTCTTTCGGAAGTGATTTGAATCTCGAGTTTATTTCTGCGGCCTGGAAAATACAATTCCCTTTGGAAATATCTCCAAGAAGGCGATGGCAATTCAGTTGGCCTTTCAGGTTTCGTGCCCAGCCCAATTCTTAAATAAATTCCTCTCAACGGTTTCTGTCTTTGCATGCCATCCTTTGCGCATGTTCATCAAAGCCTGAAGATAATTCAGTGCGTGTGGTTTATGCAGGGTTCAAAGGTAAAAATGACAAACTTTAGCGACGATTCAAGGAAAATGACGCCCATAAAACTCCGAGGAAAAACCAAGAATAAGTTTTTGCAATATAAATTTTACTTTCTGCCTGGATTTCTTGAATGAGATGTTACCGTATATACTCGCGTATCATGCGATTTTGAAAACCTAACTTTGAAGCTCATTTTAAGAGTGTCGCATCGTACACGAGATATAAATTCAGCGTATGTACTGCTGGCCCTGACTATTCCATTGACCAAACTACATATTGATTTGCTGTAGTCAAATTTAAATTGAAAATTAGGTCTTCAATGTTGCATGATACGTGTGTATATACAATATTCTTGTTTAAAATATTTTGACACCTTTATCGACAGCCTGATGTTTAGCTAATTTATTTAAGGAGAGATAATCCTAATAAAATACAAGTAAACTCCTTTTTTATGTAATTTTTGCAGACTATTGTATATATGTAACATATATGCTCTCGTATCATGCGACTTTTGAAGACTTAACTTTGAAGCTAATTTTAAGGGGGTCGCGTCATACACGAGATATAAAATCAGCGTACGTACTGCTGGCCACCCCGTTGACCAAAGTACATAACCATTTACTGTAATCAAAAAGTACGGCTGTATTTAAAATAAACATGATATTGATAAAACTAGTTTTACTTAAATGTATCCAATAATAATGCATGTAATATTTATATATTAGTATCGTGTTATAAAATACAAACATGGCGAATATGCAACTTTTCAATTTTAATATATTTTAAAAATATATTTCGATATTTCTACGATGAGGTGTTATTTACACTATTTACATTATTCGGAGTATTGTCGTCATCTTTGTCGCCATATTTATTACAACACCGAAACTTCAGTATCTGTCTATATTTCTGAGATGAGGTATTATATACATTATTTACATTATTCGGACTATTGTCCTCATCTTTGTCGCCATATCTATTACAACGTTTCGGCCCTTCAGTATCTGTCTATATTTCTGAGATGAGGTATTATATACATTATTTACATTATTCGGACTATTGTCCTCATCTTTGTCGCCATATCTATTACAACGTTTCGGCCCTTCAGTATCTGTCTATATTTCTGAGATGAGGTATTATATACATTATTTACATTATTCGGACCATTGTCCTCATCTTTGTCACCATATTTATTACAACGTTTCGGCCCTTCAGTATCCGTCTATATTTCTGAGATTATGTATTATGTACACTATTTACATTATTCGGACTATTGTCCTCATCTTTGTCGCCATATTTATTACTACACCGAACGTTCAGTATCTGTCTATATTTCTGAGATGAGGTAGTTGTCACGTTTCGTTTTTTTTTTTAGATGTATAGCTGTTTCTCGTTTTGTTGTTTATGGTTGTACACGTTTTCGCAACGAGTATAGCGTTACTAACGATACTTTTATCATTCTCTTTTAATTTTTAAACTTATTTAACTGGAAGATGGGATAAAGAGATAGAGGAAATGAGGTTAGTCTATTGTAATTTGGTCTCTCAAGAAAAGAACTCGCATGATACACGAGATATATCATAAAATCATCTAAAATCAATAAATAAATCTAATAAGCGCAATTGACTAAGTGATGTTTTTGAAGACTTAATTTTGAAGCTAATTTTAAGGGAGTCGCATCATACACGAGTTATAAAATTAGCATATGTACTGCTGGTCCTGGCTACGCTGTTGACCAAACTATATATCCATTTACTGTAGTCAAATTAGCTTCAAAATTAGATGTAAATACGGCATATGTATTCTTAATTTAATACTTTGATCCTTCCTCTTAATAATAAGAAAAATTTTGACGATTTCATTACGTTTGTTTTTCATGTGGGAGTCAAGATTTATTCGTAAAAATTTACAAATTGTGGCACAAGGCCGAAAAAGGGGTGGGGGTGAGGCTGGTCTTAACTAACTATCCTATACCTAGCTAATCAGATACGCGACCCATTCATACATTACAATTGACACATTCACCACAAGAATTCGCCCGTCACCATTCAATCCTCCATACACCATAATACCACATCCTCACCAGGGGGGACCTACAAAAACGCGCCCCATACCATAAAAATTTGATGATAATAAGGTACATAAAAATCTAATCATGAAAGGTGAAAGGGGAGGGAGATGAACCCCATAATAAACTAAAAATTCAACAAATCGTGGGAGTCTCACGATACGCGAGATCTCGCGTTCCACGAGTATTTAACAAGCAAATTTATATGGCGAGAAAATGAGCTTTCAGATTTATGTGATGTCATAGTACACATATGATATCACAATCAATAACTACTTCTTAAATCAGCAGTAGCATGATACAATTACCATTCACTGATATACGATATAGAAAAGTATTACAAGATACATCACTACATTACAGAACAATCTAAATATGTTGGCAACTATTTTTTTTTTAAGAAATTATTTACCAACGTTGATAATGTGTTATATCAAACATTTATTACTCTGAAGTTTTGTCACGGAACCCCAGACACTCCTTTGCGGAACATCTGGCTTCTTTGGAACCCACTTTGGAAACTTTGGAAACGTCTGCCAGGTTAGACTTAACGCTCTAGGTTTTAGAGAGTTAAATCTAACCTGACTGCTGATTAGGCTGCAACTGCTTCTGCTGCTAGCTGTCATCTTTTGGCTGCTGATGCTGCTCATGATTTGATTACTTCTGCTTCTGCAGTTGAAGACTTTTTTTACAGTGACAGTCCGGGAGCCACTCGAGGTAGAGAGGTACGTTAGGAAGCCATTTGAGTGTATAGGTGAAGGAGATAACGATTAACCCTAGTCTTGAATAGGTTAAGATTATATAGGTTGTCCCATACTGATGTGACACATTTTAAATGCAAACATCTTGGATTATAAAAATGGCATAGAGTACCAAATATATTTATTACATTATTGATATCGAAAAGTTCAACATATTATCTAAGATGTTGCTGTTTCCTATGTTTCAAATGTTCTAAAAATGAGTGAAAAAAATTTTGAAAAATATTGAAAAATACTTTGATCCTTCCTCTTAATAATAAGAAAGATTTTGACGATTTCATTACGTTTGGAGCATGTTTTCATCACGGTATGCTGATTTTTCAGCGATTTCGTGGAGGTACCTAGTTTTGGAGGTACTGAATGTTGCAAGACTTTTTTTTTCCTCTGTTGAACTGCGAGAGCTAGAGCAGGCGATAGATCAGCTGAAATTGAAAGCGAGTAAGTACAGACGAGAGAGCTTTACGAAATACAGAAAGTCCCATAATGATGGAACACAGCAAGTACCTCGGATTTAGTTTTAAAAATTGGGGTTTTAAAGAGACTCATTTGATGAAGTCCCTGGCTTAGTTGTCTAACTGGCTTGAAAACCTATACAGAATCTTGAAGAGTTTATTGATCTTTTTTTATTTACAGCTTGTTAATATTTTCTTTGTTATTAAAAGCGGAATTGTGAGAATAATTCTTTTTTTTTTTTTGCATTAATAATTTAAAAAAGGCAAGTTTGATGAGGCCAAGAAAATTAGGCTTGATCAGCTGAAATTGAAAGTGGGTAAGTACAAACGAGAAAGCTTTACGAAATACAAAATGTCCCATAATGATGGAACACAGCAAGTATCTTGGATTATAAAAATGACATAGATTACCAGATATATTTATTCGTCCTCGTCGTCGGGGGTGGGGACTTTATCTCGTACCAAGAATTTATTTTCTACTGATCGCTTCCTTTACGATGATGGCGTTGATTCACCGCCAACGTTGAGGTTCAACACTAGAAGCTTCCGCTTACACCAAAAGCCATTGCCTCTCGCCGTTCGGCTTTGCAATATTTATTACATAATTGAAATAGAAGAGTTCAACATATTCTCTAAGATATGTTGCTATTTCCTACAGGTATCTGATATCTCTTGTTGATCGTGGACCCTCATAATGGTCGTGGCCTCCAAAAGAAATTGCATGCGTAGTGGAAGAATACTTCACCTGCCGAAGATCCACCGTTGCGGCCCAAAGGAAATTCTGACAGCATTTTGGAAAAGGACAGGCACCATCCCGAAAGGTGACCCTGCATGTTTAACAAACTTCCGTGAGATTGGCAATGCCGACTGTATTTGAAATGAGAGAGAGAGAGAGAGAGAGATTATGCATGTTCTCTCCGTAGTGGTGACCACCTCAGGGATGTAATATTCAAATCTTCTTTTTCTTGACACATTTCGATATTTCTATATCATTCCTTCTCCCTCCCACTACGCAATCTTTCTCACTCTCTCTCTCTTTCTCTCTCTCTCTCTCTCTCTATCTATCTATCTATCTATCTATCTATCTGTCTGTCTGTCTTTTCATATCTGTCTAAATTTGATCATACCTATTTTTCTATACATTTATCTACATCCGTTCGTATCTATCTATGTCAGTGTGTTCATATCTATCTATCTATCTATAAATCTAAATTTGTTCATATCTATCTATCTATCTATCTCTCTCTCTCTCTCTCTCTCTCTCTATATATATATATATATATATATATATATAGATATATAGATATAGATAGATACATACATACATAGATATAGATATAGATATATATATTTAGACTGGATTTAAACGTGTATCAATATGGTGTTTTCCTTTCGTGTTTCAACGATAATGTGATTAAGCTTATCAGACAATATGAAAGGAACTTACTTAAAATAAATAGACAAAACTTGTCTATATTATTTAATGAAACATGCATTGATATATATATATATATATATATATATATATATATATATCAGTCTGTTCATATTTAGCTTTTCTGTCACCTTCCTCACACATCTTTGCCTCACTTTCTCCTTTTTTTCATATTCATATGTCTCTTCCTCTCTCTCCCCGCCCCGTTCTCTTTTCTCTCTCTTTCTCTCTCTCTCTCTCTCTCTCGCTCTCTCTCTCTCTCTCAATATATATATATATATATATATATATATCAGTCTCTTCTTACCTAGCTATCTATCGAAGTCGGTTCATATCTATCTATCTATATACCTGTTCATATCTATCTATCTATCTAAATTCATTCATATCTATCAATCTATCTATTTCAGCATGTTCATTATCTATCTATATATGTTCATATCTATCTCAGTCTGTTCATATCGACCTATATATTTATCAATCTATCTCAGTTTGTTCATATCTATCTATCTGTCTATTTCAGTATGTTCATATCTATCTATCTCAGTCTGTTCATATCTATATATCTCAGCCTGTTCATATCTATCTATATATCTATCTCAACCTGTTCATATCTATCTATCTATCTATCTATCTATCTATCTACCTATCTATCTATCTATCTATCTATCTATTTATCTCAGTCTGTTCATATCTATCTATCTCAGCCTGTTCATATCTATCTATTTATCTATCTTTCTATCTATCTATCTATCTTTCTATCTATCTATCTATCTTTCTATCTATCTATCTCAGTCGGTTCATATCTTTTTTCCTTTTTCTAATTCTCTGTGTTCTTACTATTATCTGTCATCCGCTTTCTCCTTTTCTTTTTACGTTCATCTCTCCATTTCTCCCCCTCTCTCTACTTCTCATTCACTTTCTTTCTTCAATCATTTAATCTTTCTTCTTTGTTGTCTTAGTCTCTTTCTGTTCTTTTCTCTTTTTTTCTCTCAGTCCAATATAGTATTTTGACACGCCTGCCATTACTTTCACGACATAAAATAATCGTTCCTACCTGAACGAATAAAAGCGGCCGAGATCGTTTGATCTTCGGATGACCAACAAGGCCTTATCCCTAATGGCTTCGGATCAAAGCGGGGTCGATCAGTTGGCAGGACGGACCGGTTCGGGAGTGGTGAAGGTCAATTTGAATGCGTCGCTGGCCGGAAGACATCCTTTGGCCAAATTTCCGGGCGGTAAGGGTAGGGTCAGTTGAAAACGGGTGAAATAACAACTGATTAGATAGATAGATAGATAGATAGATAGATAGATAGATAGATAGATAGATATGTACAAGCTGAGATAGATAGATAGATAGATAGATAAAGAAAGAGAGAGAGAGAGAGATGAGCAGACTGACTGACAAACAGACAAACAGATAGATAATGAAGAGATTTAGATAGATAGATAGATAGATAGATAGATAGATAGATAGATAGATAGATAGATAGATAGATATGAGCAGACTGACTGACAAACAGAGAGACAGATAGATATATATGAAGAGATTTAGATAGATAGATAGATAGATAGATAGATAGATAGATAGATAGATAGATAGATAGATAGATAGATAGATATGGACCGACTGGAATAGCGCTTCGTGGGAAGAAGCTGCTCTAGTGGAACTTACGTCTTACCGATTGAATACGCGGAGGTGTGTGTAGTTTGTTACAATATGTGGCATGGCGGTTTCTAGCCGTGAAGGTTAGACTTGGTGTAAACATGGAATGTAGTTCGTCCGAGCACTTTCCATGGAAGCAGCGACAGAGCAGCGAGAGACTCGCTACATCCCGCCCTTGGGCGAGAGGTTGGATGGTGGTTACCCACAAAGACTCGGAAACGCTTTCGAGCTCTTTCAAAACTAGAAAGTGGGTACTGGGCAGATCCCTCCCAAATATGAAATGAGTACACCATTTTCGGCCTGACTTGGCTCTTATAAATTGGCGGCCACAATCCTACCAACATAAGATACGCAGATGACGCGATACTGATAGCAGACACGGAAAAGAAACTACAAAACCTCCTACAGGAGTTAACGACGGAGAGCGAGAAGAATGGACTAAGCATAAACTACAAGAAAACAGAATGCATGGTCATCAGCCAAAAGATGAGCCCGAAATGCGATTTACAGGACGAGGACACTAAAATCAAGCAGGTGCGGAAATTGAAATATCTGGGAAGTGGTCTGACAGAAGACGATAAGTGTGACGCTGAGATCCGAAGACGGATGGCCAAAGACGCATTCCAAAAGTTAGGCTGAGTACCACAAGACAGGAGGGTTTCGTTGGTAACAAACAAATAGGTTTGTATTACTGTTTCTGTTAATATATTTGTGTAACTCAATTCATCTCTTGTGTCTATATTTCTGACCCTATCAAAGCCACAACATATATATATATATATATATATATATATATATATATATATATATATATATATATATATATATATATATATATATATAAGTAAATATGATAAATGTATAAGCAAGTGCTCACATACAAATATATACAGGGTGTCCATAAAGTTCGTGTGCACTTTAACAAATTTATAACTTTATTTGTATTTGCGATAGAAATAATCTATAAAAAATGTTATAAAGTTTAATGTACCTAGTTTTAAGTATAGCTAAAATAACTAATGTGATTTCAGGCATTACTGTAAATCAGTTGGCAAATGTTTTCCCTGAACTGCAAAATCGTATTACCCTATGTATTGCTAATGATGGAGGACATGTGGAAACTTAAATAAAATTTCAATAAAACCTTAAAAAATATAGATTTACTTCTTTCCAATCCGTGCACAAGAACTTTATTGACACCCCGTATATATATATATATATATATATATATATATATATATATATATATATATATATATATATATGGCACGGTGGAGAAGTGGATAGCGGCTCGGATTGAAGAATGCATGGTCATCAGCAAAAAGATGAGCTCGGAATGCGGTTTGCAGGAGCAGGTGCGGAAGTTTAATTATCTGGGAAGTGTTTTGACGGAGGACGGTAAGTGCGACGCTGAGATCCGAAGACGGATTGGGATGGCCAAAAACACATTCCAAAAGCTGGGCAGAGTACTGCGAGACAGGAGGATTTCTACGGTGACAAAGAAAAGAGTACTGGGCTGCTACGTGACATCTGTCCTCCTTTACAGCAGCGAATGTTGGACGGTCTCCTCACGGATGAAGAAGAGACTCGATGCAACGGAGGTATGGTTCTACAGAAGGATGCTAAGGATATCATGGACCGAGCGTGTGAGCGACAATGAGGTCTTGGAGAGGATGCAAACAAGGAAGAAGCTTATACTTAACATCAGGATGAGGCAGATGAAATTTTTGGGACACGTAATGAGGAAGCGGGGCCTGGAGAATCTGATACTCACAAGTCGAATAGAGGGAAAGAGAGACAAGGGAAAGCAACGCATGACATACCTAGCGGGCTTAAGCAAGTGGATGACAGAACGTGGTCTAGGGGAGGTTGCAGACTTACTGAGAGCTATAAGGGATAGGAAGAAGTGGAGAGCCATGATCGCCTACGTCCTGAAAGGACACGGCACATAAAAAGAAAGGTGGATGATGGCATGAGAACTCAGGTACTTACTGGAGCGGTACAGAGAGCCGATCATTTTACCAGCATCTTTAGCGATTGACCGTCTGTACGTGTACCACTTGAGATCAGGTGTAAGTTTGACGTCCAAAATTTCTTATGGGGCGAGGGGACATCTGTTCATCGTGACTGTCGATAAATCGGGGTCTGATCGGCGATGATAGAATGTAATCAGTCTAGAGTCTAGATTGCTGATGTTGCAAAATGCAATCACCTCATCGCATTTGCGAGGTATATCCATGATGTTGTCAAAATGGAAGATTTCATCTTCTATGATGATCTGAAAACAACCACAAAAGCAAAAGATATCACCCAGCGTCTAAAGGACTTCTTTTCAAAATGTGACTTAGATAACCAAATTATTGGTACTGTGTCTACCTGTGATGTTCCTGCTATGCTAAGAAATAAATCAGGATTTTTTGCACTGATGAAACGAAAGATTCCACACTTTCAAGGTACCCACTGTTTTCTTCATCAACTTGCTTTGGCATCAAAAACATTGCCTCCAAAGGTTCTCCACATTTCTGTAACTTCCTCTCCAAACATGACACCAGTACTCTATTTTTAGCCTGATATGGCTCTTATAAATATAGGGTCAGGTACTTACTGGAGGGGGACAGAGACCCGCTCATTTTATCTACATCTTTAGCGATGGACTGTAGATAATAGTTCCACTTGAGGTCAGATGTGTGTCTGAGGCCCAATATTCTCTCAAAGCACGGGGCCACCTCCAAAGGACATCCCTGCATCGTGGCTGGCGGTAGTTTGAGACTGATCGGTGCTGATGGAATGTAACTAGTTTCGATTTTGAGGCATTGGAACATAACAGCCAATTTTTTCTCCACTGGGAAGTTAGTGTTAGATTGGAAGAATGGTCAGCCGCGGAAGAAACTGTTTGAGTGGAACTTATTTCTCGCCGATGGAATTCGGAGGGAATGTCAGTGGTTTGCTACTATGTAAGTCGCATGGCGGCATGTCGGGTGCTCGCCATAAAGGTCAGACCTGATGGAACAAAGAGATGCCGTTCATTCGAGCATTTACCATGGTAGTAGCAATAGAGTAGTGACAGACTCGCCACACCCTGCCTGTGAGAGAGAGGTCGGAGTGTGGAGAATACATCTTTTCCAACAAGGACTCGGAGATGTTTTTGAACTCTATCAAAACTGGAAAGTGGGGTCTGGGCAGCTCCTGACCAAATATGGCAGCAGGACTCCATTTTCAGGGCCTGATCTGGCTCTTATAAAGGTAGAGGATAGCATGAAGACTCAGGTACTTACTGGAGTGGTACAGGGAGCTGATCATTTTACCTGCATCTTTAGCAATGGATCGTAACTGAATTCTACTTGAGGTAGAATGGGAGTTTGAGGCCCGGCATTTTCTCAAGACACAGCGCCTCCTCAGTGTAAGAGGGACAATCTATACGGATGAGAGAGGAAGATCACGGTTAACTCTAGACATGAACAGGTTAAGATTGTAGTTATCGAGGAAACATCTTCTTGGGAGTCTGTTCCACTGAGGATTCACGAGAAGAAGCTGGTTGAGTGGAACTTAGTTCTAACCGATGGAACATGGCGGGAATGTGGGTGGTTTGCTACAATATAAGTGTCATGACGGGTCCTAGCCGTGAAGTTTAAACCTGGTGGAACCAAGGAATGTAGTCCATTCAAGAACTCTCCAGAGAAATAGTGATAGAGTAGTGAGAGGCCCGCCACATCTCACCTGTGAGAGAAAGGCTGGTAGGTGGCAAATAATTCTTCTCCAACAAGAACTCGGAGACGCTTTTGAAATCTATCAAGATTGGGCAACTCTCGCCCCAAACCTGACAACAGTACTCTATTTTCGGCCTGATATGGCTCTTACAAAGGTAGGAGTCAGGTACTTACTGGAGGGGGACAGAGACCCGATCATTTTACCTACATCTTTAGCAATTGATTGTATATAGTAGTTCCACTTGAGGTCGGGGCTGAGTTTGACGCCCAATATTTTCTCAAGGCACGGGGACGCCTCCAAGGGACATCCCTTCATCGTGACCGGTGGTAGTTTTGGATCTGATCGGCAGTGATCGAATGTAACCAGTTTCGATTTTGAGGCACTGAATGTAACCAATCAGTTGTTTCTCCACTGGAAAGTTAGTGTTAGAGTAGAAGAGAGTCCATCTGCCAATCTATGATCGTCAAGAATTTTAGAGATTCAGAGTAATAAAATCTATAACTATATATATATATATATATATATATATATATATATGACTTTCTCTTATATATAATATATATAACTTTCTCTTATATATAATATATATAACATATATGATATATATACATTCGCATATATATATATATTTTATGATATATATATATATATATATATATATATATATATATATATATATATATATATATATATATATATATATATTAGTAGTAGTAGTACTATTGCTGCCATATATGGTCTGATGCCCCTTATGTTTGTCTCAAGATTCTTGATGAGATCCAGAGACGGATATGCAACGTAATCGGCCCTGCAGTCGCTTTCTCACAGACGTGCAGTCGCCTCCCTCTGTCTTTTTTTTACAAATACATTCACGGTAACCGCTCCGATGAGCTGCTTTCGCTGGTTCCCAGGCTTCATGAATTTGAGCGATCAACTAGGCTGGCATCTCGCTCCCACATTTTCACCGTCGAAATTGTTAAATGTAGCCGTCTCTTCTACTCCAATAGCTTTATGTCTCGCACTTCTCGCCTGTGGAACTCCCTCCCCTTCTTCTGTTTCCCTGATAGCTATAATCTCCAACTATTCAAATGTAATGTCAATCGACGTCTCCAGATGCCCTGATCTATCCCCTATCCTTCTCTTCATCCTTTCCTCTATCACTCCTATTTGGTCTCGCTCCAACTCTCTGTAACCCTTTGCGTGCTAGTGGTTTCCCGCCTTGCTTAGAGTGAAACGTTTATATATATATATATATATATATATATATATATATATATATATATATATATATATAAGCGTTTCATGTAAAGAAAATGAAAAGTATCAAATAATAAGAATAAGGTAAAGTGTGTCTGCACATTTCATCAGAAACTAGTAATAAAATAATAGTAATAACGAATACTATAGCTTAGTAGATATGAATAGACTGCGATAGATAGATAGATAGATAGATAGATAGATAGATAGATAATGAACAGACTGAAAGTGATAGATAGATAGATAGATAGATAGATAGATAGATAGATAGATAGATAGATAGATAGATAGATAGATAATGAACAGACTGAAAGTGATTGATAGATAGATAGATAGATAGATAGATAGATAGATAGATAGATAGATAGATAGATGAACAGACTGAAAGTGATAGATAGATAGATAGATAGATAGATAGATAGATAGATAGATAGATATGAAGGGACTGAGATAGATAGATAGATAGATAGATAGATATGAAGAGACTGAGATAGATAGATAGATAGATAGATAGATAGATAGATAGATAGATAGATATGAACAAATTTAGAAAGGTAGATTAAAATGAAGTTAAACATGAAACCGAATGGCGAGAAACTCGAAGAAAACGAAAAGGCTAAAAAAATTTAAAAAAATAAAAAAACAGGAAGATAGAAGAAATTGAAGAAAGATAGATTGGTTTTCGTCCCTCGCTTCCCGCCAAAGTATCCGCTGGCCTCTTGCCACCAATTCCATAATTTGGCCGCCATTTCCAACGCATGCCGAGAAGCAAGGTGTTAATCTGATTAGATCAACAACATGGCGACCGTCTACCGGGCGACTTCCCGCGTTTTTAGCAGCCGAAAAAGAGACACGTGAGCAGCAGAGCCGCGCTGCGGAAATCGTTATTCCATTAACACACCGAATAAAGAATTCACGGAGCGAAAAAAAAAAAATTAAAAATGGGAGGCGGTGGGTGGGGGGTTATTCAGCCGTCATCGGCATTTTTCAATTAGTACTAACTCCCGCAAGGTAAAAATCGTGGTTGCATTTGTCAGCATTCTACGTGATATGACTCAGGCCCTTGCCAACTGGACAAAACAAGACAAAAAAAAAATAGTTCCCAAAGTAATATTATTGGTAAAAATTCAAATTAAATACTAAAATCCATTATTTACATTGTCCGGGCTGTTGTCGTCATCTCTACTGAAAACACGATGTTTCGACCGTTGTACGCTCCGCCTTTCTTCAGGTGATATTTGCTGGAATTTCGAAGCTGACCTTTTATTTAGCCCATGGTGGTAGATATCCTTTAGATATCTCATTTTTAGTTAATGTCCCTTGATAATTCAACTCCAATTTTTTTAATTTTTTTTTTATGTATTTATTTATTTTTTTTTTGTTCTCTCTACTAAGGTTAGGTATCGAACTCACAAGTACTTTGTGTCAAGTCACTCTTTTGGATTACTCAACTGGACCATGTGTCCTTGGCACGGCACATGGAATGAGAACATTCTACGTCCCGTGCACTAAATAAAGTGTTCGGTTCCAAATTTCAACGTACAGTGCTGTTCGATGAAATTGACTCACCTGATTTTTTTTACTAAATGTTCTCTTCTCCGATGAAACGAAAGTTGAGCTAAATTCAAAGGATAAGCGATCTAAAATCCGAAGAAGCAGCTTTGAAAGCGCTTTGAATTTAGCAGTAACTACTGTCAAGCATCCGTTCAGTATAATGTTCTGGGGATGCTTTTCTTTTCATGGAACTGGTTTCTTAAAACCTATTGAAAAGACCCTCAGAAGCGAACAGTACAAGAGAATTTTAGAGTCTGCTCCCTTCTGCTGAAAGGGTGAAAATCGACCCCACAAAGCTCATTTTTATGCAGGGTAATGCTCCCAGTCACAAATCAAAATTGATGAAGGAATACTTTGATGAGAAGCAGGTGAGTGTCATGACATGGCCGCCCCAATCTCCTGACATCAACTCCATAGAAAACTTATGGAGCATTATAAAGTACAGGCTCTTGAGAAAGCAGTTGAGCAACAAAGAAGATTTGATTGTGAATCTCATATCCGAATAGAAGGCGAAAAATTTTTAAGTAAAAAATCAGGTGAGTCACTTTTATCGAACAGCACTGTATATCAACTGAAGAAGAACGGGGCTTACAACTACCGAAACGTCGTGAATATCACAGTAAAGATGAGGAGAACAGTCCGAACAATGTAAATAGTGTAAATAGCTACAATACCACATCTCAGAACTATAGACAGATCCTGAAGAAGGCCGGAGCGTATAACGGCCGAAACGTCGTGAATGTGACAGTAAAGTTGAGGACAATAGTAAATAGTGTAAATAGTTACAATACCTCATCTCAGAAATATAGACATAGGAGGGGGGGCCCAAAGTAACCGGAATCGTTTTCTGTGTGTAGTAGTTCAGGCTTCCACCGCTAGATGCCACTTGAGGCAACCCTCAGTGTGCTAACTGGTGTCATCGTGGGAAGACGTACAACTCCGTGGTTCACATTTGTTTTGAAGTGCTTCACGCTTTTTCGTCTATTTTTACCATGGCTGAAAGGATGCCTGTCGTAAACTGAAAGAACAGTTGGAAGTTGATCCAGGCCTTCTTTCGAAGGTTATCACTGGTGATGAAAGCTGGTGTTGTGGCTACGACTCGGAAACGAAGCAGCAATCAAGTCAGTGGAACCATCGTACGTCACCACGACCCCAGAAAGCGCGTCAAATGAAGTTCAATGTCAAGACGATGCTGATTTGTTTCTTTGATGTGAAAGGAATTCTCCACAAAAGATTTGTTCCTCCTGGTCAAACAGTTAACCAGGCTTTTTACTTGGAAGTCCTGAAGTGTTTGCGAGACAAGGTGAGACGAAAACGCCCTGACCTGTGGCAAAGTGGTGGGTGGTGGTTGCATCACGACAATGCGCCAGCGGACACCGCCTTGTGTGTGAGACCGTTTCTGACAAAGAATGGCATGACCCCACTTCCCCACCCATCCCTATTCACCCGCCGTCTTCTGCGACTATTTTTTTGTTCCCCCGAATGAAGAAAGTCGTCAAAAGAAAACGTTTTGAAGATGCGGAAGAGGTTAAGAACAAAACGACGGAGTCATTAAAAAAACATAACTTCACAAGAGTTCCAGGTTCCTGTTCTTTGAACAGGGGAAAGCATGTCTGGATCGGTGCATTGCTTCAAATGGAGAATACTTTGAAGGTGATAAGAATATAAACATGCAACAATAAATAAATAAAATTATATGACACAATTCCGGTTACTTTTGGGTCCCCCCTCGTATGTAAAATTCATTGGCGGCATCTGCCCAGTCCTCAATTTCCAGTCTCGATAGATTCCAAAAGCGCCTTCACGTCTTTGTGGTTGACAAATTATTTTCAATCTCCAGCCTCTCTCTCTCTCTCTCAAAGGGCGTGACATGGCGAACCACCCACTGCTCTATCGCTACTTCCATGAAAAGTGTTTGGACGAACTTCTTGGTTCCGCCAGTCCTAACCTTCAAAGTCTAGGACCCGCCATGCCACTTATATTGTAGAAAACCGCCCCAACATCCCCTCCGCATTCTATCGGCGAAAAGCCAGTTTCACTCGATCACCTTCCCGCGTGTCACTACTCTGTGGAACCGACCCCGCAGAGGATGTTTCTCCGATCACTACACTCTAAACCTGTTTAAGTCTAGAGTTAACCCTTATCTTCCCACTCCTATCCGTATAAACAGCCCCTTTACGTAACCCTCTAACTCGAGTGGCACACGGACCTTTTACAGGCTGAGCCTTCTGTAAACAAAAACCAAAATAAAAACTATTTTAACATTGGTTAAGAATAAAAGTTTTTCAATTTATTTATATACTAACTTAAATGATTCTTTATCAGGCAGCAATTAAGCTAGGTCCTGTGAAGGGCTCTTTTGGGGGCCTTCGGCTTGTTCAGGAGTTTGAGAGTCCCTAAGTCTTTGTATATTCTCAGCATTGCTCTCCTGGCTACCGTTTGATCTGGGTTTTCATTTTCACGGGACTTTCTTTTCCACGCTGCAGCCTTGGCTCTTTTGATTGCAATCTGGTCACCTGTTGTTAGAGATTTCTTTTTGCGAGGCAAACTGCTGCCGTAAGCGATAGGCGACAATAAACTACAGAAGAAATCAAAATAGATCACTGCTTTTAAGTATTGCATTCATAAATTAAGCTTACCTTATAAAAGAACGATAATTCTTCTGTCGCCATTTTAATTTAAAGACAATTTGTTGTAGGTAGGTCCTTACTTTTTATTTTTTTTATTTCATGGGTGAATTTTGCTAGATTTCACAATTAATTTCGATTATTCACAAATTTATTTCCAAATTATAAAAAAATCGTCGCCAAAAAATCACGTAAAAAAATCTCCGAAAACAGCAATTATGAAAACTCGGGAATCCCAAATTTCAGGTGTCACACTCTACTGAAAGTTAAAGAGTTGTGTCCCTTTAATTGGTTTTATCAATAGAAGCCATGAATCCAAGATGGCAGAATCCGAAAACAATCGTAGTACTGAAAACCTGGGAAATCAAAATTCCAGGATTGCGGGTCTGGATTCAACCCGAAATGTTTTCAATTTGTTCACGGAGTCGGCCTGGTTCCAAAATGGTATGATATGTTGGGCAACGGCCTCTTGGAGTATAGTTGAAAAACTGTGACACAGTGACACACTGAAATTCGCATTTATTATATAGATTTAGTTTCGTCCATCCAAATCATAACTATATTTGTCTGAATTCGATGTCTGTATATGTGGAAAGAGCTCCAAGTGCATACCGCCCTCCAAATCTCGACAGTTAGAAAACATCAGTGTCTTCCAGATGAAGCCCGGTTTTTAATGGTGACGTATTTCTACTTGGAAACCGGTATCCTTACGATCAACAAAACGTCGAGCCTGGCCAGTACCTAGATGGGTGACCACTTGAGAATACCAGGTGCTGTAAGTTTGGACGTTCGGGTGATATAATAGGTTTACGGCGACATCACGATGAAACACCCATATGATCAACGTAGTTAAGCAACGTCGAGCCTGGTCAGTAAATAGTAGTGAATCGCAAATGCAGACCATGATTTTTTTTTCTCTTAAATCGCGAGGTATCCAAACATCTCACTGGTTCACCTACCTAAGTGTTTTCAAATGCCTTATAGAGGTCAAATGAGACGTGTGGAGTATCTCTGCAATGTCCCGTGTCGTGTCACCCAGATTACTTTTACTGCTAGTTTTACGATTTGGCTGTCTTTAACGTTGTAGTCGTTCCAGATATTTATAAATTTCGACTTCTTAACTTAACGAACAACATTTTTTTTATCGTCCCCCCCCCAAGCAAGGCAACAAAGCCACTGACACGAAGGAGGTTACTCAGTGTGAAAGAATATAAGAAAAACAGTATGAAAGAGCAAGAACGATAAAAGACCGGGAATTAGGAAGACAGAAGTTAACTGTTTACATTGCATTTAAATTTTTCAGGATCAAATTTGACTAGAAAGCATGCAGCCGAACGAGGGTTCCACAAGCGAGAAGTGTGAGAGAAGAATCTGTTAGCATAGAACTTACGGTTACATCTAGCTATTTCGAATGTAAAATGATGAGACCTTGTCGCCAATCTTGTATTATGCTTGAATGAATTCATAGAGTCTCGGTACGATAGAGGAATGCTCTTCAGAACAATTACCATGAAAGTATTTATAGAAAAGAC
>OZ038479.1:123724052-123779052 GCA_964036315.1 Acanthosepion esculentum | reverse complement strand
TGCGACACTGCTTCCCAGGCAAGTATATTTTCTTTCGTGTTGGGGAACAGATGATAGTCAGACGAGGCCAAATCAGGAGAACATAGAGAGTTATCAACCATTTTAAAACAACAGTCACGTACAGCAGCTGGAGCATTGTCCTGATAAAGCAAGATCCCTTTCGGCAGTTTTCCTGGGCGTTTGGTCTTGATACCCTTTCGTAACTGCCACCGAAATTTTGCATAGAACTCTCTCTTGATGGTGTGGCCCTTTTGAACTCTGTTTAGCCTGCTGCTCGAGGGTCCGAAAACGTGGCACCCATCGAGCAGAAAACTTCATCTTGAAAGTTCTTCGTGCAGAATATTCTCAACACTCTCACGAGATATGCTAATAGCTATTGGATTCATAGCCAATCGTCTGTCATCTACTACCATGTGGTGAAAACGATCAATTTTTTCCTCGGTGGTGGTAGTTACAGGATGTCCAGACTATGGGTCAAATTCAAGACTCTCCCTTCACCTCCTAAAGTCATATGTCCACTTTCGCACTGGTGATAAAACTGAAACGTCATCGCCTAATGTAACAATGATGTCAACATGAATGTCCTTGGGCGTGAAACTATTTTTCTGCAGGTATTTCATTACACCACGATGCCAGATTTTGTCCCTTTTCAAGACAAGTCGGTACTAGTTAATTTTTTGAACAACCGGTTTACCTAAAAAGAAACAATGCACTTATTAATAAGAAGAGTTGAAATTAATTTCATGCAAGATTTCACAGCTCTAGCATCACTCCTTCATAGTCAGCCTATGAGCTTTTCAGCCCACCCTCGGGCCGGGAGAGAAACAATGCACTTATTAATAAGAAAAGTTGAAATTAATTTCATGCAAGATTTCACAGCTCTAGTATCACTGCTTCATAGTCAGCCTATGAGCTTTTCAGCCCACCTTCGGACCTGGAAAGAAACAATGCACTTATTAATAAGAAAGGTTGAAATTAATTTCATGCAAGATTTCACAGCTCTAGCATCACTCCTTCATAGTCAGACTATTAACTTTTAAGCACACCTTCGGATCTGGAAAGAAATAATGCACTTATTAATAAGAAAGGTTGAAATTAATTTCATGCAAGATTTCACAGCTCTAGAATCACTCATTCATAGTCAGCCTAAGAACTTTTCAGCCCACCCTCGGACCTGGAAAGAATCAATGCAGTTATTAATAAGAAAAGTTGAAATTAATTTCATGCAAGATTTCACAGCTCTAGCATCACTCCTTCATAGTCAGCCTAAGAACTTTTCAAACCACCTGCGGACCTGGAAAGAGACAATGCACTTATTAATATGAAAAGTTGAAATTAATTTCATGCAAGATTTCACAGCTCTAGTATCACTCCTTCATAGTCAGCCTAAGAACCTTTCAGCCCACCTTCGGACCTGGAATGACAATGCAGTTATTAATAAGAAAGGTTGAAATTAATTTCATGCAAGATTTCACAGCTCTAGCATCACACCTTCATAGTCAGCCTATGAACTTTTCAGCCCAACTTCGGACCTGGAAAGAAACAATGCACTTATTAATAAGAAAAGTTGAAATTAATTTCATGCAAGATTTCACAGCTCTAGTATCACTCCTTCATAGTCAGCCTAAGAACCTTTCAGCCCACCTTCGGACCTGGAAAGAAACAATGCACTTATTAATAAGAAGAGTTGAAATTTAAAATGCCAGATTTCACAGCTCTAGCATCACTCCTTCATAGTTAGCCTATGAACCTTTCAGCCCACCTTCGGACCAGGAAAGAAACAATGCACTTATTAATAAAAGTTGAAATTCATTTCATGCAAGATTTCACAGCTCTAGCATCACTCCTTCATAGTCAGCCTATGTACTTTTCAGCCCACCATCGGACGTGGAAAGAAACAATGCAGTTATTAATAAGAAGAGTTGAAATTTAAAATGCCAGATTTCACAGCTCTAGCATCACTCCTTCATGGTCAGCCTATGAACTTTTCAGTCCACCTTCGGACCTGGAAAGAAACAATGCACTTATTAATAAGAAAAGTTCAAATTAATTTCATGCAAGATTTCACAGCTCTAGCATCACTCCTTCATAGTCAGCCTATGTACTTTTCAGCCCACCATCGGACCTGGAAAGAAACAATGCAGTTATTAATAAGAAGAGTTGAAATTTAAAATGCCAGATTTCTCAGCTCTAGCATCACTCCTTCATGGTCAGCCTATGAACTTTTCAGTCCACCATCGGACCTGGAAAGAAACAATGCAGTTATTAATAAGAAAAGTTCAAATTAATTTCATGCAAGATTTCACAGCTCTAGCATCACTCCTTCATAGTCAGCCTATGAACCTTTCAGCCCACCTTCGGACCTGGAAAGAAACAATGCACTTATTAATAAGAAGAGTTGAAATTAATTTCATGCAAGATTTCACAGCTCTAGCATCACTCCTTCATAGTCAGCCTATGTACTTTTCAGCCCACCATCGGACCTGGAAAGAAACAATGCAGTTATTAATAAGAAGAGTTGAAATTTAAAATGCCAGATTTCTCAGCTCTAGCATCACTCCTTCGTGGTCAGCCTATGAACTTTTCAGTCCACCATCGGACCTGGAAAGAAACAATGCAGTTATTAATAAGAAAAGTTCAAATTAATTTCATGCAAGATTTCACAGCTCTAGCATCACTCCTTCATAGTCAGCCTATGAACCTTTCAGCCCACCTTCGGACCTGGAAAGAAACAATGCACTTATTAATAAGAAGAGTTGAAATTAATTTCATGCAAGATTTCACAGCTCTAGCATCACTCCTTCATAGTCAGCCTATGTACTTTTCAGCCCACCATCGGACCTGGAAAGAAGCAATGCAGTTATTAATAAGAAGAGTTGAAATTTAAAATGCCATATTTCACAGCTCTAGCGTCACTCCTTCATGGTCAGCCTATGAACTTTTCAGTCCACCATCGGACCTGGAAAGAAACAATGCAGTTATTAATAAGAAAAGTTCAAATTAATTTCATGCAAGATTTCACAGCTCTAGCATCACTCCTTCATAGTCAGCCTATGAACCTTTCAGCCCACCTTCGGACCTGGAAAGAAACAATGCACTTATTTATAAGAAAGGTTGAAATTAATTTCATGCAAGATTTCACAGCTCTAGCATCACTCCTTCATAGTCAGACTATTAACTTTTAAGCCCACCTTCGGATCTGGAAAGAAATAATGCACTTATTAATAAGAAAGGTTGAAATTAATTTCATGCAAGATTTCACAGCTCTAGAATCACTCATTCATAGTCAGCCTAAGAACTTTTCAGCCCACCCTCGGACATGGAAAGAATCAATGCAGTTATTAATAAGAAAAGTTGAAATTAATTTCATGCAAGATTTCACAGCTCTAGCATCACTCCTTCATAGTCAGCCTAAGAACTTTTCAAACCACCTGCGGACCTGGAAAGAGACAATGCACTTATTAATATGAAAAGTTGAAATTAATTTCATGCAAGATTTCACAGCTCTAGCATCAATCCTTCATGGTCAGCCTATGAACTTTTCAGCCCACCCTCGGACCTGCAATGAAACAATGCAGTTATTAATAAGAAAGGTTGAAATTAATTTCATGCAAGATTTCACAGCTCTAGCATCACTCCTTCATAGTCAGCCTATGAACTTTTCAGCCCAACTTCGGACCTGGAAAGAAACAATGCACTTATTAATAAGAAAAGTTGAAATTAATTTCATGCAAGATTTCACAGCTCTAGTATCACTCCTTCATAGTCAGCCTAAGAACCTTTCAGCCCACCTTCGGACCTGGAAAGAAACAATGCACTTATTAATAAGAAGAGTTGAAATTTAAAATGCCAGATTTCACAGCTCTAGCATCACTCCTTCATAGTTAGCCTATGAACCTTTCAGCCCACCTTCGGACCAGGAAAGAAACAATGCACTTATTAATAAAAGTTGAAATTAATTTCATGCAAGATTTCACAGCGCTAGCATCACTCCTTCATAGTCAGCCTTTGTACTTTTCAGCCCAACATCGGACCTGGAAAGAAACAATGCAGTTATTAATAAGAAGAGTTGAAATTTAAAATGCCAGATTTCTCAGCTCTAGCATCACTCCTTCATGGTCAGCCTATGAACTTTTCAGTCCACCATCGGACCTGGAAAGAAACAATGCAGTTATTAATAAGAAAAGTTCAAATTAATTTCATGCAAGATTTCACAGCTCTAGCATCACTCCTTCATAGTCAGCCTATGAACCTTTCAGCCCACCTTCGGACCTGGAAAGAAACAATGCACTTATTAATAAGAAGAGTTGAAATTAATTTCATGCAAGATTTCACAGCTCTAGCATCACTCCTTCATAGTCAGCCTATGTACTTTTCAGCCCACCATCGGACCTGGAAAGAAACAATGCTGTTATTAATAAGAAGAGTTGAAATTTAAAATGCCATATTTCACAGCTCTAGCATCACTCCTTCATAGTCAGCCTATGTACTTTTCAGTCCACCTTCGGACCTGGAAAGAAACAATGCAGTTATTAATAAGAAAAGTTCAAATTAATTTCATGCCAGATTTCACAGCTCTAGCATCACTCCTTCATAGTCAGCCTATGTACTTTTCAGCCCACCATCGGACCTGGAAAGAAACAATGCACTTATTAATAAGAAGAGTTGAAATTTAAAATGCCAGATTTCACAGCTCTAGCATCACTCCTTCATAGTCAGCCTATGTACTTTTCAGCCCACCATCGGACCTGGAAAGAAACAATGCAGTTATTAATAAGAAGAGTTGAAATTTAAAATGCCAGATTTCACAGCTCTAGCATCACTCCTTCATGGTCAGCCTATGAACTTTTCAGTCCACCTTCGGACCTGGAAAGAAACAATGCAGATATTAATAAGAAAAGTTCAAATTAATTTCATGCAAGAGTTCACAGCTCTAGCATCATTCCTTCATAGTCAGCCTATGTACTTTTCAGCCCACCATCGGACCTGGAAAGAAACAATGCAGTTATTAATAAGAAGAGTTGAAATTTAAAATGCCAGATTTCACAGCTCTAGCATCACTCCTTCATGGTCAGCCTATGAACTTTTCAGTCCACCTTTGGACCTGGAAAGAAACAATGCAGTTATTAATAAGAAAAGTTCAAATTAATTTCATGCAAGATTTCACAGCTCTAGCATCACTCCTTCATAGTCAGCCTATGTACTTTTCAGCCCACCATCGGACCTGGAAAGAAACAATGCAGTTATTAATAAGAAGAGTTGAAATTTAAAATGCCAGATTTCACAGCTCTAGCATCACTCCTTCATGGTCAGCCTATGAACTTTTCAGTCCACCTTTGGACCTGGAAAGAAACAATGCAGTTATTAATAAGAAAAGTTCAAATTAATTTCATGCAAGATTTCACAGCTCTAGCATCACTCCTTCATAGTCAGCCTATGTACTTTTCAGCCCACCATCGGACCTGGAAAGAAACAATGCAGTTATTAATAAGAAGAGTTGAAATTTAAAATGCCAGATTTCACAGCTCTAGCATCACTCCTTCATGGTCAGCCTATGAACTTTTCAGTCCACCTTTGGACCTGGAAAGAAACAATGCAGTTATTAATAAGAAAAGTTCAAATTAATTTCATGCAAGATTTCACAGCTCTAGCATCACTCCTTCATAGTCAGCCTATGTACTTTTCAGCCCACCATCGGACCTGGAAAGAAACAATGCAGTTATTAATAAGAAGAGTTGAAATTTAAAATGCCAGATTTCACAGCTCTAGCATCACTCCTTCATGGTCAGCCTATGAACTTTTCAGTCCACCTTTGGACCTGGAAAGAAACAATGCAGTTATTAATAAGAAAAGTTCAAATTAATTTCATGCAAGATTTCACAGCTCTAGCATCACTCCTTCATAGTCAGCCTATGTACTTTTCAGCCCACCATCGGACTTGGAAAGAAACAATGCAGTTATTAATAAGAAGAGTTGAAATTTAAAATGCCAGATTTCACAGCTCTAGCATCACTCCTTCATGGTCAGCCTATGAACTTTTCAGTCCACCTTTGGACCTGGAAAGAAACAATGCAGTTATTAATAAGAAAAGTTCAAATTAATTTCATGCAAGATTTCACAGCTCTACCATCACTCCTTCATAGTCAGCCTATGTACTTTTCAGCCCACCATCGGACCTGGAAAGAAACAATGCAGTTATTAATAAGAAGAGTTGAAATTTAAAATGCCAGATTTCACAGCTCTAGCATCACTCCTTCATGGTCAGCCTATGAACTTTTCAGTCCACCTTTGGACCTGGAAAGAAACAATGCAGTTATTAATAAGAAAAGTTCAAATTAATTTCATGCAAGATTTCACAGCTCTAGCATCACTCCTTCATAGTCAGCCTATGTACTTTTCAGCCCACCATCGGACCTGGAAAGAAACAATGCAGTTATTAATAAGAAGAGTTGAAATTTAAAATGCCAGATTTCACAGCTCTAGCATCACTCCTTCATGGTCAGCCTATGAACTTTTCAGTCCACCTTTGGACCTGGAAAGAAACAATGCAGTTATTAATAAGAAAAGTTCAAATTAATTTCATGCAAGATTTCACAGCTCTAGCATCACTCCTTCATAGTCAGCCTATGTACTTTTCAGCCCACCATCGGACCTGGAAAGAAACAATGCAGTTATTAATAAGAAGAGTTGAAATTTAAAATGCCAGATTTCACAGCTCTAGCATCACTCCTTCATGGTCAGCCTATGAACTTTTCAGTCCACCTTTGGACCTGGAAAGAAACAATGCAGTTATTAATAAGAAAAGTTCAAATTAATTTCATGCAAGATTTCACAGCTCTAGCATCACTCCTTCATAGTCAGCCTATGTACTTTTCAGCCCACCATCGGACCTGGAAAGAAACAATGCAGTTATTAATAAGAAGAGTTGAAATTTAAAATGCCAGATTTCACAGCTCTAGCATCACTCCTTCATGGTCAGCCTATGAACTTTTCAGTCCACCTTTGGACCTGGAAAGAAACAATGCAGTTATTAATAAGAAAAGTTCAAATTAATTTCATGCAAGATTTCACAGCTCTAGCATCACTCCTTCATAGTCAGCCTATGTACTTTTCAGCCCACCATCGGACCTGGAAAGAAACAATGCAGTTATTAATAAGAAGAGTTGAAATTTAAAATGCCAGATTTCACAGCTCTAGCATCACTCCTTCATGGTCAGCCTATGAACTTTTCAGTCCACCTTCGGACCTGGAAAGAAACAATGCAGTTATTAATAAGAAAAGTTCAAATTAATTTCATGCAAGATTTCACAGCTCTAGCATCACTCCTTCATAGTCAGCCTATGTACTTTTCAGCCCACCATCGGACCTGGAAAGAAACAATGCAGTTATTAATAAGAAGAGTTGAAATTTAAAATGCCAGATTTCACAGCTCTAGCATCACTCCTTCATGGTCAGCCTATGAACTTTTCAGTCCACCTTTGGACCTGGAAAGAAACAATGCAGTTATTAATAAGAAAAGTTCAAATTAATTTCATGCAAGATTTCACAGCTCTAGCATCACTCCTTCATAGTCAGCCTATGTACTTTTCAGCCCACCATCGGACCTGGAAAGAAACAATGCAGTTATTAATAAGAAGAGTTGAAATTTAAAATGCCAGATTTCACAGCTCTAGCATCACTCCTTCATGGTCAGCCTATGAACTTTTCAGTCCACCTTCGGACCTGGAAAGAAACAATGCAGTTATTAATAAGAAAAGTTCAAATTAATTTCATGCAAGATTTCACAGCTCTAGCATCACTCCTTCATAGTCAGCCTATGTACTTTTCAGCCCACCATCGGACCTGGAAAGAAACAATGCAGTTATTAATAAGAAGAGTTGAAATTTAAAATGCCAGATTTCACAGCTCTAGCATCACTCCTTCATGGTCAGCCTATGAACTTTTCAGTCCACCTTTGGACCTGGAAAGAAACAATGCAGTTATTAATAAGAAAAGTTCAAATTAATTTCATGCAAGATTTCACAGCTCTAGCATCACTCCTTCATAGTCAGCCTATGTACTTTTCAGCCCACCATCGGACCTGGAAAGAAACAATGCAGTTATTAATAAGAAGAGTTGAAATTTAAAATGCCAGATTTCTCAGCTCTAGCATCACTCCTTCATGGTCAGCCTATGAACTTTTCAGTCCACCTTTGGACCTGGAAAGAAACAATGCAGTTATTAATAAGAAAAGTTCAAATTAATTTCATGCAAGATTTCACAGCTCTAGCATCACTCCTTCATAGTCAGCCTATGTACTTTTCAGCCCACCATCGGACCTGGAAAGAAACAATGCAGTTATTAATAAGAAGAGTTGAAATTTAAAATGCCAGATTTCACAGCTATAGCATCACTCCTTCATAGTCAGCCTATGTACTCTTCAGCCCACCTTCGGACCTGGAAAGAAACAATGCACTTATTAATAAGAAGAGTTGAAATTAAAAATGCCAGATTTCACAGCTCTAGCATCACTCCTTCATGGTCAGCCTATGAACTTTTCAGCCCACCCTCGGACCTGGAAAGAAACAATGCAGTTATTAATAACTGCATTGTTTCTTTCAAGCATGAGTTGAAATTAATGCATGCAAGAAATTTACAGGACCCTTCGTAGTTGATGATGGCGTCATGATCATGTGCTGAGAATTAGTATCGTTGGATAAGGTGTTTTTTGAGAAATTACAATTCATATTCAAGAATCCTTCAAATAAAGACTATATTCGTGTCAACTAGTGATCCTTCATGTTCTACAGAAGCGACTGTTACTCATCTTGCCGAAAAATAAAAGAAATAAAAATAAAATAAATACTTCAAAGACAATAGCCTCAAGTTCTACACCAATAGTTCCTTCTCTTGGACCTGTCGCTTTCCTGCCAACTACAGGGTGTTGCAGCAAAATCCGACACTTGAGAAAAAGAAAACGAAATAGGCAATAAAAACAAAATTTGTATATGCAGAGACCCGACAGTTTATTTAGCAACAGTTAGAGTTACATACTACATTATTTTTCAATGTAACCGCCGGCGGCGGTGACCATCTCAAGGCGGGCGCGAAATGAATCACACGCTTTGGCGACCATGTCCTTGTCCATAGCGGCGAACGCCTCCACGATGACAGCCTTCAGAGAGTCGACCGTGTTGTGGGCGTGCTTGTTGGTCTTTGCCTTGATCACAACCTCCAGAATAAATAGTCAAGGGGGTTGCAGTCGGGTGAGGAGGGCGGCCACAAGTCCGGCGACCAGTGGTGAGGAACATTGTTGGGCATCCACATCTGCGTCGTCTTAGCCTTGTATGCAGGAGCGGAGTTTCTGCTAGAAGACGTAGGAGCGTCCGGCGGCGATCTCGTCCATACAGGGCTTCACCACCCTCCCCAGCACCTTCTGGTAGATCTCAGCAGTGACTTTCAGGCCCTTTTGAAAGATAAACGGAGGCATGAAGTCCCCCACGCTGGAAATGGTGCTATGACCATGACGAAGGAGGGAAACTTCGTATGCTTCACGATGAGAACCTCCTCGATGTCTTTGCAGACCCACCTGTCGTTCTGCCTGTTGCTCGTCTTGTCCTGGATGAAATTCTTTTCATCAGAGAAGAACCTCAGCATCCCGGCGGACCCGTGCTTGAGATCGTTGAACAAAGCGGCTACCTTGACTTTCCTCGACTCCTTGGAGGCATTCGTGGTGAGCACGCGGTGAGACTTGCGGTAGAAGAAGTAACCAATGTCCTTCTTGATCGTTCGGCAGATCGTCGGCTTGTCACAGCCCGTGTCAGCGGCGATCTTGGCGTAGCTCTGGCTTCCATCATTGTCGACTGTCACCTTGACGGCGGCGACGAACTCGTCGGTCCTAACGGCCGAAGAACGAACGTTGTGGGCCTTTCGTTTGGCAGTAAACTCGTCCTTGTTCTCACACGCCTTCCACTTCCTCCAAACGTCCATGATCACGGTCCTCTTGAACCCAAACCAGGCCATGACTTACGCAGGCTTCTTCCCGACACGAAAAGAAGCTACTACCACTGCTCTGCGCTCATATTCCATCCTGGAAAAGGGTAGAGAGGAAAACGTTAGTTAGTTGTTAAACTGTCTGGTATCTGCATATACAACTTCTGTTTTTATTGCCTATTTTGTTTTCTTTTTGTCAAGTATCGGATTTTACTGCAGTACCCTATGGAACCTTCAAAAGTTTCCAAGTCAATTGTCTCCTTCTGTCGCCTGTCCTATTCTTTTTTGCTATTGTTCTCCCCCCCCCCCCCACTTGCAACGTTTGCTTGATTTAATTTGTTTTACGGCATATCACCCTCAATGGGTTATTTAATGCCGACAACATTTTTAGGACAGATTCGTATGAATAGAATATTTATTCTTTGGTTTAGATTGGTTTGCTTTATTTTGTTTGACGGCATATCAACCACAATGGGTTATTTAATTCCGACAACATTTTTAGGATAGATTCGTATGAATAGAATATGTATTCTTTTTAGATTGGTTTGGTTTATTTTGTTTTACGGCATATCAACCTCAATAGGTTATTTATTGCTGACAAGAGTTTTATAACTGGTAATAATGTTTTTCCAAAAATCTATTGCTGGTAATATTTTTTTCAAAAAATGTATTGATGATAATATTTATTCCAAAAAATTATTCCTGGCAATAATTATTTTCTTCCAAAATTTATTGCTGGTAATAATTTTTTACAAAAATGTATTGATGGTATTAAAACCTATTTTTACACTTTCATAATACTTTGACCCCAGTTTAGGGGTTAACTATTTGCCTATAGTTGGGACACTAACAAGTGCTACCACCTCGGGTCAGGATGAACCTGACAACACCAGCAATTAAGAGGTGGTTCCCCGCTCCTCAAAACCTCCTGATCAGATGTCTTGTTGTTGGACGTAATTTATTGCCTTACCCAGGACGCGGATGTAGTTTACCGTCTTAACCAGGATGGGCAACGTTTGCTCAGGTTCTTCCACACAGTAACCCCCAACACACACACGCCCATTCTTCCGTCTTAGTTGCTTTATTGCTTTACTTCAATTGAAGTGACTTCTTTTTAAAAATCTAAAATAATGAGCGTTCTAGCTGGGTGAAGAAGGAAATGAAAACTGATTTCTCGGCAGTAATGTTTACTGATGAATAAAGTGCTATATTGGACGGACTAGGACAGTTGGGTCCTTAATAGAAATTGTCAACCAAATTAGATGACAAGGGGGGATTTAGCGGATTTGTCAAAAACTAAAAAGGAATTAAAGGGAAAGAAACCAAACTATGTTAAGTATAACGTTACAAAAAAATTTTGTTTAAATGAGGGTGAAAATGCGAGAAAACAAAAACCGTGAAAACGAGCACGAATAAAATAATGGAATGGCTGCTCGGGAAGACGTGAAAAAAAATAACCTGATTATGATCGTGTGGTTTAAAACAGAAAAACGGAGGTGACAGCGAGAATGGAATGAAACGTGGAGAGAAAGGCTGGTAAAGGTGGAGAGTCAGGAGTTGGAAAGACTGGAGACAGAGACATGTGGAGAACAGAGACGAAAGAAATAGCGATATAGATTGCTATCGGCCGGCTGACGACAATGCAAAATGATAAGGTAAAGAAATGAAAATGTTTTAGCAAAGGTAGTAGAAGAAAGAAAGAAAGAAAGAAAGAAAGAGAAGAGAAGAAGAAAGACAGGGAAAGAGAAAAGGAACATAGAAAACCAAATGGAAAGAAAGAAAGAAAACCAAATAGAAAGAAAGAAAGAAAGAAAGAAAGAAAAATTAAGGAAAATAGAAAAAGGACAAGAACATAGAAAAAGCAAATGGAAAGAAAGAAAGAAAGAAAGAAAGAAAGAATGAGAAGAAGAAAGAAAGAGAAGAAGAAAGACAGAGAAAGAGAAAAAGAACACAGAAAACCAAATGGAAAGAAAGAAAGAAAGAAAGAAAGAAAGAAAGAAAGAAAAAAACGGAAAGAGAAAAAGAACAGAAAACCAAATAGAAAGAAAGAAAGAAAGAAAAATAGAAAAGGGACAAGAACATAGAAAACCAAATGGAAAGAAAGAAAGAAAGAAAGAAAGAAAGAAAGAAAGAAAAATTCAATAGGTAAAAAGAAAGAAAAGATTTGATTTAAAGCGAGATTCGCGAGAAAGAAATGATATTCAAAAGAAAGAAAGAAAGAAAAAAGAAACAAAGAAACAAAGGTTTTTATTGGGTCTTCATCAAAATAAGTCGGGAATAGACGAGTAGATGCGATAGGCAATAATAAACTACAGAAGAACTCAAAATTGATCGCTGCATTTAAGTATTGAATTAATATTAAAGCTTACCTTTTTAAAGTTCAACGATAATTCTTCTGCCGTCACTTAATTTAAAGACAATTTGATGTACGTAGGTCTTTAATTTCCCTACAAACAATTATTTTTATTTCATGGGTGACTTTTGCTGCATTCCACAATTATTTTCGATTATTCCGAAATTTATTTCCAATTTATAAAAATTGTTATCGTAAAGGGTATTCTAATAACTTGGACCGATTTTAAATGTCAATTAAGTTTAAGCGTCTAATGATTTTTTCTTTTTCTTTCTGATTTGGCAGACATTTGAGCGATATTATTTTTCACACATTATTGACATGACTGTAATAACATGTTCCGATAGAGAAATAAATAAATTTTCACTAATAACACTGATTTATTTACTTCTGACTTTGATCCGTCTTAATGAAACACCCTTATATATAATCCGTCTTAATGAAACACCCTTTACAAGATAATTCGTCGCAAAAAATTTGATAAAAAATCGCCGAAAACAATTGGAGTAATGGAAACTTGGGAATCCAAAATTTAAGAATTGCGGGTCCGGATCCAGCCCGGAATGATTTTTAAATTTGCTCTGGGAGTCGGTCTGATTCCAAAATGGTAAAATATGTTGAGCTACGGCCCCTTGGGGTAACGTTGAAAAAGTGTGAAACAGTGACACACTGACATTTGCATTTATTACATAGATTTATACATATCCTCAGGAACTAATGGATTTTTTTAATTCCACATTCTTTACTACTTCTCCAAAGGTTATTTTCTTTAGCTACCCGTGTTTGAGTAGACGCCTTTTTTTAAAACTGTGTGAATTACTTCTACCGGCGTGCGCATTCGAGAGACTTACTTAAGATAATGTACTCTCCAGCAGGATACGAAACTGCGTGCCACTTTGCTGGAGCGTCCATTATCTTTATTAAGAGAATGTATAACTAACTAACTAAGTAGCTAGCTAGCTAGATAGATAGATGCTTTTGCAAATACCTAACATTGAAAGTCAAAATCAAATCATATAATATTCACCAATGTGTACTTATTCTTATATCACCTGTCCGATCTGTAGTGGAAAGGGAGGTAAATCAGTTTAAATTTATAATTTACGAGTGATTACTTCTCTTAGTCGTTTTAATAATCTATGCAAATAAAATATGTATCTGCATTTAAACAAATTTACTTCCCGAGCAAAATGAACCGTTTAATTAATCAATTTTACAACGTTTCGTAGATTGTAGTTTTATTTGTTCAAGCCTTTCATGTGAGGCATGCAGATACCGTTACATATTAAGTGTTCGTCTTCCTTCAACTTGGTCTTGAAATAATTTCTCTCGTCGCCTTCTTTGTTTTTTGTTTTTTTTGCTAATCTTTTTCTTCAGAGAGATATTTCCATGTTATATTTTAACACATAAAATTTTTAACATGATTATGGACACAACTGAACGTCTAAAAATATAAAGGGAACGGATTAGTTAAACGGTTCATTGGCCGCAAATTGTTATTTCTTTATCAATTAACTTCAACACATTGATTTAATTCCATATCACTATTAAAACTGTTTAACAATTGACATAATTTTTTACGGTAAAGGTACAATAGTTAAATTAATAAGATTGAATGATGGAAAACAGTAATGTATTAGAAGAAAAATGTTCCAAGATTCATCTATCTCTTACTGGCCGATTATATGCCGTCAAATACGGTAAGTATTTGACAGCATATAAGACGCACGTGTGTATAAGACGCACCTTAATTTTAGTAGGGCAAATCAAGAAAAATTAGTAATTAGTAAAATTATTAGCAAATGGTACAGCCTAGGCTATATTTATGAGGTATTATTTTGGTTAATCAATCAATGATTACAATTAAATGAAAAATAATAATGAAAAAAAGAACACGAGCCAATAAAAACTTTATTATATCCAAAGGTAAGAAAACAAAATAAAAATCCAGTAATTATTACAATTAAGCAAAACAGTACAGTTACCATAAAAAATTTATTCATCTTCAAATCTATAAAATTCGTCGTCTTCGTTATCAAAACTGATACTCCTTTTCAATACTACCATCATCGTCGTTAAATAATGCGTCATCTTCCGTTCCACTGAGAGCATTGATAATGCCACACTTTTTAAAAGATTTCGCAACAATTTCTGGTCTAATATTATCCCAAGATTGCTTCATCTATTCGCAGACTTGTGCAATGCTGAGTCTTTTTATTCTTCCTGTAAGTGTAAGGTTGTGATCAGGCATTGCCCTCCACGTGTTCCATTGCTCCTTCATGTTTAAGTCTAAGCTAATAGGAGTTGCCAGCTAGCTAATTTCGGCTGACTATCGCGAATTTTAAACTTACATATTGCATATAAGACGCAGGGGAAATTTAAAAGATATTCTTAGTAAAAATAAAAAATAAGTGCGCCTTATATACCGTAGATATCAATTTATTTGTTTACCTCAAGAATGATTTTATTTTTGCTTGATGATGGCTTAAAGAAAACAAAATAAAAATCAAGCAATTATTACATTTAAGCAAAACAGTACAGTTACCATTAAAATTCAGTCAAAATATTTCCTTTATATGATCGGTACAACCTTCGTTTTGTAAACGTCTTAGTGGAATAATTAGGATATAAAAAATCTGATTTTATTTATACCAATGCAACCGGAAGTTATCGCAAGAAAAAATATGGGTCTTTCCGCGTGGTGGACCTAAAATGGAAAAAAATGACGAGCACGAGCTGTTCTTTTTTTTCTTTTTTTCTTTTTGTATCGTCTTAGCTGAGGAAGAAATGACGTAAGTCATCAATGATTGGTCGCTTGTAATTTCAAGATTAGCTGTGGCAGTTACTTAATGTATCCATTGGTTGCGTGCTTGGCAGATTTTTTGCTTCAGGATCGCCTGCCGGAATAGTACTGTTTCGGTAGGGTCTCTTGGGCGAACAAGTATGATGTTGCAAGACCCGAAAATTGCCATAACCTCAAGTGATAACATCACTGACGAGGCGTTCCTGTGCACTCGTCGTTGGAGTCTTCATGACAAATTAATGAAACAAATATATTTTACAAATATATAATTTGAATTTATTGCACATAATTTTAGTGAAACAAAGTACTAATATTAAACGTGATGAAATTAATATAATGAATATTATCAATGATAACACTTTTAATGTGCATAATAGCCTTTTAAATAATGGCAATAGGTAAATGAAAGTTACTCTAAAGTCTAAGCTAATAGGAGTTGCCAGATAGCTAATTTCGGGCGACTATCGCGAATTTTAAACCTACATATGGCATATAAGACGCAGGGGAATTTTGAAAAGATATTTTTAGTAAAAAAAAGAAGTGTGCCTTTTATGCCGTCAAATACGATATCTTTCAAGGCTTCATTATTTGATCGGCGTTTCAGACTGCTAAGAGATTTACAAAAGAATACATTTTGTGTAGAATGTGGTATTTAGAATCAATTTTTGAACGAAGATGAGTAGGTAGTAAGTGGATCCCGCATAGAAAACAGTGAAGAATAACAAAAAAAAAAAAAAAGTAAAAGGAGAGAGCAGAAAAAGAAGAAAAAAAATGACGAATTGTGAAGTTTTAGGAAAAAGAGTAAAAAAAAAAAAAAAAATGGACGCCGACTTTAAGATTGTTCGCAACACGGCGCAGCTGTTTGCTAAAGTTTCCAGAATACGCGACGGTCATTTCTTTTGTCAGGGCGCCATCTTGGACAATTCTCAGCATTCTTCGTTCGCTCGACAGCATCACGTGATTAATGCGGACGAGATTCAGCGTGACTTGACAGTAACTGGCTGGAAAAAATTCATTGAAAGAAAACAGACGACAAACAAAAATCGACGTTGGAAAATTGTGAGACTAATTGCCAAATATTCAAAAACTTCAATGTTCAACTATTAGGAAACATTCTTTTTACGTTGTTTCGTTTTTGTTTCCTTATTGCATTTTCTCCTCAATTTTTATCCTTCTGTATTTCATTCGTTTCCTTATTTGAATCTTTTATATCTGGTTTTGCTTCATTATTTAGTTAAAGACGAGGAAGTTGGTGATGGACAAAGCTAGACAAGTGGAAGCAAGAATTTCTTAAAAATGGAAACTGGAAAAGAAGTAAGGAGATGTGCGTATATATATATATATATATATATATATATATATATATATATATATATATATATTTAAATTCCCAGATCTGGGAATTTAACTATATTGTCGACATGGAAAAAAAAAATTTCTTACTATAAATGTAATTTACATTAACCAGAAAAAAAGGCTTGGACAGAAGCGTCTATGTTTTTAAATTTGGATTTTAATGTAACTATAACAACAGAGATATTTCGGTTTCATTTTTGCCTTGAAAAAGTCGGAAGACGAAACGCGTCGGCAAGATCTAAGATTTTTCCAATTGTCATTTTATACCATATATATATATATATATATATATATATTGTGTAGAATGTGGTATTTAGAATCAATTTTTGAACGAAGATGAGTAGGTAGTAAGTGGATCCTGCATAGAAAACGGTGAAGAATAACAAAAAAAATGATGTTGCATCTAGCATGAAACAGACTGTCGCCTCTAAGTTTTGACTTCTATGTTCACTTTTATATTTACACACGCTCAATCTCTGATATTGAGCACTTTATTCCATAAATATAGCACACTTTAAGACTATATTTCGTCATATATATATATATATATATATATATATATATATATATATATATATATATATATAGATAGATAGATAGATAGATAGATAGATAGATAGATAGATAGATAGATAGATAGATAATAAAAAGAAGAGCGAAACCGCAAACTTTTCTGGTTATAATGTAGATTTAAAAAAAATATATATTACGCTTTATTTTTTCATAATTTTGCTACACGTGTTTCCGGTCTCGTGACCTTCATCAGGCAAAAAGTGGATATTTCCACATATTTTTAAAAGGAATTAATTTTTCTTATGTTTTTCGATGTTAAATATTCTCGATATTAGACATTCTCTTTTTGGGGTGTTAGTAGCCCAAATGTCTTTCTCGAACTGGCAGTGAAAGAATTCTTCGTGAAGGGTAATAAAACAATTAAGACTGGTCCGAGAAAGGGTGAGAAAGATATCTATATTCTTATCATTTAATGACCTCTGTGTGTTCTTAGATCTATTTATCCATTTTTTCGTGTTTCTGTCAGCATGCGTACGCATACGTATATTCCCTCTCCATATATACCTACTGTCTTATTATAAGGAATTAGTATACACATATGTATACATGTACACACACATACACAAACATACACACACTTTCTAAGTTGTGTAGGGTTCGCGTGCGTGCCCGTGAGCAGTTTTGTTTTTGTCAATGTGTGTGTATATATATATATATATATATATATATATATATATATATATATATACCAGTACGGGCATGTACATGCACCTTTCCTCTCTATACACACATACTCTCTTATTATAAGAAATTAGTATACACATACATACACACACATATACATCCATATATACTTACATTGTGCTGGATTTTATACCCTTTGAATTTCTGTGACCAATAATTTGGCCTCTGTAGAAAATAAGGGTAAAAAGAGCATTGACGCGACACGGCGAGAGAAAACAGGACAACACCAAACTTGAGTAGAAAAAAGAAAGGCTTTATACCAGAAAGAGGAAGAAAGAAAAGCGAAGATAGAAAAACTGGGTTTAAAAAATCGTTGCAAAAAAAAAAAAAAAAAAAAAAAAAAAAACTGTGGTTTTTGCGAGGACTTAACTGGTGGCAATAAAGTTCGTTCGGTTAACAGTTCTTCTCATTTTTGTTGCAACGCCGGAATATATTCGTCTTCAGGTCGAAGAGGGATTCACTTTTCGGATGCAACTGTTGGGACATCCTCGTTCCTATGTTGTATTCTTGGCCGCTCCATTTTCGGACACCATGTGGCTGCTGGTTGAGTTTTACGGAACTAAATTAGTCCGTGTTGACTCGTCGGTAACCAGGAAAAAAACAGGCCGTGATAGACTGCTTTCAGCCCAGCCGGTGACAACGACCCGTACAAAGAAAGGCAATTCATTTATGTATATAATATATTCAATAACAAACATACATACATATATACACACACACATATACTTCCTATGTTGTGTAGGGTTTGTGCGCGCGCCTGTGAGCAGTCTATTGTTTTTGCCAATATGTGTATACATATTCGTGCTCCACATATACCCGACAGTGAGTGTGTGCTTTGGCCATTATGTCTGCATGTTGTGTGCTTTTGCGAGTGAGATTATGATCTATTTAGTGCTGGTTTAAATTTGTTGATGAAGTTTTTTTTCCTTGTATTTGTAGGTAAGAATAATTGTCTGTTTGGTATATTGGCATAATTTTAAATTTTCCCTGGTTACATTTATAGATGTGTTGTGATACAAAGAGTTTTCTGTTGTCTGGTAATTTTATGATGCTTTTCTGTGGGGAGACCCTGTTATTTAGTTTTTGGCTGATACCTATATATGATTTCTTGCATTTGAATGCATAAATCACATTCTTGGAGTTGCAGTTTAAATTTTTATTTATGATGGATGACGTTTTGGGATTTTCAAAAGTGTAGGAGTTCTATAATGATGTCACAAACCCCACATCTTTTTTTTGTTGCATTTTGTGACTCCCTGTATTGTGTGTTGGTTAAATTTAGATGAGGTTATTATGTGTTTTAGGTTTTTAGATTGGCGTTTGCTTTTAATTATTTTGGTTGTTTTTAGTATATTTTTCAGTTTATTATTCTTGCTAAGTAGATCTAGATTTTTTGTAATTTCTGTAAATATTTTTGGATTGTTTTTGTTGTATGTTGAGATATATGCTAGATAGAGTTTGTTCGACGTTACGTTTCTTTGGATTTCGTAGTTCGTCTAAAGGAATTTTTTTTGCGAGTTCAAAACCTTTGTTTATTAGTGTTGTGGGGTAGCCTCGTTTTATGTAGTTCTTCTAGGCGGATTTTTCGGAGGTGTTTATCAGTCACTATAGTACAAACCCTACGTGCTCGAGAATTAGGGCATGGATTTCAGGCAGCTTTTTTGGTGATGTCTCCTGAAATTAAGATATTGTTGGGTGTCTGTAGGTTTGTGGTAGATATCTGTGATTATGTGGTTGTTTTTATTTCTAATGAGTATATCTAAAAATGGTAATTCGTTGAAATTATATTCTTGGGTGAATTTGATTTTTGTGTGTAAGTTTTGAAGCAGAGTGTGGAATTAGTTAATATCACCCTATGAGGATTTTCAGAAAATGAAGCAATCATCTAAGTATCGTTTCCAAGATTTAATGAAATGTTTTTTTATATTTTCCCCATATATTTGTTCTATGTTTTTTATAGAGGTTTTACTCTAGATAAGCTAATGTTAGGGTGGCATATATAGGTGCCATTTTTGTTCCCATTGCAGTACCTAGGGTTTGGATATTTTTGTTGTCAAATTCAAAGGTGTTATTATTCAGAATTAGGTCTATATTATCGATAATGAACTCCTTAGTGAATCTGGGATGCAGTGTTTCTGGATTTTATTTCAATCCAGAATGAGATTGCCTTTATACCTAGTTCATGGGGTATGTTGCTGTATAAGCTACTAATGTCAAAAATTGCCATAAGTGTTCCCGGATCTACTTTTTGTGGTATGGAACTAAGGAAGTGAAATATTGTCTCTGATGTGGATTTTAATTTGCTTAGTAAATGGTTGTATTATTATGTCTATTAGGTTACTGAGTTTGCTAGTTGGACAGGCTGGTCCTGCTACTATGGGCCTGAATGTAAGGTCACTGGGTTTTGGGATGCTAATGTATTCAGATTTTTGTGTCTGGATAGCTGCTTTTATTTCACTCGATTTGTGAATTTTAGGTAGATATTGTTGGTTGGTTGATTTTGTTTAACGGCATATCAACACCTCTATGGGTTATTTAATGCCGAAATTTACATATTTTGAGCACATTTTTATACTGTCTGGGTAGAGATATTTCTTTTTAGATATATATAGATGTAGATCATAAAATGTATTGTTGGTAACTTTAATATAGAAATGTATTTTTATATATTTTTCTAGTTTTCCATTGATTGTTATTTTGCCATAAAAATGCATTGTTGCTCATATTATTATAAAAACTGTACTGTTGATGTTTGTTTGGGGTGGGGGCCATTATTTGCCCATAGCTGAGATTCTAACAAGTGCTACCTCCCGGCTCAGACTGGGCCTGGGAACAACAGCAGTTATAAGGTGGTTCCAGGCTCCTCAAAACCTCCAATCTCCTGATCAGAGGCCTTGCTGCCGGATGTAGATATCGTCATACCCTGGACGAATCTATCTATCTATCTATCTCCATCTATTCGTACCTGCTCACATGCCTCTCTTCATAATGGTCTCTCCCAGTGTCTCTCTCTATCTCTATTAACCGTCCATTCGTACTTACTCACCTACCTCAGTTTGTAATTTTCTCTCTCAGTCTGTCTATCTATCTATCTATTTATCTATCAATCTATTATGAAATGGACAACGTCCCACAATTATTTTTAAGACATTTTTATGCTTATACATTCTTTCATAAACGCGGGACAATGTCGTCGCAGATAAAGAGGCAACAGAAATGTGGTTCCACAGAAGAGTGCTGAGAATACCAAAAACGGATCACGTGAGCATCGAGGAAGTGTTAAGGGAAAATGCGAACAAAAAGCTGCCTGGGATCAGAAAAGGACAGTGGAAATGTACGGGACATATAATGAGGAAAGAATTTGACGCTCACAGGATATAGTGAAGGCAAGTGGGGAAGGTGCAAAAATCGAGTAACCTACCAAACGACCTTTTGTAAATGGATGGCAGAACACAGAGGAAAGGAATATTGTTTAGAGCTACAAAGGATAGGAAGTTGTGGAGAGCCATAATAGCCCTCGTCCTGAATAAATACGGTTATTGCGTATATTAACAATATCGCTTTATGCTGTCGTTGCATGGCCGAATTATAAACGGAATTCTTTTTTTTTAATAATGAACTTTAAAACCTTCAGAAATTTTAATTTTATTTTTATTTTTTATTTTTTGAATGATGTACTTTAAAACCTTCAGAATTTTTTATTTTTTGAATAATGAACTTTAAAACCTTCAGAAATTTTTATTTTTTTATTTTTTGAATAATGAACTTTAAAAGCTTCAGAAATTTTTTTTTATTTTATTTTTTTTGTATAACGTATAAAACCTTCAGAAATTTTTATTTTTTTTATTTTTATTTTTATTTTCATGTTTTTATTTTTTAATTTTTGTATAATATACTTTAAAATCTTCACAAATATTTTTTTATTTTTTTTATTTTTTGAATGATATACTTTAAAACCTACACAATTTTTATTTTTTTATTTTATTTTTTGAATAATGTACTTTAAAACGTTCTGAAATCTTTATTTTTATTATATTTTTTTTTTTAATAATATACTTTAAAACCTACACAGTTTTTTTTTAATTTTTATTTTTGTTTTTTTTATTTTTTGAATAATATACTTTAAAACCTTCACAAATTTTTTATTTTTATTTTTTTTATTTTTTATCTTTTATTTATTTATTTATTTTGAATAATATACTTTAAAACCTTCAGAAATTTGTTCCACACATGTAACACGAACAAACCCTGCCAAACGCAAAATGAATTCAACTGTGACTTTTGTGTTGTTTTCTTTTCTGCGAACCATTAGAGCAGCGACACGGCTCGATGTAGGGAGATTCAAATTTAAGCGAGAAATTAGAGACAGACAGACAGGTACGTTTTATTTATGCTTATTCATTTGCCTATTTATTTTGTATGCGTTTTAACTTTTCGAATTGTTGATAAGAGCTACAAAGGATAGGAAGTTGTGGAGAGCCATTATAGCCATTGGGCATAATTTTTTCTTTAACACGGGAAGCGTGTGTATTCAGCGTTCACCAACATATTCGGAAGTTCTCTTCTTATCAGAACGATCAGAGTGAGTTTTCCGAGTTGCCGTACCTTCGTAATCATCATTAGACTCATCCAACTCTTTCTGAATCCTCTGCACTGTCCTCAGACTGACATCCAAACATTCTGAAATGTTCGTATTGGAGCTTCCAGCACAAATGACAAGCAGTACTGTTTCAAAATTTCTGGTGGAATGAATTGCATCACGGTGCTGTTTTTCTCACATATGGTGCCCAACTGACCCTACTACACAGTCTCGTACATTTCCACTGCTCTTTTCTGATCCCAGGCAGCTTCCCCCCCCTTAAAACTGCCTCGTTGCTCACGTAATCCGTTTTTGGTATTCTCAGCACTCTTCTGCTACATTATTAATATACGCAATAACCGTATTTATTCAGGGCGAGGTCAATCATGACTCTCCACAACTTCCTATCCTTTGTAGCTCTAAACAATACTCATTTGTGTTCTGCCATTTACAAAAGGTCGTTTAGTAGGTTACTCGATGTTTGTGCCTGCCCCACTTGCCTTAGTATGTCCCGTGAGTGTCAAATTCTCCAAGCCCTCTTTCCTCATTATATATCCCGTACATTTACACTGTCCTTTTCTGGTCCCAAGCAGCATTGTTCGCATTTTCCCTTAAAACACCCTCGTTGCTCACGTAATCCGTTTTTGGTATTCTCAGCTCTCTTCTGCGACATTATTAATATACGCAGTAACCGTATTTATTCGGCACGAGGGATATCATGGCTCTGCACAACTTCCTATCCTTTATAGCTCTAAAAAATATTCCTTTCCTCTGTGTTCTGCCATCCATTTACAAAAGGTCGTTTGGTAGGTTATTCGATGTTTGCACCTGCCCCAATTGCCTTCACTATGTTTTTTTTAAGCATTTCACGCCAAGCAAGGCGGGAAGCCACTAGCGCGCAAGGGGTTACAGAAGATTTGGAGCGAGAGCAGTTAGGAGTGATGGAGGAAAGGATGTGGAGAAGGATAGTGGATAGATCAAGGCAACTGGAGATGTCGATTGACATTACATTTGAATAGTTGGAGTTCCACAGGTGAGAGGTGCGAGATATGAAGCTATCGGAGTAGAAGAGACGGCTACATTTAACAGTTTCAACAGTGAAAGGGTGAGAGCGTGATGCCAGCCCCATGGGACGCTTGAATTCATGGAGTCTGGGAACCAGCGAAAGCAGCTCATCGGAGCAATTACCGTGAAAGTATTTGTAAAAAAGACAGAGAGAGGCGACGGCGCGTCTGTGTGAGAGCGATTTCAGACGAGATGCCAGATCAGAGCCAAATACATTGCATATCCGTCTCTGGATCTTATCAAGAACCCCGAGGCAAACAGATGAGGCACCAGACCATATATGGCAGCATTACTCCATGCAAGGGCGAATGGTTGATTTGTAGATTTGAAGGATCGATTTCGGGGAGAAAAAATTCCTGGCGCGTCACAGGGAGCTAACTTTTCTTGCGGTGGACGAAGCAATTGACTCAATATATTTGTTCCATCTCAGGTCAGCAGTCAGCGTGAGACCGAGCAGCCGCAGAGAGGTGCTCTCGAGTAGTTGAGCGTCAGACATTCTTAGGGGGGGGGGTAGGATCTCTGTGGTGATTAATAGAGAGCAGTTTTGTTTTTGAGGCGTTAAAGTTAACCAGCCAATTCCTACCCCAGTTCACAACCGATTGGAAGTCCTTTTCGAGACGAACGGCCAGGTTAATTTTGTCAGCGACACTAGATTTGTTTTTGAGGCAGGAGTAAATTGTAGTGTCGTCCGCGTAAATGCCAACCCGTTAGTGTCAAAATCTAACCCTAACCCTCTTTCCTCGTTATATGTTTCGTACATTTCTCCAAGCAGCATTTTTGTCTGCATTTTCCTTAAAAACTTCCTCGTTGCTCACGTGATCCGTTTTTGGTATTCTCAGCACTCTTCTGTGGAACCACATTTCTGTCGCCTCTTCATCTGCGACGACATTGTCCCGCGTTTATCAAAGAATGTATAAGCATAAAAATGTCTTAAAAATAATTGTTGGGCGTTGTCCATTTCATAATAGATAGATAGATAGATAGATAGATAGATAGATAGATAGATAGATAGATAGATAGATAGATAGATTCGTCCTGGTTATGTCGCCTCTTCATCTGCGAGGACATTGTCCTGCGTTTACCACCATTTAGGAGGACTGATATCACGGAACAGCTCAGTGAATCTTAATGCTTTTTTTATCTTTCTATTGTCACGTGTGCAACAAAAGAAATAAGATAAAGAGAAAAGAAAAAAAAAGGTCTCCTGTCAAGAACTTAGAAATTCTTCATAATACTTCAATCGGGAGTTGCTTGGTTTTTGTGGTATAATTTACATGTCAGGTCAGCGAATGGTAGTCAAACGGGCGGCTCTGAAGCACATTTCTACAACAAGTGACTTCGCCAGCCGCTTCTCTTAATTTTAGCACCAACCAATGAATACTAAATTCCGGACGAATGACCTCCGCTTTGTAAGGTCATCCGGCCACACCAAAGACTTCCTTGAAGCTTTTGACCTAAATGACCCATAACTAGAAGTTTCATTTGTAAAAATGGACGTTCTTTTAGCATCCGGCTGCCGCTTTCTTATCAATGTTGAACTGTGTACAAATCTGTGCAAAAAGTGGATCCCAGAGCTTAACCAGCTTCATATATATTTTTTCAAAACCTCAGCTTCTGATTGGTCACTTAATATTTAAATCATGTCCGAATAGCATCGACCTAGTTTTTGACCTGACAAAAACATAATTCCGCCCAAATCACTCAATTGCCTTCCTTCGAGCCTGTCACGTGATTACGTTGATTATAAATATCAAACGCAAATTCGTTCTTCCTCTTTCTTGATTTCATTCGCCTACAAAAATGTAGCCTTGAAGGAAACTGCGTTCCGATTCCCAGTTCGGGCGGACGCTATGAAAACATATTCACACACGCACACATAGACGTGCGTACGAAATCTTCCAAACTACATTACAAACATACGAAACTTCTCAAACTTCATAACAAACTACGAACGGAAGCAACGGAAACTTAATTACAAACATTACGGAACATTCACTCCTTCAACTCTTCTGAAGCTAAAAGTTTACTCAACATATTCTCAGCTTTATCATTCTTTCAACGCTCTAACAGTGACCATCTTGAGCGGCAAGTCCATTCAACTTTTGTGAGCTCGGATAAAAATATTTCATTAGTAAAAACTTTAATTCACTCAAAGGGACATAACATCAACAAAAATAGTAATCCCTATGCCTGCGTCCTTACGTGCTAATACCCTTGGGAAAGGTATGAATCCTCTTCTTCTCCCCCCCCCCCCCAGTTATGGGAAAATTGCAGGACAGACCGGGTTCTATAGCCTTGGATGGCAACTGGTTTACCGCATAAAAGAAGTGGCAACCTACTGCGGGAAAAAAATCTGCCTCGTCAGTCATTTTTAACAGCAAATGTCTCTTGATAAAACATGATATTTACCTACATACAAATATAAATATTGTTGTTGTTACAAAACAGTTGAATTTTGAATGCTGAATTTTGTACAAATCTGTGCAAAAAGTGGATCCCAGAGCTTACTCAGCTAAATAAATATTTTCAGAAAACCTCAGCTTCTGATTGGTCAATTAATATTTAAATCCTGTCCGAATATCAAAAACTAACAATATGCAGGCGTGAAATTAAAAATATAAAATGGCGACAATTTACCCATCACACCTTGTATATATATATATATATATATTATTATTACCTTAACAGGAGCCACGATGGAGTGATGGATAGCGATTCGGATTGAGGAATTACAGTCAGATCCATTACTTGGTAAGGGTATGAACCCTTGTTTTCTCAAGATATGGGTAAATAGCAGGACAGACCGGGTTCTATAGCCTTGGATGGCAACTGGTCTACCGCAGAAAGAAATAGCAACCTACTGCGGGAAAAATATCTGCCTCGTCAGTCATGTATCGAAAGATACATGATCGTCTAAGTGTGTATCACGCATGGCACATAACTGATTGATATTCACTTACATGCTAATACCCTTGGGAAAGGTATGAATCCTCTTCTCTCCCCCCCCCCCCCAGTTATGGGAAAATTGCAGGACAGACCGGGTTCTATAGCTTTTGATGGCAACCTACTGCGGGGGAAAGTCTGCCTCGTCAGTCCTGTATCGAAAGATACATGATCGTCTAAGCGTGTATCACGCATGGCACGTAACTGACTTTAATAAATATATAAAAAAAAACATAAATTATGAAAACTTGCATTAATGTTAGGCAGGTGGGTGACAGGACACCCTGAAGAAAAAAGCGTTGTCTGCTTCCTGCCAACTGAGCTGCAATTGCTACAGACTTTCACTGAGTTAAGAAGGGACAAAAGCAACAAGTTTCCAGCTAGGAATTACAACTACTTTAAAAATTTTGGGGTAGCAAAACACATCGTGAGCCTAACACAGGGTTAAGGACTTGAATGTGAAACTTAATAATAATAATAATAATAATAAGGGCTTAAAATATGACGTCATTTTTTAACAGCAAATGTCTATTGATAAAACATTCTTTTGGACCGATTTCCTATTGATTCTAACCTTTACCACGCTTTTCTAGAATTGTTCCTATAGCCACTGCATTTTTTGTTGCCAGACATGAGGTCTTCCAGTAGCCAGGCTTTGACCCAGAGCAGCACTACTTCCTCAAGGCACTTGATGTAGGCTTCCGTCTTGAGTCTTAGGCCCTGTGGGAAGCCTAATGTCGCCGTCACTAGTGATCACTCCAAACACCTTGGTAATCACCATTAGACTCATCCAACTCTTTCTGATTCATCTCCACCCAAACACTGTGAAATGTTTATATTGAAGCTTCCAGCACGAATGCCAAGCAATACAGGATGCTGTTTCCAAATTCCTGGTCGCGTGAATTGGATCAGGGTGGTCTTTTTCTTGCAGATGGTACCCAACTGACCCTACTATACTGTGCAGTCAACAAAAACAATGTGCATGTGCAAAATTAGAAATATAAAATGGCGACAATTTACTCATCACACACACACACACTATATATATATATATATATATATATATATATGTATATATATATATATATATTTAAATAAAAGGCAGGATGTGTGTGTGTGTGTGTGTGTGTGTGTGTGTGTGTGTGTGTGTGTGTGTGTGTGTGTAACAAATGCACGGCCGCAATTTACGACAGATTTTGCACCAAAATTTACATGCACATGCTCCAAGTTAGCAGAAAGACCAACTCCCATCGATAGTGGAAATAATCGATTTTTTCATGCTTCTACGGCAGTTTTCATGTAGTTTGCGGCCATTTTCTACTGGCCAGAGTGAGAGCCTATAGCTGGCTGCCACGAATAGGCAGGAAGATTCTATTGGCCAGCGTGAGAGCCAACAGCTGACTGACACGAATGTTAACTAGCATGCAAAAAAAATCGATAGCTGCATTCGTCACAAATGGGAAAAATTTAAATCTGCATGGCACTTTACTCCAATTGGCTCATTCGCTTACTTAAACTCAACGTTGATTCTGATTCCGCAGAACTGGGTTGGGTGTGAAAATATATTTGTTGTTAACATTCTTTTTTCATTCGGTTTTTCCAGTTACGTGTCCTTCTTTAAAGCTGATCGTTTTGTGTTCATTTTGTTTTGTTCTTTTTTTTTGTAACAGATTTAATGTTTAGTATAGAGCTTAGAAAAAAATTGCAGTGTGAGATAGGCAAGAAGTAAGGCATGTAGCAACATCAACACGGCAAAGGACACTCAAGTCAAGTGATAGCGGTTGTTGTATGAGTCGTACGATTTTTGAATCAAGCACGGATAACGCCGGGCCATGCTGCTAGTATATATATAAAACATTCTTTTGGATCGATTTCCTGTCGATTTTAACCTTTACCACGGTAATTTCTATCTAGAATTGTTGGAGGCTTCCGTTTTGTGTCTCAGGCCCTGTGTAAAAGCATAATGTCGCCATCACTAGTGATCACACCAAATGACTTCGTAATCACCATTAGACTCATCCAACGCTTTCCGTATCCTTTGTACTGTCTTCAGATTAACACCCAAACACTCTGAAGTGTTCATATTGGAGCTTCCGACGCGAATGCTAAGCAGTACAGCATGCCGATTCCAAATTTCTACCGGAGTGAATTGCGTCATTTTTTTCTCACAGACGGTACCCAACATACCCTACCATACTGTGCAGTCGGAAAAAACAATACGCATGCGCGAAATTAAAAATATAAAATGGCGACAATTTACCCATCGCTCGCTGCGTATTATCTGATTTTTGGTGTCAAAGATTTCCTTTTCACTATCGACACCAGGTGGCAGTGTCTTTCCTATGACAAATGTGTCTTCGACAAAAATGTTTACAAAGTCTGGTGGTGAACAAAAGCACACCTTAAAAGAGTTACTGTTTTTTTTGTTGTTGTTTTTGTTTTTTACTGTAAAAACATCGCGATCATTGTAACATAAAAAATTCATTTTTTTTCTTTTTGTGTTCATTCCTTTTTTGTCGGTACAGGTTGATACATAAATAATAAATGGCTGTGCCTTTGCCATAGTGCAATGGTTAACAACTTAGTCTGGCTATTATTCGCCAGGCTTTGATCTGCTATTACAGCCTTGTGCCACACATAAATAAGATGAGATACCATGAGAAAAGGTAGAATGTGGTCATTACTAATTGAGCATTCTACTTGTTCAATTTCTCTTTTTCGAATTCATTTATATTTCATTCGGTCTTTCTTTTCTTTCTTTCTTTTTCTTTCTTTCTTTCTTTCTGCTCTTTCTTCCTTTCTTTCTTAAATCATTTCATTCTTTCTTTCTTTTTTTCTTCCCTTCTTTTTTCTTTCTCCATTTTCTCCTTATTTCTTTTTCTCCTCTTATTTCACCTTTTTCTTTCTTTCTTTCTTTCTTTCTTTCTTTCTTTCTTTCTTTCTTTCTTAATCTCTTTCTTTATCTCCTCCCCTTTACATACTTTCTCGCTTTCTTTCTTTCTCCATTTTCTGTTTGTTTATTTTCCTCCTCCCAATTCACTTTCTTTCTTTCTTTCTTTCTTTCTTTCTTTCTTTCTTTCCTTCTTTCTTCATTGTCTCCTCCCATTTATCCATCTTTTTTTAAATAAATACATACATTCTCGCTTTCTTTCTTTCTCTCTCCAGTTTCTGTTTATTTCTTTTTCTCCTCCCATTTAACCCTCTTTCTTTCTTTCCTTCTTTCTTTCTTCATTTCTTTCTTTCTTTCTTCCTTCCTTCCTTTCTTTGTTTCCTTCTTTCTTTTTTTGCCTTCTCCCCTTTACGCATTCTTCTTAGAAATAAATACTTTCTTTCTTTTCCAATTTAGCCATATTTATTTATTTATTTCTTCTTCTCTTTCTTCATCTCTTTCTTTGTCTTCTACCATTTACCTATACTTCTTAGAGATAAATATTATTTCAATCTTTCTTTCTTCCTTCCTTTATTTCTTTCTTCCTTTCTTCCTTTCCTTCTTCCTTTCTTTCTTCCTTCCTGCCTTCCTTCCTGCCTTCCTCCCTTCCTTCCTTCCTTTCTGTCTTTCTTTCTTCCTTCCTTTCCTTCTTTCTTCCTTTCTTTTTTCCTTTCTTTCTTTCTTTCTTTCTTTTCGTTTTATTTCCTGCCACTTTGTAGGTGTCTATCTTGTTATCGTGGACGCGTCAAAACCCGAAATACATAGTAATTTTTATATTTTCCCTTTTTATTTATAATTTGAGGTTTGCTTTTTTTATTCTCGTTTTTCCTCTTTATTTCTTTAATGCCATTTTTATTGTTATCGCGGCTTTCATGATTTTTGTTGTTCTCAAGCGTCCACCCGTGAAATTAGGACCTGGACTTTAGCTTCAAGGAAAGTAAACAGAGAAACTCCAATTGAAATAAGGAACGAACGACTCAATGAAGGAAAGGTTACCATCTTGAAAGCCACCCTTACCTTTCGCTATTATCTACCAGCCAGCCACACCGCTTCCCACTCCAGAAGTTTATATTTTTTAAGCATTATTTATTTACTCTTGTGAAAGCTAGGAGGGTTTGAAGAATTGAAATGCTCGGAGCCTGGCAGTGGTGGAGAGCCATGACAGGGTTGGATAACGAATTAATTGCGAAAGAGTAAAAAGGATAAGTGATGGGGAGAAAATCGTAAAGAAAAGCTGGCTAATGTCGGGTATTTGGAGGGAGGAAGAGGTTTGCCTGTGAACAATAGCGTTAGGGGAGATAATGATGACGAAGGGTGGAGTGAAAAGGAAAAGAGTAAGGAAGGGCTTCAGGGGAGGGTCAGGTTGGGGGATGGTGGGGCTGTAGGGAATGTCAACGGGCGGGAAGGAAAGAGAAGAGGTACTTTTGCAAAGAAATTATTACAAATCAAGAAAGTTAAAGGGGCGGAAGAAAGAAAGAAAGAAAGAAAGAAAGAAAGAAAGAAAGAAAGAAAGAAAGAAAGAAAGAGTGAACTTGAAAAAGGGAAGAAAATGATAAATAAATGGCAGAGATAGAAAGAAAAGGAAAGAAAAAGAAATATAACTTGAAAGAAAAAAGAAAGAATAATCAATAAGAGAAAGAAAATGAAAGAAAAAAAGAAAGACAATTTCATAGAAAGAAATAGTAAAATAAGAAGAAAGAAAGAAAGAATAAAAATAATAGTGTGAAAGAAAGAAAAACAGAGAAGAAAGAATTAAAGAAAGAAAGAAGAAGACATGAAAGAAAGAAAGAAAGAAGGAAAGAAAGAAAAGGGAACTGTAAGAAGAAAGAAAATATTAAATAAAAAAGAAAGTAAAAAGATAACTTGATAGAAAGAAAGAAAGAAAAAAAGAAAGAAGACATGAAAGAAAAACAGAGAAGAAAGAAAGAAAGAAAGAAGGAAGGAAAAGGGAACTCTAAGAAGAAAGAAAATAAATAAAAAATAAGAAAAAAAAGATAACCTGATAGAAAGGAATGAGAAAGAAAGAAAGAAAGAAAAGAAAGAAAAACAGAGAAGAAAGAAAGAAGACATGAAAGAAAGAAAAAGGAACTCTAAGAAGAAAGAAAATATTAAATAAAAAGAAAAAAGAAAAAGAAAGATAACTTGATAGAAAGGAATGAGAAAGAAAGAAAGAAAGAAGGAAAGAAAAATGCTAAAATAAGATGAACAGAAAGAAAAGGTGAACTAGATAAAGGAAATAATTAAAGAAAAGAAGAAGAAATGAAATAAGAAAGAAAACTAATAAAAAAGAAAGAAATCCTAAAAGAAAGAAAGGAAAGCTGAAAGAAGACAAAAGGAAAAGAAAAAAAAAGCAACAAAAAAAAGAATCGAAATAAGATTGATAAAAAAAAAAGAAAAGTCGTAAACATGAAAAACAATATTTACTATAAAAGAGTAAAACAAACGTTGAAAAATGAAGAAAATGGTGAATGCCAGAATTCAATTCTAAGGAATGAAAAGGAAAAAGAAAGAAAGGAAGAACGAAACGATGCAACGGAAAAAAGAGAATTAAAGATCTCATTTTTAAAAGTTGGACTGAATAAATACACGAAAAGAAAAGAGAATGAAAGAAAGTAAAAAGTAAGAAGAAAAAAACGCGGGCATTAGGATGCCGTAAATGTTTAGAAGATAAAAGAAAAAAAATATCACTGTTAAGCGAAGAAATTAAAACAAAAAAAACAACAACAAAAACACCAATGAAAGAAACAACAACGACAAAAACAAAATAACTGTCGAAAATGAAAAGAAATTGCTGAAGAAAGAAACTGGGACCGAATTTTTTTTTCCACTCGGATGGGCGCCATGTTGTTTATTGTTCGACTTTTGTGCTTAGATTTGTATAAAGACGTGTCTAATGGCAAAATGATTGGCTGAAGCTTTTATGAAGCAAATCGAGAGTCGAGAGTCGATGGAAGAGGAGACCGGCCCACCTAACTACACGCAAAAGCTTCAATGGCGTGGGGGGTAAAGAGGGTTTTCGTTTTCTCTTTTGCATTTTAACGATTTTATCTGCGTGCGTATGTGTGTGGCTATGTGATTTTTGTTGACACACGGTTAACACTAGCGGATGTGTATACATATACATACATATACACATACATACATACATACATACATACATACATACATACATACATACATACATATGATTGATTGTGTGCATATGTTCACAGCATTGTATTCATAATTCATTGTCTTTTGCATATCTGAACAGTCGTCTATACTAATCAGTTCTTTTGCAATTTATAGCAATATATATATATATATATATATATATATATATATATATATATATATATATATATATATATGGTGGCCTGACGATTGCGTTTAGCATGAAATAGACTGTCACCTCAAAGTGTCGACTTCTATGTTCACTTTTATATTTACACAAGCTCTATCTCTGATATTGAGCACTTTATCCCATAAATATAGCACACCTTAAGACTATATTTATTCATATATTCATATATATATATATATATATATATATATATATATATATATATATATATATATCGGAGACTGTTATCTCTCTCTCTCTCTCAATCTATCTATCTATCTATCTATTGCAGTCTTTTCATAATTTATCTATCGCAGTCTGGTCATTATCTATATATCTCTTTACACTCTATGTCAGTCTGTTCATTATCTATCTATCTATCTATCAATCTATCTATCTATCTATCTATCTATCTATCTATCTATCTATTTATCATTCTCACTATCGATCGAAGTCTGTTCATTATCTATCTGCCTGTCTATCACAGTCTGATCTCGCTCTCTCTCTCTCTCTCTCTCTGTATATATCCATCTATCTATCTATTGCAGTCTGTTCATAATTTATCTATCGCCGTCTGGTCATTATCTATATATCTCTTTATACTCTATTGCAGTCTGTTCATTATCTATCTATCTATCTATCTATCTATCTATCTATCTATCTATCGCAGTCTATTATCTCTCTCTCTCTCTCTCTCTCTCTCTCTCTCTGTATATATATATATATATATATATATATATATATATATATATATATACTGCACGACTCTTCGACCGAATTGAGTCACTGCCAGTCACTGTGCGTTTATCTGAATCTAAAAATAAACACGCTAAAATTCACCTTCATCCCGTACCGTACGGCTGACGAATTAGTGGCAGAAGTTCCGACTGACGCAAATTCAGTCGGGTTTCGATCCTAGCTAGAAGCAACCGGACGTCTAGCCACACTGATGAGCTGTGAAACAGCGAAACAGTCAGTCTGTGCATGACAAATATATATATATATATATATATATATATATATATATATATATATATATATATATATATATATATATCATTCTATCTATCTATCACTGCCTGTTCATGATCTATCGCAACTGTTCATTATCTATCTATCTATCACAGATTGTCCATTATCTATCTATCTATCTATCACTCAATCTATCTATTTCAGTCTGTTCATTATCTATCTGTATATCTATCTATCTATCTATCGCAGTCGGTTCATAATTTATCTATCGCATTCTGGTCATTATCTATCTATCGATTATATCTATCTATCTATCGCAGTCTGTTATCTCTCTCTCTCTCTCTCTCTCTCTCTCTCTCTCTCTCTCTCTCTCTGTATCTATCTATCTATCTGTGGCAGTCTGTTCATAATCTATCTATCTATCTCTGTATCTATCTATCTAGCTATCTATCTATCGCAGTCTGTTAATTATCTCTCTCACTCTCATTCTCTCTTTCTATCTATCTATCTATCTATCTATCTATCTATCTATGATTCTATCTATCGCTACCTGTTTATTATCTATCACAATCTGTTCATTATATATCTATCTATCTATCTATCGCAAACTGTTCATTATCTATCTATCTATCTCAGTCTGTTCATGATCTATCTGTATATCTCTCTACTCTCTATCGCAGTTTGTTCATATCTAATAAGGTATATTCTTCAAATTTTACTATTATTTTATATATTTTTCCTTTCTTTGAAAGCGTAACAGTTAATAAAACTGAAAATAAATATCTGTAAATCAATTAAATTTGTGCAGAAAAAAATGTTAGAATAAATGTAAAATATTGTAATTTTATATAAATATAAACGAAAGTTATATATGCAATATATATATATACGAGTATATATATATATATATATATATATATATATATATATATATATGTATGTATGTATGTATGCATGTATGAACAATGAATAACAAATAAGTTTTAAAAAAGAGAGAACAATAAGAGGGCTCAACAGGAAGGGGAAACATCACTTCAATTTTGAGTTAAAAAGATCAGTTAGAAAAGATCCAACTCAATTCATAAGATGTTGAGACGGGAGAGAGGAGTTTCAGCTATGACAGTCCAAAGAGCAGTGAAAAAAGACTTATAAATGAAATACGGACGTGAAACTTGTGATGCAACTTGTTACTCCAGGACTGTAAGTTAGCAGAGGGCGAAGATCATCTTGAATAAGTTCGAAAAGGATCCTGGAATAATATATATATATATATATATATATATATATATATATATATATATATATATATATATATATATATATATATATGAACTTTATTTCAATCCTTCATGAGCTTCCTATCTTTAGCTGTGATTAATTAATGATGAACATGTCATTTTTGTTTATGATCGATTTCATCACGATTCTTCTGTTAAGCTTAGAGAATAATTACACATTCTTATTACTCAATGTAAAGTCCAATAGTGTAATAAAAACCATAGAGAATTCCAGTAAGATATCTTTAATCATTTCTAAGATAGTACGGTCCAGAGCTTAATTTAACAAATGGGCAATTTTGCTTTTACACGATTTGGACAACGAAGAAACATGATTCTCGTCTACCGACCTGAGTATTCGAGGAATCTGACTGGAGCAAAATAGAGTGCACATATTATTCTCTAAGATTTTTCGAACATTCAGGCCGGTAGGCGAAAATAAATATACTGTTAAATAAATAAATGAAGCCTCTACTCAAATATAAGTATCTACTTTTTTTTTTTTTTTTACTAAGGTTTACCCAATGCAAGGCCTAAGGGCCCCTCAAGGTAGAGCGTTATTGCGTGGAGTTGTATTAGCGTAAGAAAGGGCAAGACTGGAGCTGTCCAATCCTCATTTTGTTCATAGAGATCAAGGTATCCAGACCATCTTCCTTGATACTATTTTTATCTATTTTCTCTCGATCTCTGACGAAGCTTTAATAAAATTGAAACATGTTAGACTGATATACGTCTCCTGTTTGTTACCATATTCTCAGGTTGGATCATCCGGGATACGCGGTGGAGTAATGGATAGCGACTAGGATTGAGGAATCGGAGAGCCGAGTTCGAATTCCAGTCGGATCTATTACATTCACTTAGGTGCTAATATCCTTGGGAAAGGTATGAATCCTTTTCTTCTCCCCTATAGGTAAATAACAGGACAGACAGGGTTCTTTCGCTTTGGCACTAAGAGAAACTAACTCTAAATTCAAAACTGTATGTAGCCCTGGTTTAATTTGTGCAAATTAATTGAAACAAAATGAATAAACCCCAGTGCAGATGTTAGTACTTCATATGTTCATCTCACAATGTCGTTCCTTACAGGTTGATCAATGATTCTCAATCGAATTTAAACCAGGACAGTTTCCGGCCCAGTCTCTAGTACTTTGATTTGCTCACTGGTAAGGCTTGCCAGTGTGTTCGTGCAGCATTACAATTTTCGTACGCTTCCTTGGAGCAACGTCCACCGCAGACTATCGGCGTAGGACAACTAAACGACAGTCGAGACAACATTGTCTGGGCGTGATAAAAATCTGACGCAATCACGGATGAGGCAATTAAATCAAGAGGGTTTCCGGGCCAATCTATAGTGCTTTGATTTGCTCACTGGTAAGGCTTGCCAGTGTGTTCGTACAGCGTTACAATTTTCGTACGCTTCCTTGAAGTAACGCCCATCGAAGACAATGGCCGTAGGACAACTAATCGACAGTCGAGACAATAGTTTCCGGGCGGGAGCAAAATCTGATGCAATCACGGACGAGGCAATATTTTTCAAGGCCAAACAAATTTTATCAGACACCCCGAAAATAGATTCATATCACTGCACACCACTGCAAATGACCTAATCTGATGAAAAAAATAGAAATCGATTACACCCTTGTCACTCGAGTGGGTCTAAAAGTGACCGTATGGTGAAAGAAAGGAAACTAAAGTGGTTGTTTCAATTAATTTGCACAAGGGAGTATACAGCTAAAGAAAGGATCGTTTGCATTGGCTCAATGATCCGGACTACGGTTGAATGATGGTGGTGATGGATACCGATCCATATTTGATCTGCATTTTTTCTTTAACTCATATCTTCCTGTGTGTGGTTAGCCAAACCTACGCCATATTCATAAAGAAGATCTCTAATTAGCGGGTAAGACGCAACTTTGTTTTAGCATTGAATCGAGTGTCAAATGCGTTTAAGGTTTGAATTTACATATATATATATATATAGAAATATCTGCGGTTTTAATGTACGCAATACACGACTGACCAATGAGAATCGACCCTAAACAAAACTGAAAATACCAAAGTTCTGTTTTTGTCTGTTTTCTCTCAATCTCTGACGAAGCTTTAATAAAAGTGAAACATGTTAATATCTCTCTATATTTCTGAGATGAGGTATTATGTACATTATTTACATTATTATGTACATTATTTACATTATTATTCGGACTATTGCCGCCATATTTATTACAACTTTTCGGCCGTTGTACGGTCCGGCCTTCTTCAGTTGGTTGGAATGTCGAACTGAACCCTTTATTTTGCTTACTGGGGTAGACTCTCCTAGTTCCACGTGCCATGTTTAATGGATGTCGGTTATCAGTTATCTCCTGTTAATTTTCCCCCTGAAAGTTCTCTTAACTGGGTATTGAACTCACACTCTTTTGGGTCCTGTCACTGGATCTAACCAACGCCTTTATCCACTGTGCCATGTGTCCTTGAGAACATCTGTGTATGAATTTCTGGGTATTATAAACCTAATGTCTTCAGCAACCATTTTTACCAGTGCTCATATTGCAATTTTTGATGTTATCATTTTATGTTTTTACCAGAGCTCATATTGCAACTTTGTTGTTGTTATCGCTTTTCTCTAGTACTCCTTATTCCTGGATTCCGATCCATATGTGATCTTCATCTGATCTTTCAATCCTATCTTCCTGTGTTAAAGAAGATCTCTAATTAGCGAGTAAGACACTCTTGTTTTAGCATTGAATCGAGCAAAACTGAACAGTCGACCATAGAAACTGTATGTGTCATATAAATACCATTAGAGACATTTGAAAGCTATCAGAAGCATTGCCTCAAAATAAAGGCCAAAGAGAACGTGGTAACCAGATCATATCTACCTTGATATAATTCTTATAGAGGAAATGAACCAGTGGCCTCACTCCTCAAAAAAAAAGAGGCTCTTTGCCTCGAACGTCTGTTGGGAATAAAGATCACTTCACATCTCAAGTGGATTGCGCATATTTGGTGCCATTCCAAAAGATGCTGGAACAATGTTCGGTTCCTTGTATTCCTTCATATATTACCAGACTCCTACTTCCATGCTCTATACTTAGAAGAGTCAGACCACACAAAGAATGGAGTATCGCTGCCATATTTGTGCTGGAGCTGCGTAGCCCTCATTTCGTCCTGGGTTTGACGATAAACTACATCCGGCAGCAAGGCCTCTGATCGGAAGGTTTTGGGGAGCTTGGTACGACCTGTTAATTGCTGCTGTTCCCGGGTTCATAATAATAAGGAAAGAGGGCATGGAAAACTTGATACCCACAGGATATTGAAGGCAAGGGGTACAGAAGAAATCAACACATAACCGACCTAGCGGGCTTGAGTAAATGGTTGGCGGAACAAGGTTTAAGGGAGATAACAAAAGATGATATTTATTAAGAGCTACAAATGTCAGGAAACTGTGGAGGGCCATGATCACCAATTCTTGAAAAACATTTGCAAAGAGAAAAGAGAATTCATCATCTGGCATTTTGTAAATGAATTTATTTTTTTTAATCATTTCAACCCCAAGCAAGACAATAAAGCCACTAAGACGTGAATGAAAATGAGAAGTGTGTAGTGAGAAGAAAGAACAAAAGAAGAACAGGATTTTAAAAAAAAGGACGATAAACTACATCCGACAGCAAGGCCTCTGAACGGGCGGTTCTGAGGAGCGTGGAACTATTTTTTAATTGGTGTTGTTCACAGGTCCACTCTCCCCCGCTGTGGTAGCACCTGTTAGGGTCCCAGCTATGGGAAAATAGTTAACCTCCAAACTGGGGTCAAAATCCTATGACAGTGTAAAAATAGATTTTCATAGTATAAATTACCACCAATACATCCCGATGAATGGCCACGCCCTGAAAGAGGCTCCTTGCCTTGAACACCTAGTGGAGCTAAAAATTACTCCTGGAATTAACGCGCATATTCGGTGCCGTCGCAAAAAGATGTTGGAAGATCGGTTCCTTGTATAGCTCCAGAAATGGAGTATTTTGTTTTGCGATTCAGCAAACAAGACAGCTGAACAAACGCTGAAGTCATATCTCCCGAAACAGCTCAGGCGTTAGCAATGTGGGTCGGGTACTTTCCTGCTACGTCCAGCGTATTGCTGTCCATATCTGTGCTGGAGTTTCAAAATCCTCTCTTTCCAACCTTGACAAATTTTAAAAGCGGTTACGCGGTCTTGCGGGCGATGACATATTTTCCAACCTACAACCGCTTCCCCATACACAAAATGTCGCAAGCTTATCGCTATTTCCATGGCAAATGTTCAAATAAATTTTATTCTTTAACGCCATCGACTCAAAACTGTTATTCCTGCATGGATGTTACCTCGAAGACTACATTCTTTTCCTTCTCCAGGTCTTCACAGCTAAAACCGGCACATTGTAGCGAACCACCCTGATTTCTTTCGTATTCCACTGGCAAGAATTGGAGTTCCACTCGAGCAGCTTCTTCCTGAGAACCGCTGCTTTAAGGAACCGACTCTCAAGAGATTACTTCCTCGATAACTAGTCTTAACCTGTTCAAGTCTATGATCAAACGTTATCTTCCCCAGATATCTACATAAACTGTCACTTACGCTTTTTCCTCTACCTCGAGTGTCTCTCAAGCATTGTACAGATTGAACATCAATGTAAAATAAAAGTCTAAGGCCAATCGTTATCTATCCTCTGTATCCTCACTTTCTGCTTCCTGATCTTATCACAGACCGAATTCAGTAACACTCTGCCTTGAGTTGTTCTTGGGCCTTGCATTGTGTGAACGTTTTAAAAAATAAAAATCAGAAATAATTTTGTAACTATGCGTAATCGTTGATTCCTGTGCAATTTCATATCATACCTGCAGACCCCAACGTTGTCAGAGCTGTTCGTGCAAAAAGGATTTAGTGTCGATGGTAGCGTTAAAATTTCTGTCACCTCGTACCAAATGTGTTGTGAAAGCGACAAACAACACAGGGTAGTTTAAGAGTAGGCAGCTTTGTTATATAAGCAGCAACACTAATCGCCGTAACGCGAGAACTTGTGAGAAATTTAGCTAAAGGTTTGTCAAGGAAGACGTATTGGGAAGGCCAAAGATGCCTTCCAAAAGCTAAGCAGAGTATTAAGAAACAGAAAAAAAACTTCGTCAGAAACAAAGAAAGTAGTACTGGACTGCTACGTGATATCTGACCTCCTACATGGCAGGGAATGCTGGACAGTCTTCTCAAAGATAAGGAAGAGTTTTGAAGCAACAGAAATGTGGTTCTACAGAAGGATGCTGAGGATACCATGGACCGAACATTTGAGCAACGTCGAGAGTTTAGAGAAAAATGGAAACGAAAAGGAAACTTATATTTAACATCAGAAAGAGACGGTTGAAATTTCTGGGACACGTAATGAGGAAGGACGGCTTGGAAAATCTGATACTCACAGGACAGATTGACGGCAAAAGAGACAGGAGAAAACAGCACATAATTTGCTTGCTGAGCTTGAATAAATGGATAGCGGAACAAGTTTTAGGAGAGAGCAAAAAGACAAAGAGCTATGGATAACAGGAAATTGTGGAGCGCCATGATAGCCTACGTCCTAAAGGAACACAGCATATAGAAGAACAGGTTGAAAGCTACTGTCTAAATAACTGACAGATGGAAATTACTTTTTACAGTTGATTGGTTTTTACATCACAGGACACATAATGATGAAAGAGGGCTTGGAAAATCTGATACTCACAGGACAGATTGGCGGCAAGTGGGACGATTAATGGCGGAACAGGGTTTAGGAGAAATAACAAAAAGACAAAATTTATTAAGAGCTACAAAAGACAGGGCGTTGTGGAGAGCCATGATCGCCTACACCCTGAGGGAACTGTTGGAGTTTTGGGGTACCCTGGTGTACTAGTGAGCCAGCCAAAATGAGCTGACTCATTTTACAGTTCACCAATAGAAGTGTGGCCAGTCAGAAGGCTCAAAATATTCAATGAATCGTGTATAAAGGCGGCCATGTTTTTCCCGAATATGAACTGCAAGCCTTTGATGGCTGAACAGACGTGTATAAAGGTGGCCTTTTTTTCCGGAATATTCACAGTCAGTCTTTGATATCGAAGACTGAAGAATTACGGAACAGCTGCTGGTGGTATTGGCGATATAGTCAGATCCAGTAGAGTGTCTGACGCGTGAGTGTTAATCTTTAACGTTGTTTCATTGAACAGATTACGTACTGCGCTGGATTCTATATTCATAGACTATGGTGAACATGGTCAACAGGAACAAGGCACGTAAAGATAGTGAACATCTGGAAGAAACAGCTGAAATTTCTAGGGCACATACTGAGGAAAGAGTGCTTGGAAAATCTGATACTCTTAAGACAGATGGAAGGTGAATAGGACAGACGAAAGCAGCTCATAACCTACTTGATGAGTTTGAGTAAATGGATGGCGGAACAGGGTTTAGGAGAAATAACAAAAAGACAAAATTTATTAAGAGCTACAAAGGACAAGACGTTGTGGAGAGCCATGATCGCCTACATCCTGAGGGAACAAGGCAATGAAAGAGATAGTGAAAACCAGCAAGAGACAGTTGAAATCGCCTACGGCCTGAGGGGACACGGAAGATTAAGAAGAAGACGAAAAAAAAAATCCAGTCAAATAATTTCGCGCCTTTTCTACGGAAGACATCTGTCAATGCGATGTGTTGCCGCCATGATTCGTATATGTTGAAACCCTGGTCTTGTTGAATGGTGACAGCTGTAAGCCGCTTCGAGCGAAACTTGTAAAGGGAACCAGAAAGTGTTGAGGGGGGGGGGATTATCAAAAAGAAATGAAAAAAAATGGGGAGAGACTATCCTGACTAGTTTTATTTATTTTTTCAACTTGAAAAATCCCGTCAAAGAGACGAAGGGAAAAGAAGGGGTATAGTATCAATGAAGAGAAGAATGAAAAAAAGAACAAGAAGAAGAGTAATGAAGACATATAAGAAAGGTGGGAAGAAGAAGAAGAAGAAGAAGAAGAAGAAGAAGAAGAAGAACAACAACAACAACAACAACAACAACAACAACAACAACAACAACAACAACAAGAGAAAGAAGATGAAGAACTAGAAGAAGAAGAAAAAGAAAAAGAAGAAAACGAAAAGAAGTAGAAGAAGAAGTAAAAGAAGAAGATTCTAATTTTTCGTGTATATTCCGCGCCTTCCCACTTCTGCAGATTTTTAAACCAAAAGGTATGAATCCATCATTTCTTCCCCCCTTCTCTGGGTTAAATAGCATGACTTGAATCTGGAAAAATCATTGTTATTCTAAAAATAGTTAATGCAATATTCATTCGCAAAAATAAAAATTATTTTTATACTCCAAAATATCTTTCGGCTTTAAATAACACTCAGTGGGTTGATAAGCCGTAAAACTCAAATAATTCAAATATTTCTCATGATTTTTAAACCTTGGAGTTCAGGGTGCGTATTACACATTTTTCTTGTTATTATAATTCTAGCGAGAAGTGGGAAAGAAGAACCTGTTAGCATAGAACTTGCGGTTATATTTAGCCATTTCGACTGTAAAATGATGAGACCTAGCCGCCAATCAAGTAGTCTGCTTAAATTCGTAAAGTCTAGATACCAAAGAGGAAAACTCACCAGAAACATTACCTACATTGAGACTCAACCTGGAGGGTTGGTGAAAGATTCCTATAGACGGCGATTTCAGAGTTTCAACAAGTAGAGAATCTTTTATTTATTTATTTTTTTCTATTTCACAAGTTTCTCATTGAGTGTAATTTTCAGTGAGAGAATAGGGACAAAGGACGACGATCCCGATGTTCGGATACGAGCGGGTGCTGACAACGAAAACAACGACAACTAATAAGGAAAAGTATGAATATTTGCAACTAGCAGCATGGCCGGCGTTGCCCGTGCTTGATTCAAAAATCGTACGACTCATACAGCAATCGCTATCAGTTGACTTAAAATATTTTTGCCCTTCCAATTTAAAGGAGTGCCCTTTGCCGTGCTGATGTTGCTACATGCCTTACTTCTTGCCTATCTCACACTGCGAATTTTTTCTAAGCTCTATAATAAACATTAAATCTGTTACGAAAAAAGAACTAAACAAAATGAACACAAAACGATCAGCTTTAAAAAAGGACTTGTAATTGGAAAAACCGAATGAAAAAAGAATGTTAACAACAAATACCTTTTCACACCCAACCCAGTTCTGCGGAACCAGAATCAACGTTGAGATTAAGCAAGCGAATGAGCCAATTGGAGTAAAGTGCCATGCAGATTTAAATTTTTGCCACTTGGGACGAATGCAGCAATCGATTTTTTTTTGCATGCTAGCATGCTAGTTAACATTCGTGTCAGCCAGCTGTTGGCTCTCACGCTGGCCAATAGAATCTTCCTGCCTATTCGTGGCAGCCAGCTACAGGCTCTCACTCTGGCCAGTAGAAAATGGCCGAAAACTACATGAAAACTGCCGTAGAAGCATGAAAAGATCGATTATTTCCACTATCGATGGGAGTTGGGAAATGCAAAGTCGGTATTGGCCTTTTCACTAACTTGAAGCATGTGCATGTAAATTTTGGTTCAAATCCGTCGAAAATTGCGGTCGTGCATTCGTTACACACACACACACACACACACACACACACACACACACACACACACACACACACACACACACATCCTGTCTTTTATAGATAGAGATAACATACGTATGTTCCTTGGAATGAAATGTTTTTAATCGGAATATCTTAGAGAGTCGGTTAGGAATGACGTTCTGAGTTCTGATGAAAAAGGTGGGGGGCATTGGGTAAAGAAAATGATTTAGAACCACTGAACTACCATGAAACTATTTATAGAAAAGTCTCAGGGTAGCTACTATCCGATGGTGGGATTTAAAAATAAAAAAAAGGTACTAACTTTTTGATGGAAAGAAGGATGCATATAATTTGTCTTTGAAGGAAAGCTCAACCCCAGGGTAATTTCTGTGATGTAGTCAATTTTGTCGATGCTACACGCTCTTTCCTCCAGCTTGAATTGATTTCTTCCAAACTCTCCAAAAGTGAGATCTTCAGGAACGACTGTGAACTGGTCCAAATTCTAAACTATCAATGTATCTCATATAACAGACGAGAGAGAGAGAGAGAGAGAGAGAGAGAGAGAGAGCTTTCTCGAGAATCCCGTAGCGTAAAGTTAAAATTGTGTCATAAACGAATTATTATGGCATCTCTTGGAAGAGGCAAACAAAAAGGAAGAAAACGAAAGGATATGGCGAGTAAGGAAGAAAATGAGTGCCTCTTAGCCAATATAATATGTGCACTGGAAAATATGCCACTTTTACGGGAAGGAAACTGCAAGCAACTGGTATGAATATCACCCAGGCCCAGTTACGGAGATAGGACCTGAAACAATTTTATGGGACTTTAAAATACAAATCAGTTGGAAGAGGCACAAAACAAAACAAAAAGAAAATGAAAGGATGTGGCGCACAAGGAAGAAAATGAGTGCCCGTTAGCTAATATGTGCACTGGAAAATATGCCACTTTTACGGGAAGGAAACTGCAAGCAACTGGTATGAATATCACCCAGGCCCAGTTACGGAGATAGGACCTGAAACAATTTTATGGGACTTTAAAATACAAATCAGTTGGAAGAGGCACAAAACAAAACAAAAAGAAAATGAAAGGATGTGGCGCACAAGGAAGAAAATGAGTGCCCGTTAGCTAATATGTGCACTGGAAAATATGCCACTTTTACGGGAAGGAAACTGCAAGCAACTGGTATGAATATCACCCAGGCCCAGTTACGGAGATAGGACCTGAAACAATTTTATGGGACTTTAAAATACACGCAGACATAATAATCAAAGCTAATCGCCCAGCCATCGTAATCAAAGACCACAAAAACAGAATGTGCTTTCTTATTGACATAGCAGTTCCTGCAGATTGTAATATAGCTTTGAAGATCTTTAAAAAAATATATATCAAAATACAAGGACCTTGGAGTTGAAATTTGCAAAAATGTTTCAATAATTCCAGTTGTAGTAGGAACCCTCGGATTGATTGGAAAATGTTCCGATAGACTTACTGAAGGGACTCCTGGTAGTCCATGCCTTAGAGAAATATAAAACATTGTACTCACATGTACAGCTCACATATTACGAAGAGCTTTATCTAGGTAAAATGTATGCGATCTTAGGCTTTTTTTATATACGAAAATGATCAGTGGAAAATGCCATGAAGCTATTTCTGATCTTCGGTCACTGGTTGGGACCCGGAATGAAATGTGTATACAACAGACATCAAAGGAAATAATAATAATAATAATAATAATAATAATAATAATAATAATAATAATAATAATAATAATAATAATAAAAACTGTCAAAATACAAGGACCTTGAAATAGAAATCTCAAAAATGTGGCACATGGGAACATCAACAATTCCTGTTGTAGTTGGAGCCCTTGGACTGGTTGGAAAAGATTCCAGTAGGCTGATTGAAGGGATCCCTGGAAGACCATGCCTCAAAGAGATACAAAAAATTGTTCTGACAAGTACAGCCCACACTTTACGAAGGGCTTTATCTATGTAATTATTTTTTTATTTTATTTTATTTATTTTTTTCAGTGGAAAGTGTCATGATGCCATTTCTAACCTTATGTTCCTGGGCGGGACCCGGACAGAAATGAGTAAACGCCAGATATCAAAGGAAATAAAAATAATAATAATAATAATACACAATCAAAGCTAATCGCCCAGACATTGTGATGAAAGGCTGTAAAAACAGAATCTGCTTTCTTATTGACATGGCAATTCCTGTAGATTGTAATGTGCCTTTGAAGATCTTACTATCTATCAAAATACAAGGATCTTGAAAAGGAAATCTCAAAAATTGTGGCACATGAGGACATCCATAATTCCAGTTGTAGTTGGAGCAGTCGGGTTGATTAGAAAAGAGTCCGATAGACTCACTGAAGGGATTCCTGGTGGTCCATGCCTTAAAGAAATATAAAACATTGTACTCACGTGTACAGCTCACACATTACAAAGAGTTTTATCTAGGTGAAATGGGTGTGATCTTAGATTTTTGTTGTAGTTTTTTCTTCTTTTCTTTTTTTTTTACGAAAGTGATTAGTAGAAAATGTTATGAAGCCGTTTCTGACCTTAGGTTTCTGGTTGGGACCCGGATGGAAATGTGTATACAACAAAAAGAAAAGAAAATAATAATAATAATAATAATAATAATAATAATAATAATAATAATAATAATAATAATAATAATAATAAAAAAAGGGAAACAACTCTGTCAAAATAAGGTGATGTCATTTAATTATGTATGAGTTTTTTTCACGGTACAATAGTGATTTTTTTCATGTCACTTTGAACAACAAGGAATTCTGGGAAGTGCTCATATCCTTTCTAGGGAGCACATGACAATGTCTCACAGAGTCGGATATTAACAATAACAGGCAGTAATTGACCTAAATGGATTCATGCTTCTATTATTATTATTATTATTATTATTATTATTATTATTATTGTATCCTGTATAGTCGAGTCCTTAGACCCTATATGAGAATCAAAGCTAATCTATCAGAAATTCTGATCAAAGGCAAAAAAAAAAGAATGTACTCTGTTATTGACATGGCAATCTCTGTAAATTGTAATGTATCTTTAAAGATCTTCGAATAACTACCAAAATACAAGGATGCTAAAGTGGAAATCTCAAAAATGTGGCATATAGAAACATCAATAATTCCAGTTGTAGTTAGAGCACTCGGATTGATTGGAAAAAAGTTTTGATGGACTCATTGTTGAGCACTCTGTTAGCCCATGCCTTAAAGAAATGCAAAAGATTGTACTCACACATTATCTATGTAAAATGTATGTGACCAGTGAAAAATGTCATGAAGCAGTTTCTGATCTTAGGTCTCTGGTTGGGACCCGGAAAGAATTGTGTTTACAACAGAAATCAAAAGAAATAATAATAATAATAATAATAATAATAATAATAATAATAATAATAATAATAATAATAATAATAAATTGGACCATCAGCAGCTAAGGAGCACCAGGTTAAATGCTGAGACAGAAGGCCTAATTATTACAGCTCAGGACCAAAGCTTCGCAACCAGATCCTATCAATGTCACATAATCAAGGATGGAACAAACCCGAAATGCAGGATCTGCGGAAAATATGATGAAACTGTCGACGATGAAACTGTCGATAATATCCTCAGGATGTCCGGAATTGACAAAAAAATTAATATACCCACAGATATAATAAGGTAGCGACATATGTGTATAGAAAGATATGAAAGAAGCACGAAATCGAAACCACTGAGAGATGGTGTAAGAACCAACCAGACACAGTTATCCAAAATTATGGTGTAACTATCCTCTGGGACATGCCAATTCAAACTGACAGGGAAATAAATGCCAACAGACCTGATATTATCATAAAAGACAAGAAATTCAGTATGTTTATTGATATAGCAGTACCATCTGAGAGAAACACCACCATGAAAATTATCGAGAAATTGTCCAACCACAAAGATCTGGGGAATGAAGACTGAAACTGTACCAACAGTAATCGGAGCTCTGGGCCTCATCAGAAAAGGAATGGACGATTTTACTAACAGTGTCCCAGGTGGCATCAACATACAAGTTGCCCAGAAGATCGCCCTACTAGGAACATCCCATATACTAAGAAAAGTGCTATCAATTCAATGAGAATACTTCTACCGGCCTAAGGAGCATAGTTTGGACCCGGCTCTACACGATACAAAACAGGAAACATAACACACATAAATAATAATAATAATAATAACAATAATCGAGAAATCGTCCAAATACAAGGACCTAGAGATTGAAATTAATAGGATGTGGGAATGAAGACTGAAACTGGGCCTCGTGAGAATGAACAATTTTATTAACAGTTCCTCAGGTAACATCAACATACAAGTTGCCCAGAAGATCGCCTTACTAGGAACAGCCCATATACAAAAAAGTGCTATCAATTAAATGACAATTCTTCTATAGGGCCTAAGGACCATAGTTTGGAGCCGGCTCTACAGGTTACAAAGCAGGAAACATAACATAAAGAAACAGTAATTAAAAACATCAATAATAAACATACGAATCTCTCAAATGTTCAAACTGCTTGCTTCCGACATTCACAGACCCCTCATTCATGTAAACTCTGTGCAAAAAGCGTCTTTATTAGCATCATTTTCCTGGCAAGTCACCCGTATCAACTGAATCATACCAACAACAGACCGTGGCTTACATGCGAAAGCGAATTGAATGAATCCTAGAACTACCATTGTAATAATGGTAATACTTCTACTGCTCGCTGTATTTTAACATGTAGTACCTATTATAAAAACAAATTGCCCTTATACTAAAAAGTTGCTATCAATTCAATGACAATTCTCCTTTAGGGCTTAAGGTTTGGACCCGGCTCTACAGGATACAAAGCAGAAATGATAACAGACATAAATAATAATAATAATAATAACAATAATAATAATAATCATTGGGACCCAGAAAGATATATGTATACAACAGAAATCAAAGATAATAATAATAATAATAATAATAATAATAATAATAATAATAATAATGTCATGAACTCATTTCTGACCTTAGATCTCTGGTTGGGACCCCGAAGGAAATGTGTATATAACAGAAATCGAAAGAAATAATAATAATAATAATAATAATAATAATAATAATAATAATAATAATCGCCCAAACATTGTTATCAAAGACCACAAACAAAAAAAGTTGCCTCCTTATTGTTAAGGCAGTCCCTGCAGACTGCAATGTGTCTTTGAAGATATTCAAAAAGCTGTCAAAATACAAGGACCTTGAAATAGAAATCTCAAAATGTGGCACATGGGAACATCAACAATCCCTGTTGTAGTTGGAGTCCTAGGATTGGTTGGAAAAAATTCCAGCAGAGTAATTGAAGGGATTCCTGGAAGCCCATACCTCAAAGAAATACAAAAAAATGTTCTCACAAGTACAGCCCACACTTTACGAAGGGCTTTATGTATGTATCATTTTTTGGGGGGGTGGTATCAGTGGAAAATGTCATGATGCCAATTCTAACCTTAGGTCTCTGGACGGGATCCGGAAAGAAATGTGTACACGTCAGATATCAAAGGAAATAATAATAATAATAATAATAATAATAATAATAATAATAATAATAATAATAATGTCATGTTGACATTTCTGATCTTAAGACTCTGGTTGGGACCTGGGAGTAAAGGAGTATACAAAAGCAATCGAAGGAAATAATAATAATAATGTTAATAATAATAATAATAATTATTATTATTATTATTATTATTATTGTTATTATCATTATTTCTGGACGAGTGTAAAACGGAAGGAAATGTGTATACAACAGAAATCAATAATAATAATAATAATAATAATGTCATGTTGCTATTTCTGACCTTAGATCTCTCGTTGGTACCCGGATGGAAATGTGTATACAAAAGAAATCAAAAGAAATAATAATAATAATAATAATAATAATAATAATAATAATGTCATGTTGTTATTATAATAATAATAATAATAATAATAATAATAATAATAATAATAATAATATTAATAACAATAATTATTATTATTATTTTTATTATTATTATTATTTCTGGACGAGTGTAAAACGGATTGTGTTACTCTTGACGGAAAGAGGATATTGTGCAAGCTTTGACATCTCAGAACCAATAGGAATCGTTTGAAATATCAGCGGCTATGTTTTGGGGATGGGATTTTTGTTAAGTTGCCTGCAATAAACTTGGGACTTTTTCTTTTTTACTTTTTTTTGTATTTCTTTCAATATATAAGTGCGAGAAATAACACTTGTAGGTTTAGTGGCGGTTGGCTTCTTTTATTTCTTTTACGGTGAGGGCGTCGAAAAAAAAAATCAATAAAAAAATCTAAAGGAAACAAAAGAGGGGACGATACGGGGAAATTAACGGCAATGAGATTTTAAGAGCTGCCGTAAACGAAAACGATAGAATGACGTGTGAATGTGGGCGAAATCAGATCTAAAGTTTATCAAATTTATTATGGGTTATTGTTCAGCGGATGAGTTGTGATCTGGTTGTAGATAGCGTGGTAGGAATTCTTTGCTCCTCGTTGTATGCGTGTATATGTTGATGCTGTATTTTCATATAATTTTCATTTTAACACATCGTTATTCATCGGGATATTCTTAACGTGAAATTGTTATTATACGCTTTACTAGTCGGACTTGAAGTGATAAGGCACATAGAAGGAGATGCTGAGCATGCTCTTTCAAATAGATCTATTGTTTCTACATGTACAATCATTTCACTCCAAGCAAGGCGATAACGTCACTAAGACGCAAGAGGATTTTGGAGATTGAAAGAGAGGAAGGACAGTAAAAGAACAGGTTTCAGGAAGACGTAAGATGGCGATTGGCGTTGCATTTAAATTTTTGAAGGTCGGGACAGGAAAGAAAGAAAAAACACGGAAGAGAGTTCCACAGGCAAGAAGTGCGAGAGGAGAAACTCTTAGAATAGAACTTGCGGTATCATCGAGCCATTTCAACTGTAAAATGACGAGACTTTGCTGCCAAGAAAGAAAGAAAGAAAGAAAGAAAGAAAGAAAGAAAGAAAGAAAGAAAGAAAGAAAATAGGGAAAGGCTAAACTATTAAGAAAAAAGAAAGTGAGGGAAAGGAAAACAATAGAAAGAAAGAAAGAAAGAAAGAAAGAAAGAAAGAAAAAAATCAAAGAAAGAGAAAGCAAATTTGAAAGAGAGAAAGACAGATTTAGGCAGCAAGTAAGGAAGAAGCAAATTTGAAATAAAAAACGAAAGAAAGAATAAGTGAATGAAATCGTCAATGAGAAGAAAAAAAACAACAAAAAAATGATGAAGGTGAACAAATAGCGAGATTTAAAAGAAGAAAAACAAGAGAAAAGAAAAGCAGTCGAAAGAGTTTAAGAAAATGCCACACCGGAAAAAAAACTGTCATTCCGTCAGACGTCAATGGCCGCGCTAACCGGCAGGTGGCCCTCGTTTTCAGAAACTCACGCTATTTAGAAATAAGACATCAATTTTCCCTTCAGGACTGACGCCCCTATAACAGTCAGACCTTTGGCGTTACATCAAAAAGAAAGGGTTCTACACGACTTACTGAAAAGAATGTCTCACCGCTTGTGCCTGATTCCCCGGGGTGAGTGACGACATTCATACAGAGGTCAAGTTGATCAGAAATTGTCCCTAACCGGCGGTCACTACTTAACCCCACCAACACCGAAAAAAAAATCGGTATTTTTATTTTTACGAAAAAAAATTAAAATAGGAGGAGGGTTTCGAATAGAGTGTTACGTATTTCCTTAAAACCGCCGCCAGAGATTGGTCGTACTGGGTATGACGATAGACTGCATCCGGCAGCAAGGGCTCTGATAATGGAGGTTTTGAGGAGCGTGAGACCACTACTCTTAATTGCTGTTGTTCCGAAGTCAACTCTGACCCGGGGTGGTAGCACCTGTTAAGGTCCCAGGTATGGGCAAATAGTTAACCCCCAAACTTGGGTCAATGCACTATGAAAGTATAAAAATAGATTTTTATAGTAAAAATAACGGCCATATGCTTTTGAAAAAAAAAATATTACCAGGAATAAATTTGACTCGCGACGAAAACCCTCTTTAAAAAAATACGTCAATGAAACCATTAAATAACCCATTCAAGTGTTGATATGCCGTAAAACAAAATAAACCAAACCAAACCAGACTCTTGACAAAAAAAACTCTCTTTACAAAAAAACGTCAATGAAACCTGATCTACAAACTGGTTTCTTACAAAGAATACATATTCTATTCATAGAAACCTATCCTAAAAATCTTGCCGGCATTAAATAACCCAATGAGGTGTTGATATGCCATAAAAATAAAATAAACCAAACCAAACCAGACACTTGACAAAAAAAAATTCTTTACAAAAATACGTCAATGAAACCTGATATACAAACTGATTTCTTACAAAGAATACATATTCTATTCATAGGAACCTATCCTAAAAATCTTGGCGGCATTAAATAACCCATTGAGGTGTTGATATGCCGTAAAACAAAATAAAGCAAACCAAACCAGACGCCTGACAAAAAAAAAACTCTCTTTACAAAAATACGTCAATGTAACCTGATCTACAAACTGGTTTCTTACAAAGAATACATATTCTATTCATAGAAACCTATCCTAAAAATCTTGGCGCCATTAAATAACCCATTGAGGTGTTGATATGCCGTAAAACAAAATAAAGCAAACCAAACCAGACGCCTGACAAAAAAAAAAAAACTCTCTTTACAAAAATACGTCAATGTAACCTGGATTCTTACAAAGACAATAAAACATGATTCCTGAAAATTTAACAAGCAGTCGTTTAATATTATTATGGAATAACAGTATGAAAAGGTAACAGGATGTGGCGCCACCGAAATTATCTCTGATATCAGGTGAGTCAGTGCGGACATCGGCAAGACTGCTCATAGCAAAGAGTCGGGAATTATAGGATGTCAGACGTGGCATGACTGTGGGGAAAGCCAGTGGTATTTGCGGGAACAGTCGTTTCCATGACGTTACGGAATATGAAGCACAGTTTATGGGTATGTATGGTGGGGTGGGGTGGGGTGTTGAAGAGGGACAAGGGGGGGAGGCAACGCGTGACATACTTAACCGGCCTACGCAAGTCGATGGCAGAACATGGGTCTGGGTGAAGTAGCAAAAAAAAAAAGATAAAACTTATTGAGAACTATAAGTGATAGGAGGAAGTGGAGAGCCATGATCGACTACGTCCTGAAAGGACACGGCACATAAAAAATGGAACATGGGAAAGGTTGCGGTTAAATATAAACTTTAAAAGATCAAAATTGTAGTCATCGGGAATTATCCTCTTGGGAGTCGGCTCCACAAAGTAGCGTTTCGTGGGAAGGTGATGTTCGGATGGAGCTTACATCTCACCACTGGGATACGGAGAGAAAGACGTTGGCCCGCTAAAATGTGAGTAGCGTGGCGGGTCCTAACCGCGAAGGTTAGAACTGGTAGAACTGAACACTCCCCGTGGAAATAGTGACAGAGTAACGAGAGGCTTGCAACGTTTCGTCTATGGGATAGGGGTTGTAGTGTGGGAAATAATTCATCACCCACTAGGTCGCGGCGAGGCTTTTGGGCTCTGCGGAAACTTCTAAGTGAAGACTGGGCAGATCCTGTCCATATATGGCATCAATACGCCATTTCCGCTCTGATCTGGCTCTTGTAAAATTAGAAGATAACAGGAGGAGTCAAGTACTTACTGAAGCGGTAACCGATCATTTTTCCAATATCTTTAGCGAGGTTTGGGTCGAGCTTAAATCTCAGTAGTCCTACAAGGCCCAGGGCCTCCCTGAGAGGACACCCGCACATCACGATAGGTGAAAATTCAAGTACCCGTTCGGTGATAATGAAACGTCACTAGTTTGGTTTTCAACGAATGTGATCAGCCAGTTTTCTGAGCTGATAGAGACAGGTCAGAATAGAGATCAGCTAGCAAACTTTGGTCATATAGAGTGTAGTGGCTCCCAACCGCTCAGGGATCACTTTTAGGCTTACTTTGTTTTGGTAGACCCCCATAACCATTCGATGAAAAAAAAAAGCTTATACAATCCTTATACAATTTATATATTAAATTAATTTTATTATTAATATTTTATTTTAATATTTTATATTAATGTATATTAATATTTTGTTTTTTTCATTAATAATTAAAATTTATATTATTACTTATTTTTTAATATATTAAATTAATTTTTGTATTTAATTTTAATCTTTATATAATTTTCCTTTATATATATATATATATATATATATATATATATATATATATATATATATATAGTATAAAATGACAATTGGAAAATAAATCTTAGTTTTTTGCCGACGCGTTTCGTTTTCCGACTTTTTCAAGGTAAAAATGCAATCATCGAAATGTCTTTCTTGTTATAGTTACATTAAAAAATCCAAATTTAAAAGGATAAACGCTTCTGTCTAAGCCTTTTTGTAGTTAATGTAAATTTCCTTTATACTAAGAGATTATTTTCCCATGTCGACAATACAATTAAATTCCCAGATCAATTCTGTGGACAAGACAAATTGGTATAAAACTGAATTGCCGACATGGGAAAAAAAATCACTTAATATAAAGAAAATTTATGGATTAATGGATAGCGGCTTGGATTGAGGAATCGGAGAGCCGAGTTCGAATTCCAGTCGAATCCATTACATTCAATTATGTGCTAATACTCTTGGGAAAGGTGTGAATATTCTTCTTCTTCTCTCTCCAGCTATGGGTAAATAGCAGGGCAGACTGGGTTCTATAGCCTTGGATGGCAACTGGTCTAGGAAAAGGACAACTCTGATTTCAAAACCTGCGGATATGGTCGTTTGGGGAACCTGTGACACGTAGTGCACCTGGTCTCTGTATTCGGCCCTTCAAAAAGTGTGGATGGTTTTTCACAAAACCTTCACCACTTTTCCTAGGAACTGATATGCTTGACCCACATACGTCGAATTCGACGGGAGAGTCGAGTATATATATATATATATATATATATATATATATATATATATATATATATATATAATCCTTTCTCTATATATCCTTTGCATTTTTTATTCAACTTTAACGAACAAAACATCCAGTATAGTAAAAGAGACGCTAACTTACATCGCTTGATCTCGTTCCCTGCTAGGTTTTAAAGTTATTTTTCTGTTTTTAGCATTTTAATATGGCGTAGATTACTGTAGAAATTCCAATTCTTACTTGTAACAACCGTTCCGAAGTGAAATTGCTTTATGGACCACTAAAATATTACCGTAGATGAAACCCTCAATTTGCTAATTTTTTTGAGTATGGACTCCTAGTAATATTATATGGACCCCCCACTCACACTCATGGTTAATATAGACTCCCCACTCACACACCTGGTTAATATGGACCTCCACTCACACCCATGGTTAATATGGACCCCTGCTCACACACTTGGTTAATATGGTCCCCCCACTCACACCCATGGTTAATATGGACCCCTGCTCACACCCATGGTTAATATGGACCCCTGCTCACACCCATGGTTAATATGGACCTCCACTC
>OZ038479.1:123679052-123719052 GCA_964036315.1 Acanthosepion esculentum | reverse complement strand
CGACTCTCGTTCGCGTCGGCGTGGATTTAAAAAAAATATTGGGAAAGGCCCGGAATAATTGATAAGAATAATGATGTAATAATGATAAAAATAATGATATAATAATGATAATAATAACAATATGAAATAGACAAAGTGCGACAATTATTTTAAGACACATGTTTTTATGTTTATACGTTCTTTTTATAGATACAAATATTTAAGTAAATGCTCTGTTTATAATAAACAGTATTAACAACATTTACCGGCCTGAATGTCCGAGAAATTTTCATAGAAAATATTCGTCCTCCAACAGGAATCGAACCTGTATCCCATACGGAACCGTCATTTAGCCTGACATGATTTTACCGATTGAGCCACATAAAAAAAAATGTCTTAAAATAATTGTCGGATTTTGTCCATTTCATAATGTGTCATTTGTTTACATTTGGATACGCCTCGAGCAGATATGAATTTATGAGAGAAAATCATGGAGAATTGTGTTTAAAAACAGTAAATTCGACCTTGCGAACCGAAACGATCCTCTGTGGCTCAATCGTCAGGCTATATGACTGTTCCGTATAGGATACAGGTTCGATTCCTATCGGAGGACGCATATTTTCTATGAAAACTTCTCGGACATTCAGGCCGGTAAATGTTGTTAATACTGTTTATTATAAAAACAGAGCATTTACTTAAATATTTGTATCTATAAAAAGAACGTATAAGCATTTAAAAAATGTCTTAAAATAATAACAATCTAATAATGGTATAATTAAAGATATATGCTGAGGAATGGACGACAATCTACGAAACTGAAACAGTTACCATCATCTCAAATAGTCCTATACCAAGCATAACCATAATACCATACCAAAATCAGAAGATACTGTATCACAACCAGTGTCCAGTGATTCAACAGAAGGGCTGAACCAGTAACCTGTAACTTCCCTAACCCCAACACTGCAAAAATGACCCCGCCCCAATCATCTAAGGTCATCTAAGCGTATCACCAAATAAACTAAACGACTCGGTATCGAACACAAAAATTAAGAAAAAAAAATTAATTAATCTGATTAAGTTGTTTTTGAAACTGCATTCCTTTTCTTTCGCCGTAGTAAAAAGTATTCCAAATTTACATTTTACAATTTACATTTGTCAAAAATCAAAATGGAGGAGAATGTTGCATTCATGTGCAAATGTCCACCATATAGATAGCAGACGATACAGCTGGTGGCTAAAATAGTCCTGACCTTGGTGGGGATTGGTATTCTTGGAATATTAACCCAAGCTCCAGGGGGGATTTATCCCCTGGCAGTACTTTATCGGTCTCTCTCTTTGCAATGCATTTCTATAGTAAATGTTTATCTATTTTACATATAATAGCTTTATTCTATCAGTAATGCTTGGATTAATTCCTGACCATGGACAATCACTTTTACAATGCCTTTCTATAGTAAATGTTTATATATCATACATAAAACATTTCTATTCTATCAATAAGATTTTATTACCTTTCAATTGACAAACCGTTGTTATTCTCTTGCAATGTAAATCTCTATCAAAAGTAATTTACACTTCTGCCTCATAATAAAATGATTTACAATGAATTTCTATTGAGAAAAAAAGCATTTACATTTCTCTTGTAAAATCCTTTATATACCTTTCGTATCGTTTTTCACAAATATTTCGAACTGAAATAAGAAGAGCTTCTTCTCCTCACACTTCCTCACAACAGCTGTCTTCGCTTCCTAACACCCTTTTCACAGTCAATGTCCGTCCTGTCCTACCGCAGCCGCCAACCGGCTGCCCGACCACCTCGGGACGACAATCGGTTTCCCGACTTCGACAAGAACATTAGCACCGCCCATCACGTCGCGCTACCTGTCTGATAAATAACTTGCAGGTGTCTTGTAGCAGAATTTGTTGCGAGTAGCAAGAGTTAAAAAAATGGAATTTTTTTTTTTTTTTTTTGTCGAGAAGGTGGACATTTTTTTTTTCTTTTCCTTTTTTTAAAAATTTTATTTGTTTTTTTTTCTCTCTTTTTGACGTTGTCTTACGCGTTTGTTTATTTTTTTTTTAGTGGTGGGGGGGGATTTTTATTCTTATGGTTTTTATTCGATATGTCGAGAAAGGATAGGTTGTACTACGTTGGAGACTTCAAGTCGTTGAAATAGACAAGAAACGCACAGGTGAAAATAGTTTATGGACCGGAACCTTGCGCATAGGGCGTATCAACACACACATGCGATCGAACACGCGCAAGCGCGCGCGCACACACATACACACATACGCACACGCACGCACAAATACACACACACGCGCACACTCACACACGCACGCACACGCACACTCGCACACGCACAAACCCCCACGCACACGCGCACATGCGCGCGCACAAACACACACACGCACACTCACCCATACACACGCGTACACACGCGTACACACATACACACACATAGGCACATTCGCGCGCGCACATACACACACATACACACAGGCGCGAGCGCACACCTACTCGTAAAGAGAGAGAAACAGAAAGAGAGAAAAGACGTGAAATAAAGGGCGCGACAAAAGTAACACCTTTTTTTTTCTTTTTTTTTTTTCGAGCTGAGGTGGACAGGACGACTTGAAACCGTTGAGTGGCCATCACCATCCCTAACGCCATCAAACTTTTTCGTGTGAGGCCTACCGAAAGATCTTGTCATCAGGCTTATGCCGAAAACAAGTCCTGAATTAAAACAAGAAGTTTCTGATCAATTTATCGGAAAAATTCATGCAGAAACGCGTCAAACGATTTGCAGAACTATGGCTGACGGGATCCACCGTTGTAGTGAACAGTCAAATCGGGTTGCCTTCATGTGACAATACTTATAAATATTCTTAAACCACTGTAATTTATTTTTGTGCAATAAATGTTAACGAATATAAAAGGGAGTTAGTTTTGTCGCACTATGTAATAACCGGGTGTAACAGCAAAATTGTCCAAAACGTGTAACAGCAAAACTGTGCAAAACGTGCAACAGCAAAATTATTCAAAACGTGTAACAGCAAAATTGTCCAAAACGTGTAACAGCAAAATTGTCCAAAAAGTGCAACAGCAAAATTGTGCAAAACGTGCAACAGCAAAATTATTCAAAACGTGTAAAAGCAAAATTGTCCAAAACGTGTAACATCAAAATTGTCCAAAACGTGCAACAGCAAAATTGTCCAAAACGTGTGACAAAAAATTGTCCAAAACGTGTAACAGCAAAATTGTCCAAACGTTAGATTAAACTTTGAACCGTTGTAGCTTAGAAATGATTAAAGATATCTTACTGGAATTTTCCGAGGTTTTTATAAGACTATTTGGACTCTACTTTGAACAATAAGAACGTATAATTATTCTCCAAGCTTAACAGAAGAATCGTGATGGAATCGATCATAAATGAAAATGACATGTTCATCATTAATTAATCATAGCTAAGGATTGGAAACTCATGAAGGATTGAAATTAAATCAAATATATATATATATTATTCCAGGATCATTTTCCAACTTATTCAAGATGATCTTCACCCTTTCCAACCTTCTTTCTGCCCCGGAGTAACAAGATGTCTCACAGGTTTCACGTACGATTTCATTTTCAAGACTTTTTCACTGCTATTTGGACCGTCATAGCTGAAACTCCTCTCGCACGTGCCAAACGTCTTATGGATTGAGTTGGATCTTTTCTAATTGATCTCTTTAGCTCTAAGTTGAAATGATGATCCCTCTTCCTGTTGTGACCTCCTGATCCAGTTTTCCTCTCTACTGTTTTTTTTAACTTATTCACCGTTATCTTGATGGTTCCTTGAATAGATTTTGAAGATGGAAACTAGAGTATGAATGTTGGTACGATTACTGAAGGCCTGAATGATCATTTTCCTGTCACTATTGCTCAACTGGGAAGACATAGTGGGGCTGACACAAAACGATTTTAACTGTTCTCTTTCTAGCTGAATAATTCAGAGGGTTTTCCAGTGAAATGGCGTCAAGATGACTAAACCTCTTATCTGAAAACATGGAAAAAAAGAAAGTCTATAATTTAGTCATCTTTTAGATATTAAACATTTTGTGGGATGGACAATTATCCCATGATGTAACACGATCTGGAGAATATCACAGTTCTCTTAATGGTCCTTGAATGAACTTTGCAAAAATCTTTATCCGGCCCTGATCCCTGAATTTGAATTTGTTTGAATTTCATAGTTGTGTTGTCATATCCTTCTATGGCAACAGAAAACAGCTTTGAGTGAAATGAAAAATAAGGTTACTACAATTGAGAGGCCTTGAAAAGGTATGTAGTGGAAAGGGGAGTAATATTAAGGAGAATATCTCTCAATAGCTTGGAAATCATTGAATATTTTATTGCAATTTTCCACATGCCTCTGTGAAGTCGGATTTTCGTCACTGACCAACATTAAAAGCAAAAATAGATCAAATAGTAAAGGCATTGATGAAAAATTGCGAGTATGTTTATCAGATACTAGCAGCATGGCCCGGCATTGCCCGTGCTTGATTAAAAAATCGTACGACTCATACAGCAATCGCTATCACTTGACTTAAAATATTTTTGCTCTTCCTTGCCTTTAAAGGAGTGCCCTTTGCCGTGCTGATGTTGCTACATGCCTTACTTCTTGCCTATCTCGCACTGCGAATTTTTTCTAAGCTCTATACTAAACATTAAATATGTTACGAAAAAAGAACTAAACAAAATGAACACAAAACGATCAGCTTTAAAAAAGGACTCGTAACTTGAAAAACCGAATGAAAAAAGAATATTAACAGCAAATACTTGTTCACACTCGACCCAGTTCTGCGGAATCAGAATCAATTTAAGCAAGCGAATGAGCCAATTGGAGTACAGTGCCATGCAGATTTAAATTTTTCCCACTTGTGACGAATGCAACTATCGATTTTTTTTGCATGCTAGCATGCTAATTAACATTCGTGTCAGTCAGCTGTTGGCTTTCACGCTGGCCAACAGAATATTCCTGCCTATTCGTGGCAGCCAGCTATAGGCTCTCACTCTGGCCAGTAGAAAATGGCCCCAAACTACATGAAAACTGTCGTAGAAGCATGAAAAATCGATTATTTCCACTATCGATGGGAGTTGGGAAATGCAAAGTCGGTCTTGGCCTTCTCGCTAACTTGGAACAAATGCATGTAAATTTTGGTGCAAATCCGTCGAAAATTTCGGCCGTGCATTCGTTACACACACACACACACACACACACACACACACACACACACACACACACACACACATCCTGCCTTTTATAGATAGAGATAAGAGCTTATATTAAAAAATTGGCAAAGCGCTTCAAATACAGGTTCCACACAGACAGAATTAAATATATAATGTAACTAGCTTAAAAGCAACTATTTCGGGCGGCATTTAAGCTGGCTCTTGGGGAGGGTTCTTGATTGGGTCTTCATCACAATAGGTAGGGAGGAGTAGATTGCGATAGGCAACAATAAACTACAGAAGAACTTAAAAATTGATCGCTGCCTATAAGCCCTGCATTAATATTTAAGCTTACCTTTTAAAAAGTTCAACGATAATTCTTCTGCCGCCATTTTAATTTAAAGACAATTGTTTATACGGAAAGTAAGGACTCTTTCCGTACAAACAAGTATTTTTTATTTCATGGGTGCCGTCCATTATTTATGAAGTATTGGCACGGCGTAACGACTGTGCGAACTAACGCAGAGAAGGAAAAATGTACGTTTATAATAGGATACTTATGAGACTGGAATTTTGTCCACTTTTGGCATAAAAGAGGCTGGGGGTTTTTTGGTCATAAGTTCGTATTCTTTGGACAAGTCTGAATTAATTGCTAGTTCTTCTCCAATAATTATGTTTTATTAATAACTAGTTTAAACCCACCCTATCGGGCGGAATTTAAGCTAGCTACTGCGGAGGGCTCTTAATTGGGACTTCATCAAAATAGGTAGGGAGGAGTATATGCAATAGGCAAACAATAAACTACCGAAGAACTCAAAATTGATCACTGCCTTGCATTAATATTTAAGCTTACATTTTAAAAAGTTCAATGATAATTCTTCTGCCGCCATTTTAATTTAAAGACGATTTGATGTACGTAGGTCCTCACTTTCAGTTCAAACAAATATTTTTTTTATTTCATGCCTGACATTCGTAGGATTTCGCAATTAATTTCGATTATTCCCAAATTTATTTCTAAGTCATAAAAATTGTTACCGTACAAAAAAAAAAAAAAATTAAGTAAAAAAACGCCGAAAACAATCGCAGTAATGAAAACTTAGGGATCCAAAATTTCAGGATTGCGGGTCTGGATCCGATCCGGAAATTTTTTAATTTGCTCACTGGGTCTGCCTGTTTCCAAAATGGTATGATATGTTGGGCTACGACCTCTAGAAGTAAAGTTTGAGAAAAATGTGACACAGTGACACACTAACATTCGCATTTATTATATAGACGTCTGTCTATATTACTGAGATGGGATACTGTAATTATTAACACTATTTCCACTGTTCGGACTGTTGTTCTCATCTTCTTTGCCATATTCACGACGTTTCGGCTGTTGTACGCTCCGGCTTTCTTCAGGTGATTGGAACTTCGAACTGAACCCTTTATTTCGTCCACCGGAGTAGAGTGTTCTAGTTCCACGTGCCATATCTCTTCCCGGTGTCTCAGTATCAGTTATCTTCTTTTAACTCAACTCTCCAAGGAGTACCCTACAACGTAACAACTATCCCGGTTACATGAGAGCAACTCCAACAAATTGTGATAGAAGAGTACAAGAGAATAGCAACACTCAGAAAACAGCTTCAGTCTGCCTATCCTATGCGAAGGGATTATCGGAAAAAATACAAAAGATCTGTGGTCCATATAACATCAGGACGAACTTCAAAAGTTGTTTAACAGTTCGCAGACACATCTTCCGAATAACATGATTAAGGACTGCGTGTACACCATCCCATGCAGCTGTGGTAAGAAGTATAAAGGAGAAACACCGTAAAGTCGTAACACGAGGGGAAATGAAGACATCAGAGGTAGCTGACCACATATGGGGATAACAGGGAGATCAACACCCTCTGTGGGATAAGGTTGAAATAACAGAGAGATAATAACACTGGAAAATCCGAAAACCTAAGGAATCAGCACATATGCCAAGCCACAAAAATCTCCTGAGTCGACCAAGCATAAAAATGAATACAGTATAGGAACCATTATTATGGAGTGCTAGTGAAATACAACAATAAATTGTAATATGAGCTCTGTTAAAAATGATTACTTGAGATTAGGTTTATATGTCCTCAAAATTCATACACTGATGTCCACAAGGACACTTAGCCCAGTGGATAAAAACGTTGATTGGATCTAGTGACTTGACCAAAAGAGTTGTGAGTTCAATACCCAGCAGCGGTGAACAAAAACGTGGACAGTTGAGTTAAAGGGGAATGTCAGCTAATGAGAATTGGTACTACATATAAAAGCTTCACCTGAAGAAGGCCGGAGCGTACAACTGCCGAAACGAAATATGACAACGAAGATGAAGGCAACAGTCTGATCAGTGTAAATAATGTAATGTCTTTAAAATATAAATAAAATATAAATAAATGCTTGTTTCAAGTGACTTATTTAATGGTGCTGGTACTTCATATAAAGGGTTCAGTTCGAAATTCCAATCACCTGAAGAAGGCCGGAGCGTACAACGGCCGAAACAGCGTGAATATGACAACGAAGATGAAGGCAACAGTCTGATCAGTGTAAATAATGTAATGTCTTTAAAATAAATGCTTGTTTCAGGAGACTTATTTTTCAAATTTAATTTAATTTTTCCTTATTAAAATTTTTAAAGTACGCCTTAGCGTTTTAGTTATTCTGCAAGTACGGCCTGAAGTAAAAAAAAAAAAAAAAAATTGAATTTTCGAGAAATACTACTTGGAGTTTTATATTTTGTAGATGTACATTTTTGATCAGACATTACTTGTTTTTTTTCGTTTGCTTCTTTGTTTTTTACCAGCCTATGACGAGGCGGTAGCACCTGTTAGGGTCCCAGCTAAACTGGGGTCAAAACACTATGAAAGTGTAAAATTAGGTTTTAATACCAGAAATACTTATATATATATATATATATATATATATATATATATATATATATATATATATATATATATATATATATATATTACCAACAATACATATTTGAAAAAAAGAAAATACTACCAACAATACGTTTTTGAAAAGAAAATATTACCAGCAATACATTTCTGGAAAAAAATATTACCAACAATACGTTTTTGAAAAAAAAATATTACCTGCAATACATTTTTTGAAAAAAATATTACCAGCAAAAAAGTTTTGAAGAAAAAACTTATTACCAGAAATCGATTTTTGACAAGACAAAATATTACCAGCAATAAAAATTTTGTCGGCATTAAATAACCCATTGAGGTTGATATGCCATAAAACAAAATAAACCAATCCAATCTAAACCAAAGAATACATATTCTATTCATATGAACCTATCCTAAAATGTTGTCGGCAGTAAATAACCCATTGAGGTTGATATGCCGTAAAACAAAATAAACCAATCCAATCTAAACCAAAGAATACATATTCTATTCATACGAATCTATCCTAAAAATGTTGTCAGCATTAAATAACCCATTGAGATTGATATGCCGTAAAACAAAATAAACCAAACCAATCTAAACCAAAGAATACATATTCTATTCATACGAATCTACTCTAGAAATGTTGTTAGCATTAAATAACCCATTGAGGTTGATATATGGATTCGAGAGTCTTATAGATTCATACGTGTGTGTGTGTGTGAAGAAAAAGTTACAGGTAGAAAAATAATGAATAAAAGGGAAAAAAAAGACTACCTATTGAGCACCTGTCATCCGAAGGGCGAGTTTTAAATTTGATTCGCTTCACGTAAATACTCCTATAGGCGTCACGCACCGTTGCGCTTTTCAACCCTCCTCTCTCTTACAAAACAGGCCCTTTTACATCCTCGTTCCCAGAGAGATAGTATCATTAGATTGTCACCAAGCACCATCATCGCAATTATTTAAGCAAAGAAAGACGAAGGCAGACCTTAAGCTCGCGCAATATCCGATGGCGTCAAGCCCTCCTTTTTAATATTCTTACCTTTGTCAGTTGTTAACCGTATTATAATCGCTGACGTTTGATACGAGTAGGAAACAGGCAGACGTCGTTTTAGATCAATTCATTGCGGCAACGCCATAACCTTTCGTTTTATTTTCTTTTGAAAAGGAAGACGAATATAAAAAGCTGCGAATAAATAACAATGATTATTAGAGTTATTATACGCAGGTAAAACATTAAGTGGATATGTAGGTAGGGTGTCGCCTATCGGCGATCTGTATTCATAGCATAACAGACAGTTTAACCCATAACATACTGGCGTAAAATTTAAACTGACGGCTTATTTTACTTATTCATTTTTTTTACACACAATGTGACTATTTTGCTTAAATTTCCTATTTTCTTAATTTCACATTAAAATTTGAACATTTCCAAACATATTTCAGTGAAATTTCCGTTTTCTATATTTCATATCCTCATGGTATCACTTTAAACAGACGACGGCTTTTTTTTACACATATTTTGACTAATTTGCCTAAATTTCCTATTTTCTTAATTTCAGATTAAAATTTGAACATTTCCAAACATATTTCAGTGAAATTTCCGTTTTCTATATTGCATGTCCTCATGGTATCACTTTAAACAGACGACGGCTGTTTTTTACACATATTTTGACTAATTTGCCTAAATTTCCTATTTTCTTAATTTAAAATTAAAATTTAAAAATTTCCAAAATATGTTTCTTTTTTATTCTCACATATTGAAACCGTTTTGATTAAAGTTAATATTTATTCGATTTAAAATGAACCACATTTCTGTTGCGTCCAGTCTACTCTCCAATCTGTGAGGAAATTGTTCTTACATTCACATATAGAAGGACTGGCATATTTACCTGGCATATACACGGCAGGATTTATCATCTCTCATTTGCGTCTCTGTATTTGGGCTGAGTGCGACTCAGTTGAGGTTCTCTCGGGGGATAGAGGCGCAACTGGAGGAAAATAATACTGCGAGGTGCCCGGCCCGGAGAAACAGCTGACCGAGGCTGCACCTTCATGTGACACTAGAGAGATGAATCGCTGCTCGCCACCGAGGCCAGCGCAACCAACGGTTGTGGGGGCTCGGGGATTTTATATTCTTGGCCCGGGTGTACGGTCTCGGGTTCCTCGCAACGAAATTCTCTAGTTTCTTTAATGCAATATGAATATGGGTGCGTGGTCGCGTGTTTAGGACACCCGGGTGCGAATCACATCGTAGTTGATATATCAGGAAGGTAACTTCTTGATGTTATCTACCTGGGGAAGCAGCACCTTTGGAAAGCATGCCTCAAGCCTTGAGAGTTAAATTGGGTAGTCCGTACTATTTGGGAGCTGTCGATGTTTGTGTTAGCACGAAATCCCAAGTCTTTGTGACCGAGGGTTTGAGGCTGCTGATCATACCAGATAATTGGCTCTTTCCCAGAAATTGTAACAAAGGTCCGCTCAGCAATAGTTCCAGTATAAACCACAGACGGGCTCTGTGGGTGTTGAAAAAAAAAACCCAAAAAACACAAATGTGCCGAGCCGGCGTCTGCAACAGGGATTGGCTGTCCGCCCTAGTAGACGGGCAAACTAGTTACCCAACCAAATAGACAGACAAAATCGGTATACAAAGCGGCCGGACAGCACAATGGTAATGAAGAGAATTTCGGGATTTTCTCGATAGTATATTTTAAAACGTCGTGCAAACGGTCGATAAACGCATCGCCTGCAACACTTAAGGATAAAGCAGGAAAGATTCCGACTTTTTTTAGGGACGGAAAACGAAATATTGTGACGCATCTCCTAGTCACCTTGACACGCACACACACACACACACACACACACACACACACACACACACAATAATGGAACTACTTGAATTTTTAATGTCTTCATACTCGCGTATCGAACAAAGACCGCAATCCGAAAGTCTTTCCGCCACAGCAAATAGAAACTCGATATTCTTCGCAATTCTCAAAAGGCTGTGATTAATTCATTAAAAAAAACGAAATAGAAAGAAAAGAATTGTCATTGAAAACCATTTGCCCTCACATAAATGTCATATGCCCGCATTCATTTGCTATTAATATAACTGTACAAGTGCTCTCAGAAGTCTCCAGAGAGTCGCCATGATCACCACAGTAACAATGTTAATGAAAATAATTGTTTCGTTAAATTTTTGAAATAATCATTTAAGAGTCGCTGTCTTTCATACTTTTTTACAGCGACGTTTAATTCATGGCTTTACGCAAACGTCAGTCAAAATTTATGTAAAATGCCTTCAAACAGTCTTATGGGAACAATATTTCATAACAAATCCAACGCATTCTCCTATGAGTGCAACAATATTCTTTCAATTAAATCTAAGAACGAAATGTCGGCGATTTGTACATAAACACACACAAACATATATATATATATATATATACGAGTTGTGATTCAATAAATAAGGTGAATTTTTCGGTATAAGGACTTCTAATACAGATAGAAGCTTACTCTTTTTTAATTTTTTTTTGTTTTACTTCTTTTTCACATAGATTTAATTTCTTTTGCAGATTAAAAAAAACTTTGAGAGTTTTGGCGATTAACAAAGATGGCTGACCAAGAAGCATGCTCCAGGATTTAACAGCGGTCAGTTATCAAGTTTTTGGTTGCTGAAGGGTGCAAACCAGTTGAAATTCATAGGAGAATGTCAACTGTGTATGGTGCCACATGTTTCAGCCAAAAAAATGTCTACAAATGGGCTAAATTGTTTAAAGAAGGACGGAGCAGTGTTGAGGATGAAGACGGGCCTGGGAGGCCTACAGAAGTGAGGTCTCCTGAGGTGATCGAATCAGTCAATGACCTCATTCAGTCTGACAGAAGGGTGACAGTGGATGACATTGGAAGGATTTGAGCTTATCTGTTGGGACAAACGCATGGGCCATCAGTCAGAAGGAGTCATCTTGCATCATGACAACGCAAGGCCTCACACAGCAGCCCAAACGGTGCAGACCATCAGCGAGCTGGGCTGGGAACTGCTCCCTCATCCCCCTTACAGCCCAGACCTTGCCCCTTCAGGCTTTCACCTGTTTGGTCCTTTGAAAGCGTTCACGAGAGGCACGAAGTTTAAAAGTGACGATGAATTCAAAAGTGTTGTGAGCGACTTGCTGAGACATCAGTCCAAACATTTTTACGCTGAGGGAATTCGGAAGCTTGTGCACAGATGGGAAAAGTGTGTGACAGTGCTGGGAGACTACGTTGAAAAATAAAGAAAGAAAGTAAGCTTCTATCTGTATTAGAAGTCCTTATACCGAAACATTTACCTTATTTATTGAATGACCCTCGTATATATATATATATATATATATATATATATATATATATATATATATATATATATATATATATATATATATATATATTACATGAATCAATCATACAAAAAACAGATATTGAAGTTAATGATATAAATGGCGAGAATACATCTTCGAAAACAAATTTAATAAATGACATTAACCCCGAACCTGTAGATGAATGTTATGATCCCTGTTTATAAATTCCAGTTACATAAGGTCTTTTTTTTTTTACAAGCTTTCACCTGTGCATACAGATATCATCAGGTATGAAAATATATTTGTTTTTTTACATCCAGGTAATAACAGGACAACGAAAGAATAGGTGTAATCCGAAAGATGTTTTAATAAAATGTGTTATTGTTAATTGTAAGAAATTTTGGAGCGTGCCGTCGCAACGCTGAGGTTGATTTTTTAAATTTTAAGATTGTGCGTTTTTGTACTAATATGGTAATAGAATTCTTTTGTACTGGTAGGTTTTTCAGTCAATGTGGCATGAACTAATTGTCCAATAAATAGAGGAATGTCACAGTTATTATCCCAAAGTTGCACGTCGGATCAGTTATTTTAATATCAAGTATGTGGTGCAGTTCAATTTACATTACATGAATCATTCATACCAAAAATTTATCATGTAACATACTTGATATATATATATATATATATATATATATATATATATATATAGTAAAGATTCTTGCCATCTTAATTTCTCTAGTGAATGCCCTCTTAGATATAAAATAGGTATTATTAAAAGATTTCCTCACAAGAGAGCACGAGAACTCAATCTCTCTCACGCTTTTTCTTTAATGAATTAAAAAATATAAAACAAACGCTTATTAATAACAGATTTTCTAATCAATTGTTGGATTTCCACATCAGGCGTTTCTTGTCTAAGGTAGCTAATAGCAACGGCGAGAATAGAAACATAAACAATAATATTAATATCATTTATGAAAATCAGATGAACTAAAATTATAAACAGGATGAATGCAGAATTAATAACATTATAAAAAAATGCATAACACTAGTTGACAAAAGCAAAAAAATTAGATTAATTATTTATTATAAAAAATTTAAAACCTCTAACCTTATAGTTAAAAATAATAATTCACCTCCTAGAACAAAATTAAATAGGGCAAATATTATTTACGAATTCAAATGCCCATTAAGGAATTGTATTCCTCAAGAATCAACTTTCGTAAATAATTATATAGGCCACATTACAAATTGTTTAACACGCAGACTAACTCTACACCTTTCTGACAATAGCTCAATTAGATCTCATTTAAATATTCATGGAGACCTACCAGACACTATTCGGAACATACTTGTCGACAACACTAATATAATAGCATCATCCACATGCAAAAAAAAGGCTAAAAATAATGGAAGCCTTATTAATAAAAACAAACAAACCAACACTTAATAATATTAACTTTGAACATGGACATAATATCTTGACCGTGTTTTGAAAAAAAAAAGAAAACATTTTATAAAACATACATAGAAAAAACTATTTCTAATTTTAACAGTTAAAATATAATCCTTGAAAATGGCTAAATGTATAGCCGAAAGCGTTCGGATAAAAAGAACATTCGGCCAGTTTTTATATAATTTATCAACCAAAAAGATAAAAATTATGCGATCGCATGAGAAATTGTATAAAAAACTAAATAAAAGCACCTTGTCAGTCGTTTTTAATGAAATGTGCATGAAAGAAGGAATGCTGCCTAAATACACAAATATATATATATATATATATATATATATATATATATATATATATATATATATATATATATATATATAAAGATCATTCCATCTTAAATAAATCAACAATGGTTTGCACCAATTTTTAACATCAACTTCAGATTTTTCTTGTTAAAAAGTTTTCACTCGGGCTGCTGGTCCAAGCTGATTTTAGCTAGTCATAGCTTGTTCAAGCTGGTCAGAGATGGTCTAAGCTAGTCATAGTTGGTCTTGGCTTGTCATAGGTGGTCCAAGCTGGTCAGAGCCGGGCCAAGCTAGTCGTAGCCGTGATACCACCAGCACAGGGACGGAGCCCTGGAGCAGGATCATATGCAATATAGATGAACAATTCAACGAGAAAAATTGAAAATAAATACAATGTATCTAAATACAAATTAGAGACATGTCATAAAAGATCATTCCATCTTAAATAAATCAACAATGGTTTGCAGCAATTTTTAACATCAACTTCAGATTTTTCTTGTTAAAAAGTTGAAGAATTTTAACATTCAACATTCGGGATAAAAAGTAGTGAATTTTATGAAAGTTTTTTCGCGATTTAGAATAAGCAAAACAAATTCACGATTTTGGACGGAAAAAAGTGACCATAATGACGTCAAAATGCGCGATTATTTTTCATCATTTAATAGATACTAGATTTAATAGATGTTGCATGACCCGGCGTTGCCCGTGCTTGATTCAAAAATCGTACGACTCATACAGCAATCGCTATCACTTGACTTAAAATATTTTTGCCCTTCCTTGCCTTTAAAAGAGGGCCCTTTGCCGTGCTGAAGTTGCTACATGCCTTACTTCTTGCCTATCTCACACTGCGAATTTTTTCTAAGCTCTATACTAAACATTAAATCTGTTACGAAAAAAGAACTAAATAAAATGAACACAAAACGATCAGCTTTAAAAAAGGACTCGTAACTGGAAAAACCGAATGAAAAAAGAATGTTAACAAATACTTGTTCACACCCGACCCAGTTCTGCGGAATCAGAATCAACGTTGAGTTTAAGCAAGTGAATGAGCCAATTGGAGTAAAGTGTCATGCAGATTTAAATTTTTCCCACTTGTGACGAATGCAGCTATCGATTTTTTTGCATGCTAGCATGCTAGTTAACATTCGTGTGGGTCAGCTGTTGGCTCTCACGCTGGCCAATAGTATGTTCCTGCCTATTCGTGGCAGCCAGCTATAGGCTCTTACTCTGGCCAGTAGAAAATGTCCGCAAACTACATGAAAACTGCCGTAGAAGCATGAAAAAATCGACTATTTCCACTATCGATAGGAGTTTGGAAATACAAAGTGGGTCTTGGCCTTCCCGCTAACTTGGAGCATGTGCATGTAAATTTTGGTGCAAATCCGTCGAAAATTGCGGCCGTGCATTTTTTTACACACACAAACACACACACAGACACACACAGACACACACACACACACACTCACACACACTCACCCTGCCTTTTATACATATAGATGCTCAGTTTAATTTGTAACGTATATAAATGTAGATAGAAAAAAAAGCAAACGTTGATAAGATAGTGAGGATTACAAAGCACTGCCTTGACTCCCAATCAGGCTTGCCCCCCCACATACACCGGGGGTAGTACCCACTGGCCCTGCAAAGATATATTATATGATGTGGGGTGGTGAATATATAAGGAATATTTCCTTAATTGAAAATTTCTCGGTATCATTGAGAATTGATTGTAATATTTTGTAATATCTATTCTTCTAGATATTTATTATGTAAAAATTACATAATTGTGGCACAAGGCCGAAAAAGGGGAGGTTTAAGGCGGGTCCACACTAACTATATTATACCTAGCTAATCCGATTCACGACTCATTCACTCATTACAATTTACTCATTCACCACAAGAACTCGTCCATCACCAATCAATCCTCCATGCACCATAATACCACATCCACTCTAGGGGGACCTACAAAACGCGCCCCTTGTCATAAAAATTTAATGATAGTAAAATATATATAAAAATCTGTGATTAAAAAATGAAAGGGGAGGGAGATGAACCCAGTAACAAACTGAAATATTAACACAAATCAAACATAACTGATGTTAGTATGGCCCGTCCAAACCTCAAAAACATAGAGGCCACTGTATTCTGCCCATAGGACAAAATCGAGAAGCTCTCTCGCTAAGGGAGTGGGAAAAGAATAAAAAATCATACGGGCATGGGAAAATATAAAGCTGACCCTAGCGAAATAAAAAGGGGCCAAAACAAACTGGGGAAGGTTGGGAATCTCAACCTGGATCATAACCAAAGATGTCGCCGGGAACAGGCCCGGAATAACACTTACTCACATTAACTAGATACACAAAGCTTGTCTAACCTAACCAGGGGAGGGCTACACAGGAAGCCGCCCCGATGTGACATAGGTTGACCTAAAAGAGAAAATCAAGGCTAGCCCCGTTCAAACGAACCAAGCTCGCCTCTTTCACCCACCTTTCGCTGAAGACTGCCGAATTCAATCGTTTTCTATCAGTTCTAATCTTCATCTTGAGCTGATGCTCAAGGAATCGGGTTTGATCCTGATGAGAAAGACGGTTGCCTCACAAGACTTCCTCCTGTCGTGTCGTCCAAATCACCATTCGGGCCGTGGCCAGCAGCGTCAGGAACACCATTCGTTTCACCCCAGAGTACGGGGGCGACACATTGACACACGCGTATGCGCGATCAATGGGCACGAGCTTTTTGTGATCGAGACGAGCCGTCAACTCGCCGACATGGTCCCATAAGGGGCGTACCCGGGGACAATGGTAGAAGGCGTGCGAAGCCGTTTCCTCTAAGCCAATGCCACACCGTTTACAGTTTGGCAAATCTGCCAGCCCCATATGAAGACCTTGTCATTGAGAGGCAACCGATTCCGAGCCAATCGCCAGGTAAGCGAAAACTTAGGGTTACTGAGATAATCTACCGCTGGCGCCCAAGACCAGTAAGAGCGAAACTCATCCCCCGACACGTCAAGCTCCTCACGTAGGGAATCCTTCGCGACCCCTTCCACTAGAAGACGATAGAAGACCTTCCTAGGCCGAGAAAGGTCACTGAACCGAGGAACAGCCAACAAGGCCGACCGACACTCGCGAAGGAAATACAATCGATCCCGAGGTCCACTATAGTGCCCGACCCGTGAGATGGGGGGTCAGATAGTAAAGAAAGGGAACGCGTCCCTAACAATCCCCGCCATAATCGAATCTCCTGTCAATGCGCGGCGTAGGAAAGCCAACCTCGAGTCGAGTTTGTGGCTCACCAAGTGTGGCATTCCCAGCCCCCCATGACACGGACGTTGTGCACAGACTCGTCTGTCGACCCGATTCCCGCGTCTCCTCCATAAAATGGAGTTAGCGAGCGCTCGAGCGGCTTCTTATGGTCGTCACAGAGAGCAAGTACGGACAATCGATAAAGGACAATCGGGAAAATGTATGTAGCACACACCTCCGCCCTGGCCTTCACGGACAACCTCCGTCGATGCCAAGTCTGACCGGCAGCATCGACCTTTCCTCGTACTTCAGACCAATTTTTCTCCAGCTGGAGGTCGGGTCCAAACCACACTCCAAGAATGCGGACAGGACCGTCCGTCCAATCGAAGCGACCCGGAAGATCGACCCCCTTCCAGTCACCTAACTGCAAGCCGGATGACATGTCGCGGTTTATCTTGGCCCCTGTCACCTTTTCGTACCGATCAAGTGCCTTCAGTAACGTCCCAAATTTCGCTGCGGAACGACACGAATGCAGATACGACATCGGCGTACGCGGAAACAGAGGCTCGAGCCCCTCCAGGAACGGCGATTCCACGTAGGGCCGGACTGCCCGCCCTATCCCTTAGCCGGCGAAGGAGAGGCTCCAACGCCAAAGCATAAAGTAGGGGCGACAGTGGACAACCCTGACGAACCGACTAGACAGCGCAAAAGCGCTCGACAGCTTCCCGTTCACCTGTACCACAGCACTGGGGGGTGCGATACAAGATGCTGTTCCAGTCGGGTTCGAATCCGGCGGCCTGCAGGACAGCAGCAAGGTAGCGATGGGCAACCCAACTATACACTTTGAAAAAAATATTACCAGCTATACATTTAAAAAAAAATATTACCATCTATACATTTTAAAAAAATATTACCAGCTACACATTTAAAAAAGATATTACCAACTATACATTTAAAAAAAATATTACCAGCTATACATTTTAAAAAAATATTACCAGCTATACATTTTAAAAAAATATTATTATCTACACATTTTTTTAAAATATTACCAGCTATACATTTAAAAAAAAATATTTCCAGCTATACATTTTTGAGAAAAAAATATTACCATCAATGAGTTTCTGAAGAAAAATTATTACCAGAAATACATTTTTTGAAGGAAAAAATATTGCCAGCAATACATTTTTGAAAAAACAATATTACTAGCAATTAAAATTTTTGCCGGCATTAAATAACCCATTGAGGTTGATATACCGTAAAACAAAATAAACCAAAGCGCCTTGAACTTGCATTCTTTATCTAGTAGTTGTAACCCTTGAACATGCTCATCGGGATCTTCGTCTCCTCTTTGTCTATGCGTTGCTAAAAAATGTTGGACGAAGATTCCGTTTGTGGGTCTCACGTATAATTCTTTGAGGGTGATTTATAGCAGATTCGGAGGTAGCATGCTCAGCAATATGGTCGGAGAGGCCCGAGGGAATGCTACCAGTAAAGATATCCAATCTGTCTTGTCCGTCGTGTACAGTATCATCTGTAGTTTTTCGTAGAAACGAAGTGAAGGCCCGATACGAGTGATTGAAGATCTTAGTCGCAGAGGTTGAATTAGGAGATGTCTAAATCTCTTGGGTTTCAAAAGTTTGTCTATCCTTCAAACCACTCTGTTTATTTAATTGTAATAAGAAACAGAACTAAAGAAGTGCCTTGACGAAGGCTTTAAAAAACAGAGTGGCCCACGACGAGCCTAAGAGCAAATATGAATACAAATCCAATTTAAAAGAGAATATATATAGATATAGGTATAGATATGCATTTATATATGTGCATGTTTCATTAAAAACGACAGACAGGGTACTACGATTGAGATTTTTATTTAATTTTTCTTGTGTTTGAACAAGAGCTTTCTTTACAGGACAAAGGGTGTGTAAGAACTGTCCAAATGTTTTATGTTTCCGAGCGCTTTCAGCTATACCTTTAGCCATTATCAAGGATGATTTGATTTTTCAGCTTAATTGAGTGTGTACATTATGTGTATGTCTTAGTGAGTATTAGGGATGTTTTTAATTTCTGAATACGGTGAGCACATTGTGGCTTTGTTCGTAGTTAATATTGTTAAGAGTTAGCTTTTTCTTTTTTATTATTAAAACCTCCATTATTTTTTTATCTTGTTTTTGCAGATGGATGCAGTTAATATATTTGTGTTTTCTAATAGTATGTTTCTAATGGAGTTCGGTAAATCTGTGTGCGTGTTTAAATACATTCTAATGGAGCTGTGGTCAGATAGGTGTAACGTAAGACGTCTGGATAAGCATGTAGTTGTGTAACCGATGTAATAATAGAAAACAAATATATTAACTGCATCCATCTGCAAAAAAAGATGTTGTCTATTTATTTTATGTAAATTCTTTTCATATCGTCTGATAAGCTTAATAACATTATCATTAAACGAAGAAAGAAAATCACAATATTGATACATATTTTTAATCCTATCTAAACTTTCGGCTTACATAAGCCATTATCAAAGATGACAATTACATTACAATATATTAAGCAATACACGGACAAAACCGGGATGATAGTGTGTTTCTGTTTACATGAAAGATTTCCAAGCAACGACAAACTCGTGCATACGAGACGCTGGAAGCTAAAATCGCACCGCAACTCATGACGTCACACATGACCACGCGAGAGTGAAAACGAGAAGTATTAAGTATGGGAAGCCGTTGGTATAAACCAATTTATAGGCATTTAAGAATATTTGTGGAGATTTTATAGTTTATTTTGTTCAGGTTAGGTTATATATATATATATATATATATATATATATATATATATATATATATATATATATATATATATATATATGCTCCTGAAAAATGATTTCAGTTGAGCTCTCTGGGGAGTAAGTGTGGGTTTGTAAACAGTGACTATTACGGCTAATAATGCAAGACTCTTCGGTAAATCGAATCGAGTTCTCTCAGTCACTGTGTGTTTATCTAAAAATAAATACGCTTAAATTCACTTTCATCCCTGCCGTGCGCCAACGGCTTAGGGGTGGAATCCTGACTGACGCCAATTCAGTCAGGTTTCGATCCTAGCTAAAGGCAACCGGACGTCTAGCCACACTGATGGGCTGTGATACAGCAAAACAGTCTGTCTGTGGATGATAATATATATATATATATATATATATATATATATATATTATGACACGTTCGGCAGAGGAGGGGCGTATTCAACATTTTATAGTTTTTCGGCAATACGCGCTTAAAGGTTTTAGACAGTTTTGATCAACATTTCTTTTCGTGGTTAGCCGAAAACAATTGTAAATGTAGGACTGCCTTACACTTAAGTAAAATAATAAAAATAATAATATTTATTAAGAATTTATTACAGAAAATATCAATTTTAACGGAAACATTGTTGACAATTATGTATTTAGTTACATAAGAAAGAAATAAAAATAATATAAATTTTGATGCTATATTCGATTTGTTGTTAGGTATTTTTCATTTTCTCCTTCATTGGCAGAGTTTTAGAATACTTTGGCTGCAATGCTAAGTTTCCTAAGTTAAACAAACTGGAGCTATTTCGTTTACGCTTTGTTACCTCTCTTTTCCATTGTTGTTTTTAGATCGCTTTCTTCCAGTCATTTTGATGGGCAATAGCAAAATTTAGAATGATCTTATCCCATTTCAAAAATAAAACCTGTAAAAAAGGAATATTTTAAAATTAATATACAATAAAAAAATAAGATGCTTTTTGGCAAAAAAACTTAATGATTTCACTATAATTATGTAACAATGTTATGATATTCCACAGACAAATCTACGGTTTATGTTACCTCATCTCATTGCAGGGTTAAGAACTATAAACCTAAACTGAGCTTGAAATATTGTGTAATCGGCTCTATTTTTTTTGGTAAAACACTTGAATATGATAGAATAAATAATATGCAGTGAAAAAAGCAATTTTCGATTTTTTAATACGCCCTTCCTCCGCCGAACGCGTCATATTTTATATAATGTCCCATCTGAAAAGATGCACTCTGTGCCAATGTCTAATTGGGCCACCAGCCCAAAACTAAAGAGACGTCTCGTCCAGTTTAGAAAACAACAATGATAATTTTGAAGAAATAAATTTAAAAGACAAAAGGGAAATTCTGAAATTTAGAATGTTCTTCTTATTCCATTTAAAAAATAAAGCCTGTAAAAAAAAAGGAATATTTTGAAATTAATATACAATAAAAAATAAAATGCTTTTTGACAAAAAACCTTAATGATTTCATTATAATTATGCAACAATAATGCAATAATATTCCACAGACAAATCTACGGTTTATGTTAACTCATCTCATTGCAAGGTTACGAACTATAAAATTAAATTGAGCTTAAAAAAATTGTGTAATCGGCCTTGATTTTTTTTTGTAAAATACTTGGATATGATAGAATAAAAAATAGCAATTTTTCGATTTTTTGTTGAATATGCCTCTCCCCGCAGAACGCCTCATATCTAGTACAGCAAGAAGGTGGATAATTCCAGAAGAGTTCAAATTGAGGGAAGTTAATGCTTATGACACTTCTTTCTTCTTTTCTTTCTCTGTCTTTTTCCATTCCTTCCTCCCTTTCTTCTTTTCTTTCTTTCTTTGGACTGAAGTTATCCTCTTTATTCATCTACATTAAACCTTTTCTTTCACCTTTCTTCCTTTCTTTCTTTCTTTCTTTCTTCTCTCGTCTTTCCTTCATGAACAAGTTGGCACATATGGCAGGTATATTAAAACCTAATTGGAGTCACGCTAAAACCTCGTTAATATTACTTACATACATATATGAAATTATATACGGTTATCAACATGTATACATTCATGCATAAGGGAAACGCATCTCTCTTTTTCTGTCTGTCTGTCTCTCTCTCTCTCACACACACACACACACACAGACGCACACACACACATATAGAAAAAGGGAGGATTAATACAAATAAGATTGGCACTTAGATGAAATATATACATATATATATATATATATATATATATACACATACATACAGACATATATATATATATATATATCTATATATATATACACATACATACATATATACATATATATATACATACATACATACATATATATATATATGTATGTATGTATATATATATATATATATATATATATATATATATATATATGTATGTATGTATGTATATATTTCATCTAAGTGCCAATCTTATTTGTATTAATCCTCCCTTTTTCTATGTGTGTGTGTGTGCGTGTCTTTATATATATATATATATATATATATATATATATATATATATAAAGAAAGATATATAATCCGGTGTTCTTATTTTATTTTTTTATTTTTATTTTTACAAAACAGTGCCCAAAGTAAATTTACAGAGCATAAATATTATAAATTAACTGATTTAAAATGTGTTCTTTCGCTACACAGTAATAACCATGTTTCAATTATCATCATCAGGGTTTTCATGGCTAAGACAGTTGTGTTTGTCCGAAAAAAGGTTTCGCATTTGTGGTTAAACTGTTAACAGTTCAGGTCATGTGCAAAGACACAAACGCTCATTTTTAAATTTATTTTGTAAAAGCAATTCTTTCTGGTTGCATTATTACGATTATTATTAATTTCACGTTACGGTCACTAGCATAATTATATTTTGTAATAATTCAAACACAAAAAGAGATTTTACTTGTTCTTAAAAAAAACATAGTTTACATTAAAAATTAATCAACGCATTTCAGCATATATTCATTTTTAGGCCTACATATAACCATCAATCTATTTCTCTTGTTTAATAAGCTAGGGTTATTTAAGTGTTTTAAAATAACTAACTTTTCAACAAGGCATAAATTACATCTATAGCCTTTCCCATTGGAAGATTTGGCTTTAGCTATAATATCCTAGGTAATAATGGGTATATTACCACCATTCTTTAATTGCTAGAAATGTTTATAGGGAGCTGTGCTGTTTATGTATTTTATATTGCTCAAAGTCATTCGATTAAATTTCCAAGGATTTTCAGTGGAACCAAAATAAAATGTGACATCTTTACTAGAATGTATGCTAGCCCTGTATTCAATATTATCAGTCGTACATTGGCTGTTTAAGGGACAGATCATATTTTTTGGCAGTTGCATTTATTTTTTAAAGTTAACTTTTTCGGAGATGTATTTATTTAATATAATATTGTTATGTTGGGATATAGATTTATCGATGTTACTTACCAAATATTAGTTGATCTTAATATTATTTTTGTTAAAAAATTTTTTTTAGTGTTTGTGAATGATTAAAATGCTTATGAATTGAATTTAGGAAAATTCTTCCGATATTCCTTTGAAAATTACGAATTAAATCATTCTTTAATTACCAGAAGTATTCAGAGAGAGCAGTGCTATTTTTGTATTTTATATTGCCTAAAGTCATTCGATGATGGTATAAACGAAATTTTCAAGGATTTTCAGTGGAACCAAAATAAAATTTAACATCCTTACCGAAATGTATACTCGCTCGATATACAATATTATCAGTCATACATTGACCGTTTAAAGGACAGATCATATTCTTTCGGCAGTTGCATTTATTTTTTAAAAAATAACGTTGTCTGTGTTTGAAATATATTTATTTAATATAATGTTATGTTGGGATATAGATTTATCGATGTTATTAATGCATTAATTTCTCGGACATTCAGGCCGGTAAATGTTGTTCAATATATATATATATATATATATATATATATATATATATATATATATATATATATATATATATATATGAGATGAAACTAGAATTAAGAACATTATAAAAAAATGCACAACATCAGTAGAGAAAAGAAAAAATAGACAAATTATTTACATTTTAAAATTTAAAACCACCAACCTTATACTGAAAAATAATAATTCACCTCTAAGAACAAACTTAAATAGAACAAATATTATTTACGAATTGAAATGTCCATTAAGGAATTGTATTCCAGATCAATCAAAATTCGTAAACAATTACATAAGCCACACTACAACATGTTTGACAAGAAGACTAACACTACATCTTTCTGATCATAGGTCAATTAGGTCTCATTTAAATACTCGTGGAGACCAACTGGACCCTGTTCGTAACATACTTGTTGATAACACAAATATAATAGCATCGTCTATATGTAAAAAAAAGGCTAAAATTAATGGAAGCCATATTAATAAAAACAAAAAAAACAACACTCAGTAATATCAACTATGAACATGGCCACAATATCTTGACCGTGTTTTGAAAATGAAACATTATAGAAATACATACATACAAAAATCTATTTCTTGCTAACATTTAATATATTTCAATCTTGAAAATGGCTAAATGTATAGCCGAAAGGGCTGGGGAAAAAAACAACATTTGGACAGTTTTTATATAATTTATCGACTGAAAATAAAATGTAAGATCACATGAGAAATTATATAAAAAACTTAAAGCACCTTGTCTGTCGTAAGACGATGTGTCCAGCCTCTTGACTTCTTTCATGCAATCAAACTTGCATGAAAGAAGGATTGCTGCCTAAATACTATATATATATATATATATATATATATATATATATATATACATATATTATGAAATGGACAAAGTCCGACAATTATTTAAAGACATTATTATGTTTAACATTCTTTTTATAGATACAAGTATTTAAGTAAATGCTACAAGTATTTAAGTAAATGCTCTGTTTTATAATAAACAGTATTAAATAACATTTACCGGCCTGAATGTCCGAGAGATTTTCATAGAAGGACGAATATTTTTTATGAAAATTTCTCGGATATTCAGGCCGGTAAATGTTATTTAATACTGTTTATTATAAAACAGAGCATTTACTTAAATACTTGTATCTATAAAAAGAATGTTAAACATAATAATGTCTTTAAATATATATATATATATATATATATATATATATATATATATATATATATATATATATATATATATATATATATATGAGTGTGTGGAGAGAGAGAGAGACTTGGGGATATATGTGTATATAACTAATTCATATATCAGGTGTATATGTGTATATGTAAAAATACATATATATAATTCTTTAGATAGATATTAGTCTGTTTGCTTGTGAGACATTAAATTTGATGCGGCGTCGATTACCACGGGCCCTGTCAACGTTAAATCGTGCGAACTGCTGAGCTCAGTACTAATGGACATTTACGGACACACAAATGTATCCTCAACGTCATGAGGAGATCAACTGGAACGAATTATAGGAAATTAACATCAGCCCACTAAAAAAAAGTAATTAATATATAATATATGTCTATATAAATAAATAAGAGACAAATGTCTACAGGAAGTTGACGTGGCGTCAACACACAGCGCCAACAAGCGATCGAAAACCTTGCGATAGTAAGGGGAGATAATCTGCGGAATTTAACAGCGACATAACCAAACAGGCCGGCATTTTGAGGAATGTAAGTGTGAAAGAGGCTTTCCAGAAGCTAAGCAAAGTATTAAGAAACGAGAAAATATCGGCATTATTTACATTATTCGGAGTATTGTCCTCATCTTTGTTGCCATATTTATTACAAGGTTTCGGCCGTTGTACGCTCCGGCCTTCTTCAGGTGGTTGGAATGTCGAACTGAACCCTTTATTTCTCTCACTGGGGTAGACTGTTCTAGTTCCACGTGCAATGTTTAATGGATGTTAGTTATCAGTTATCTCCTGTGAATTCCCCTCTGCTAGTTCACCACTGCCTTAACCGGGTATTGAACTCACACACTTTGGGTCCTGTCACTGGATCTAACTCTCGCCTTTATCCACTGTGCCACGTGTGCTCAAGGACACGTGGCACAATGAAGAAGGCCGGAGTGTACAAATATAGACAGATACTGAAAGGCCGAAACGTTGTAATAAATATGGCGACAAAGATGAGGACAATAATCCGAATAATGTAAATAGTGTACATAATACCTCATCTCAGAAATATAAACAGATACTAGAAAATATCGGTAGACACAGGAATATAATGTTGCATGTTGACATTAGTGAAGAATCGCAGCCTCGGCTTTTTTTCTCTTAATATCGACATGTACTAACTATCCAGTGGGAGGTCGTTACTCCTCACCGGGAAGCCGTTTCTGACACGAAAGAGAATACGTCTTGACGGCTAAGACTCAACTCACCGAAAAACCTTACTCTATCTATCATTCCCACGCTAGCTCAAGCCAATCAAAATCGACTTCCTTGTTATGTCTTACATCTGACCGCGTAGGTCAACCCCCGGATGTCGGAGCTGAAATAAACTTCCCCCTAAAAATAATAGTCTGCTAAAATATCATTTAACATATAGTGCTGGATTACTGTGTGTCGTCCATCCGCTTATGTAGCAGCGAATGCTGGACAATCTCGCCACGGTTGAGGAGAATAACGAGACGCAGCAGAAAAGCGGTTCCACAGAAGGATGCTGAGAATCCCATGGACGGAGTAAGTAAGCAACAGTGAAGTCTAAATGAAAATGGCAACAGAAAGAACCCTTCTACACAGAATCGAGAAGAGGCAGCTGGAATTCTGTGGATGCATAATAAGAAAAGACGGCGTGGAAAGCTTAACCCTCACCGGGCATATGGAAGGCAAGAGTGATCGGGTAAGGCAGCGAGCAACGTAGCTGACGAGCTTGTGATAAAGGCTGGGGGTACAGGGATCGGGAGCCTTAACCTAGATAGAAGAACTGCTAAGAGTCACAAGGGATAAGAAGTTGTGGAGAGCCATGATCACCTATGACCTGAAGGGACACATAGAAATGAAGTGTCGCTTGAAATTATGTACTGCTTTATTTCATTAAATACATTATTACAATCGAGAATAATGTTTTCAAACTGTTATTTTTATCAAAGGTGTTTTTCCCTAACAAGGCGTTTAAAATGGATAAAAAAAAATTACCCGCTTTATTTTAATCAAATTTCTGGGTATCATTATCAAAATCTTCAAAAAAGTGTCAAAAGAATGTGGCTGTGACAGAAGTAAATAGATAAATAAAACAATAAAAAGAAATCATTTTCCCATCATGCAAAAGTTCTTAATCAACAGACATGGATCCCAGAATTTCAAAACGAGGCTCTCCTTCTTTTGATCACCTGCAAAGGGACTGGACATCAGCGTATGGCTCTGTGAAGCCAGGTATATCAAAATGAAAGTCATTAATATAATCTCTTACCTACCTAAACCACAGCGCTCATCTCCTGGACATCCATTTTATAGTCAAAAGGTCCCCGACTTTTCTGTTTTTGTAATCGCCCGCTGTAATGAAGATGCAATACCTTCAACTCAGCCAGCAGAGTCTCATAAAAGCACAAACTGTTTTTCGAGTTCTTAATTCGTTCATGATAAAAGCAGAGATGAGATGTCGCTTGCAATGATGTACGGCTTCATTTAATCAAATACAGAAGTTAATTACAATCAAGAATAATGTTTTCGAACTGCTATAGTTATCAAAAGCAGTTGTTCCTAAGCAATGTACTTAAAATGCATTAAAAAATTAACAGTTTATTTTAATCAAATTTCCGGGCATTACTATCAAAATCTCCTCGTAAATTAAAAAAAAAACTGGCAACAGAATGTGTCTGCTACAAAAGTAAATAGATAAATAAATAAAAAATATATCACAATAAAAAGAAACCTTTTTCCCATCAACCAAAAAAAAAGGCGGGAAATCCTTAATCACCTGACCTGGATCCTAGATTTTCAAAACGAGGCTCTCCTTCTTTTGATCACTTGCAAAACGATTGGACATCAGCGTATGGCTCTGTGAAGCCAGGTATATCAAAATGAAAGTCATTAATATAATCTCTTACCTACCTAAACCACAGCGCTCATCTCCTGGACATCCATTTTATAGTCAAAAGGTCCCCGGCTTTACTGTTTTTGTAATCGCCCGCTGTAATGAAGATGCAATACCTTCACATCAGCCAGCGGATTCTCATAAAAGGACAAACGCAATTGCTATGGATACCCTGACAACATCACATCAGCTAATCTATAAATACATTGATAATATTATAATATTCATTCGTTGTTATTAGTTTGAATAAATTTGGCTATTTTGTTAATTTAAGACGATTTGTCCAGCCTCTTGACTTTAATGCTGTTTTTTTTTCTTCTCAGGAATGTGACTTTTCCACTTTCCTCTTATGACTTAGAGTTTCTCTTGCTGTTTTGCGTCTAAATATTTATGTTATTATCAAGAGGAAAGGTCAAAGTATTTTTTGATTATTTTTTATATTTTTTAATAATTTCTAGCACGTCCAAAATTTTCGTTAAAAATCTTGTATTTTTTTGATCAGCAAAATTGACAGAAAATCGATCGTCATCTATTTTTTAAACTTTTGTTTACAAAAGTGAAAGTCTCCGTTTAAAATTCTTTTAAAAATTCAATTATGATTTTTTTTTAAATTTATTTAAGAAAATTAGAAATTATAAAATTTATTTAATCTATATTGAAACAAACATTACTTACTTTCTGCGCTGAAAAAATGTACTTTAAAATGAGAGAAAGCCGGTCTTAACGGTGGTGTTGATTGACAAGTGACATGTGCGTAATTTCATCACGCACAGGACATCTTACGGGAGGAAAATTATAGTACAGAAGGTTACAAGTGACATTTTTAGGTTTATGTGAACAACTTATTTACCTCGTTATTTTTAAGTAGGCATAGCATGATAAAAACGGCCTTAAACTTGACGAAAGCAGAATTTTATCGTCAAAATGTTTATGTTACTACCAACGCAAACCACGTGACGGACTATTGTTGTCATGATGCTTCCGGTCTTCCGTAATATTTGAGTTTAAGCTATTTTTGGACACAAAAAACATGTTATATAAGGTGACCCAAACAAAACGGGAATTTTTTAACAATCCAATAAAACCAAGAGTGATGGAAGAAAAATATTTAATTCATAGTAATTGAAACCTTAAAACATGCCATTTAAGAAACAATGATGGAATTTTCATTGTTTTTTATTACGTCCTGTAGATGGCGTCCTCCTGTACGAATGCTTTCTTGAAATCTGCTGTTATGATTCCTCATTGACTGCTGCAACATCTCAGCTGGGATACTGTGAATTTCATTCTCGTTACTAAAATGGCGAAATGTTTACTTTCTCAAGGTCACTGTCTCGCAGTGTTGCCACTTGCTCATGTCTGGCAATACGCACTTCAAAAATGCCCGTTTTTTGGGGTCACCCTATATTAGATTTTTAGCTATTGGCAACTTTTTGATTGTAACCAGCTTTATTTTATAATCTGTAAATGATATTTATCTCCTTAATAACACCATTGACTAAACTGTACAAGATTTCCATTAATTTTAGAATATGTAACAACTTTAAACTAAAAAAATAAAATAATTTAAGAAATAACAAATAATTGTTGTAAAAATTTATTTTTCATCGAAAACGTTTTTTGCTTTCAGAAAATATTATCAATATTCATAAAAACAAGTAAAAGCAACTAAAATCTTTTGAAATTAAATATTGTTTTATTGAGTTTTGTATGTTACGATTCAGAGCTGATTTTAAGGTGGAAGGGGGTCAATTAAAAATAAAAGATTTGCTTTCCTCAAAGCCTTGTGCTTTTAACTAATTAATCACTAAAACTGTACAAATTAGAATTTCATTAATTTTCATAAAATTAATTCGGGGGAGGGAGGGGTAATAAATAAAAAAAATTTTACCATGACTTAAAAAAAATAAACATACTTATAATAATTTCCATCATTTGTGAATAGTTTCTGAAAATTTCATTAAAATCCGACAATTATTTTTATTTTTGCTAGATTTTCAAAATTAATGACTGCCATTAAAAAAAATACACAAAAATCCGCCATGTTATTTAGTAGGACATTCGCTGATGAAGAGAAACGAGGTTTTTCAATCAAATGTTCGAATGCTCGAATAAAGACAGAAAAATTTTGAATAATAATTAAAAATGACTTTGTTCTTTCCTCTTAATAAAAACATAAACATTTTGACGATAAAATTTTGTTTTCGTCAAGTTTAAGGCCGTTATTATCCTGCTATGCTCAATTTCCCGCGATTACTGTCAAAATCTCCTGGTAATTAAAAAAAAACAAAAAACTGGCAACAGAATGTGTCTGCTACAAAAGTAAACAGATAAATAAAAGAAAAATATATAACAATAAAATGAAACCCTTTTCCCATCATATAAAATACCGGAAGGCCTTAATCTGCTGGCCTAAATTCTAGAATTTCAAAACGAAGCTCTCCTTCTTTTGATATGCCCCGTGAGGGTTAAGCTTTCCAAGCCGTCTTTCCTTTGCTGGGATTGAACGTCAGCGTAGACTCTGTGAACCCAGATATGAAATCATTATGAAAGAAATTAAGATAGGAAATTAATATGAAATCAATATGAAAGAAATTAAGATATGAAACCAATATGTAAGAAATTAAACCGTGAAAAAGAAGAAGAAAAAAAAACAATCTATAAATTTTCAATCTCCTTTTTTGATGATTTCCGCTTGAATTTCTGTCATACGGGGTTATCTTTTGCTTTATATGAATTCAAACGAATATGTTTATCTTAAATGTAATCATCAAAACATTTCGGCTATTGTCCCTCACCATCGTCCTTCTTACAGTGTAGTTGAAATAAGAAGATATCTTTGGTAACAAAGAAAAGAAAAGAATACTGAACTGTTATGTGTTACTGTGACCACATTAGACATACCAATTCGTTCACTAGCTCAGTCACTAAATCCACTTTCAAAATCTACCACGACTCTAACTGTAGAAGTCATAATATAATTTACCTCTTAGAATGCACACTATGTCAGAAACAATATGTAGGAAAATCTGAATGGCCCTTTCACTACAGAATTAATAATTATCGGAATCGGATTAAGTCGGCTCCCCATGAAAGATTATTACATGTAGAAGAACATTTCCGCTTAGAAAAATGTGATTTTAAAAGCCATGCCAAATTCACTATAATTGAAAAAATAGAAATAGAAAAGATAACATTAGAAAAATTCTAGAGGAACATGAAGACGAATGGATTGTGCGCCTCAAAACACTTTGTCCAGACGGGCTTAGCCACAAATATAAAAACATAGATAGAATTAATATGTAACCCCATAAATCAAGCTCTAACGACATTTCTCACTCGCACAAGACAGACATGCTTGCGGAGGTGTTGAGGTCTCACACTGAAACACATCCAGACTAATATATACACTTATACATATCATACTCACTCCCAAAAAACAAATGATAACATACACTTAACACACACACACATCCCCTCCCCGGCAACCAATAAAACTGTCAAAATGACCCCAGGGAATTTGGAATCGCATGAACCTCCGCAGACTCTATCTTAAAAACAACTTAAAAGAGGCCGTTTGACCAACACAAGGACTGACCAAAATTAAGGATAAAAAAACAAATGACAACTACAGATAAAGTTCATTTTCTTCGTGAAGTCGGAATTTTTTTTCTCCTGATTGCTATCCTGGCCGAAACTAGTCGAGTAACCTAAGTGAAAAACAAAAATTATTAATAGACAAACCAGTGTGTCTGAAAAATTTATTTTTTTAATATTTTTCATTGTTCAGCACACACACACACACACACACACACACACACACACACACACGCGCGCGCGCACACACACACATATATATTATTTAATGAAACATGTATATATATATATATATATATATATATATATATATATATATATATATATATATATATATATATATATAAGTGAACATGGAAGTCAACACTCAGAGGCGTCAGGCTGTTTCATGCTGGACGCAATCGTTAGGCGGCCTGAAACAGCCTGTCGCCTCTGAGTGTTGACTTCAATGTTCACGTTTATATTTATATTTACATACGCTCTATCTTTGATATTGAGCACTTTATCCCATAATTATAGCACACCTTAAAAACTATATTTCTTCATATATATATATATATATATATAATATATATATATATATATATATATATATATATATATATATATATATATATATATATATATATATATAAACTACGAAATCTCCACAAATATTCTTAAATGCCTATAATTGATAACAGAAGCCATTGGTTTATACCAACGGCTTCCCATACTTAATACTTCTCGTTTTCACTTTCGCGTGGTCATGTATGACGTCACGAGCTGCGACACGTATACACAAATTTGTTTCGTTTGTGTATTGTTTGATATATTGAAATGTAATTGTCATCTTTGATAATGGCTTATGTAAGCCGAAAGCTTAGATTGGATTTAAACATGTATCAATATGGTGATTTCCTTTCGTCTTTTAATGATAGTTTTATTAAGCTTATCAGACAATATGAAAGGAACTTACTTAAAATAAATAGACAAAACTTGTCTATATTATTTAATGAAACATGCATCAATGAAAAATTGCTACCTAAATATACACAATATATGTATATGTATATTATTGGACCTGAGTGAAAATTATTATATGAAACAAACAAGATCCAGTTCTGCTCAGCAACTATCACATAGCTAGCAGTCAACAGAGAAGGAGTGGTTTCATGCCTTCTCAAGGAAGCAACGGTTTGGCTGGAATTTGACCTTGGCACGTCAATCCCATCTATACTAGACATTCCTGTTTATTCGAGAGAGAGAGAGAGAGCGAGAGAGAGAAATAACAGGAATATGAAATCTCTGCGTGTTTTCCAGATATTGCTCGACCAAAAGGGTTCCCTTGTTTCAGTGAATAGGTATTTGACACCTTTTATTTTATTATTTATTTATTTTCCGAAATGATTGAGTGTGTAGTCAGCCAGAATCGTCTTAATACCGCCTATAAACGATTGAAATTACATAACCGTTAGGATTTTGCACGCGTCAGAATGTAACGTTGAAAAGGAAATTGTATGAAATAGTAAAACAAACAAATAAATAAATAAGAAAGACTAAAGAAAAAATGAAAACAAAAAAAATTGCACCCAATGACTTCTCTCTCCACACACCCTCTTCAAAATTTCGGAGAGGGAAGAAAGTCAAGGTGTGGTCCTTTAACTTACTTGCCACTCAACGTTAACTTTTTTTTTTAATGAGTAAATATTCAAGTTACATGATTTTTTAAAAAATTTATATGTAAAGATTAAAAAATATGTTTATTCAAACGTTTCTGCTATAGTACACGAGTGACAGAACTAATTTCAACTCGGAACTAATTTCAACTCGGAACTAATTTCAACTCGGAACTAATTTCAACTCGGAAACAATTTGACTTCGGAACCTGGCCGTTGGTCTCGAAAAGTTGTGGTTAACTGGGGCAAGTAATGGCTGGTTAACTTTAATGCCTCAAAAACAAAAAATGCTCTCTTTTGCCCACCACAGAGGGATCTCCGTGCCTCCCTCTAGAATATCTGATGCTCAACTCCACGAGAGCACATCTCTGCGACTGCTTGGTCTCACACTGTCCGCTCACCCGAAATGGAACAAATTCATAGAATCAACAGCTTCATCCACCGCAAGGAAAGTTGGTTCTCTGTGTCGGGCCAGAAAGTTTTTCTCACCTGAGTCCATCCTTCAAATCTATAAATCAACCATTCGCCCTTGCATGGAATACTGCTGCCATATATGGTCTGGAGCCCCCGATGTTCGTCTTAAGGTCCTCGACAAAATCCAGAGACGGATATGCAATGTAATTGGCCCTGATCTGGCATCTCGTCTACAGCCGCTCTCTCACAGACGTGCCGTCGCTTCCCTCTGTCTTTTCTACAAGTACTTTCACGATAACTGCTCCGACGAGCTACTTTCGCTGGTTTCCAAACTGCATGAATTTAAACATGCTACTAGGTTGGCATCTCGGTCCCACCCTTTCACTGTCGAAACGGTTACATGTAGCAGTCTCTTCTACTCCAATAGCTTCATGTCTCGCACTTCCCGTCTGTGGAACTCCCTTACGTTTACTTGCTTCCCTGATAGCTATAATCTCTAACTATTCAAATGTAATGTCAATCGACATCTCCAGATGACTTGATCTAATTCCCCGTCCTTCTCTTCATCCTTCCCTCTATCACGCCTCTCTACTCTCGCTCTCACTCTCTGTAATCACTTACGTGCTAGTGGCACTCCCAAATTGCTTGTGGTGAAATGCTTTAAAAAAAAAGACACACATTGAGGTGTGTTTCATAAAAACCCTTGAAAGTGGAAAGTTCATAGACAAGACACACTTTGAGGTGTATTTTTTTTTAAACCCTTGAAAGGAGGAAAGTTCATACCTTGGATTCATTGTTGAATCTACATCAGGAAACATGAAATGTTTCAGTGGATTAGTAAATCGGTTGAGTTGACAACTCGCAATGTATTCGCCAACTGTTTCTTGTTTGCTTTATGGTCTGTACTTATAGCTTCCCTTAAGCAGATGCTGGATCACAAAAAAAGTCGCTCGAAAATGCGAGGGAAACGCTGTCAGTGGTCGATTAATAATTTATTGTTATACTTTGGATATTTTCAATGCTACCGGAAGTGATACTTGGAGCCTATGTGTAAATAACTGATTTTCATCCTTCGAATCGTGATTCTTGAAATGTAAATTTCCGGTCGACCCAACAACTTAAGTGTTACTCTGTTAGCAATAATATATATATATATATATAAATATATATTTTTTTTTTGGTGTGGGGACGAGAACGTATTTTCGAATTTTTAGGTAAAGCGTTTCAAGTTGTAATGTTATTTTCATTTGGTTACATTTTCGTATTTAACTATAGGTTCAGTAGTTAATTTCTTCCTTTGTTATTTATCTTTCAAATACTTTAGCAACAAATACAATAAAAAATGATCTCCTATATTTAATGATAATTTTATATTTTCACTCTTTTCTTAATTATGAACGGTTTCTATTATTGTCATTAAAGTAATAACAAGTCAAATTGACACATTTGATAACGAACTGTCCACTCCCACGTCCAGTCTAAAATATATATGGTCATTCCTTGTCATGGTAGAGGGTTTGTTTGTCCCAATGATCCCAAGAGCGAAGCTGTCTTCAGTTTCAACTCCTGTATGGCCATCCATGGCAGTAAGGTCGAGGAGGAGGGACTAAACTGAACGTGACCAATCTCTGAAGACCCCCCCAACACTGGAATTGGTAAGGATTTGCACGATCCCAACGACCAAACCAGCGGAAGAGGGCGGCGCCAGTCAGGCTGGCGTAACCAAGGCGGACTTTGAGAGACCAAGCATTCGACAGCCCGATGCAACCAGGTTTTCCCGATCTCGTCTGTCACTGTCCCCTTTGAGCCGCGTGGGGAGGCGCTTTCTGCCCAAGTGTGTGAGCTTCTCAAGGGGAAAAACACAAACTTAAAATTATTTTACAATAATCTGCTAATTGTTTATCATCACAAAAATGTACATAATACTTTTAAGTTCATCATTTCAGAGTCATTGCCAAAATCCAAAAGAATATTTCATTTAAGTAGTCGATAAATGTTTTTTTCTGTCCACTCTTTCAAATACATTTTCAAGGTTATCTTTAGTGCCAAGGTACAAACTGATCTAACACTTTCTAAAGTACACATCATCATAAGTAATGGCACCTAATAGCACATTTTCAACTCCTTAGATATTGATATTTACCTGAAGTAAATAATTTTAATCTAAATCAATAAAAATAACCTTCATTCTTTTTCACAAGTATAATCAAATTTATAGATTCAAAGCTTTTGCCAAACAAGACTTATTCAAAGTGGAAATAATGCAGTTTAGTCTTCAAGATTTTAAATTACAACCTAATGACATAAAAGTTTTATTCATCCCACATCAGATTAATAACTTTACTGTATCCTAGTCTTTATTTTAATTATCTATTTCTTTAATATTTTTCTTTCTTTATTATACTATAATTTTGTTATATTATTATGCATTGAATTATTAATATATATATTTTATTTTTTCTAAAATAGGTTAAGATATACATCGATAGTTTTTTTTTTAAATAAGTGTTTTAGCAAGCTCACTTTGTTAAGAAAGTCTATTATCACGAGGAATTTTTATATTAGGAACATTTTTAATGCAGTGTATTCGCATTAGTAATTCTAATTTTTGTGAGGACAAGGATGTATTTTAGAATTTTAAAAAAAAGGATTTCACTCCCACCTCCAGTCTAAAATATATATGGTCATTCCTTGTCATGGTAGAGGGTTTGTTTGTCCCAATGATCCCAAGAGTGAAGCTGTCTTGAGTTTCAACTCCTGTATGGCCACCCATGGCGGCAAGGTCAAGGAGGAGAGACGAGACGAGACTGAACGCAGCAAATCTCCGAAAACCTCAAACGCTGGAATAGATAAAGATCTACACGATCCCAACGACCAAACCGGCGGAAGAGGACAGCGCCAGTCGGGCTGGCGTAACCAAGGCGGGCCTTGAGAGACCAAGCATTCGACAGCCCGATGCAAACAGGTTTGTCAGATCTCGCCTGTCTACTTTAAGCCGCTGGTGAGGCAATTTCTGGCCATGTGTGTGGGCTTCTACGACGTGCAGAGTTGCCAACCATAATCAAATTCTCGCGAACGGCCTCGTTAGACTTACTTTGATTCACAGCCATCTCCGTCCACCGTCACCAGGAGCTGGTGGGGGTGGGAGAAAGGAAACAGGGAGAGAGGATGACGATCCCGTTGATCGGATGTGATCGGGTGCCGACGACGATTTATTTTCTTTGTCCACCATAATCAAATTCTCGCGAACGGCCTCGTCAGACTCACTTTGATTCACAGCCATCTACGTCCACCGTCACCAGGAGCTGGTGGCGGGGGGGAATAGGGAGAGAGGATGACGATCCCGTTGATCGGATGTGATCGGGTGCCGACGACGATTTATTTTCTTTGACCACCATAATCAAATTCTCGCGAACGGCCTCGTCAGACTCATTTTGATTCACAGCCATCTCCGTCCACCCTCACCAGGAGCTGGAAGTGGGGGGGATGAGAAAGGAAAATAGGAGAAGAACTGGGTCTGCACAGTCATCTCCTCCACGTCCAACAGAGGCGAAGAGAGGGCGTAAGAAACAGGGTCACGTTCCCGATGCTCAGATGCGAGCGGATGCCGACTACTCGATTATCTTTATAACAATATTTGAACCTTACACCTAGCTGAACACCAGCCTGCCCAACGCAAACCACGAAGCCATCGCTCCTAACAGAGAGGTATTTGCAAGATCACCCGGAAGCCCGCGTTAATACATCGCCGTTGTCGACAAACGGCTAAAAAGCCTCTTCATTAACAAACCTTAGATCGCCGTCACTAAAACAAATTTCCTCCTTTTCATCAGCTTTAAATTAAGGCCAGGGAGAGCGATAAAGAGTTCACTTCACGCCTTCACGTCACGGTGGGGGTTTCCTCCTAGCTTATTTTGTGGCGGCTGTGAAGTAAAGCTCCTCCCCACCCTCCAAAAAGACGAATCCTAGGGTAGGAGTTTTATTTTAGTAACGACTGACAGTCGCCCTGGAGTTAATGGTTTTAATGTGTTGATTTGTGTTGATGGCTTAAAGAATATCGCCAAGAAGACAGGAACCCGCTTCTCTTCGTTTCCAGGCATTTTTTCAAGGCAATTCACCCCAAGCAAGGCGGGAGTGCCACTAGCACGCAAGGGGTTACAGAGGATAGAGAACAAGACTAAAGAGGCGTGTTTGGGGAAAGGATACAGAGAAGGATGGGAAACAAGCTCAGGGTGTCAGATGTCGATTGACATTACACTTGAATATTTGAAGATTATAGTCATCAGGGAAGCAAGTAAGGGGAAGGGAGTTTCACAGACGGGAAGTGCGAGATAAGAAGCTGTTTGAGAAGAAGATACGGTTACATTTAACCGTTTTGATAGTGAAAGGGTGGGGCCGAGAAACCAGCCTGGTAGCACATTTAAATTCATGAAGTCCGGGAATCAGCGAAAGTAGCTCGTCGGAACAGATGCCGTGGAAATACTTGTAGAAGAGACAGAGGGAAGCCACGGCACGTCTGTGGAAAGCGATTGTAGACTAGATGCCAAATCGAGACCTATTATCTTGCATATTCGTCTCTGGATTTTGTCAAGGACCACGAGACGTACAGCGGGAGCACCCGTCCATATATGACAGCAATATTCCATGCAAAGACGAATGGTTGATTTATAAATTTGAACGATGAACTCAGACGAGAAAAACTTTAGTTTCTTCGGGGAAACGGTACGTCAATCTTTTCGAAAGAGATGCTGTTGTGTGGCAAATAGTAAGATATAAATAAATTAGACGTAATTTATTGATCTCTCATCAATAAATTACGTCTAATTTATTTATATCTCCATCTTAACTCCGCACTTAATGAAAAATGGCGTCACTAAAGAATTAAATATGTCGCTCTTGTGTATGAGTTCATTGTCCAAAGTTAATTCTTTTATTTCTTTAAATTTCAGCTGCCAAAAATGCCTCCATAGTTTTAATAGAAAATCAGGTCTCTTGGTTATCAGCCAAGCAATTCTGCTACTGAATGCAACTGACAAGCCCACCGTAAGTGTGTATACGCTCCAGAGGGTCCATTTATCATTCAGCGTGTCGGCTTTGTTTATATATTTGTTATTTCTCGATCAATTACCGCCAAAATTATTCCATCTTTAAAAATATCAAATGTGTCAGCATTCCTGCATATATATGTACAGAAGATTTTAATGTGGATAGATAGATAGATAGATAGATAGATAGATAGATAGATAGATAATGAAAAGACTGAGATAGATAGATAGATAGATAGATAGATAGATAGATAGATAGATAGATAGATAGATAGATAGATAGAGAGATAGTGAGAGAGATAGTGAGAGAGAGAGAGCGATATGAACAGCTTGAGATAGATAGATGGATAATGAACAAACTTAGATAGATAGATAATGAACAGACTGAGATAGATAGATAGATAGATAGATAGATAGATAGATAGATAGATAGATAGATAGCATGATCATCACGATGACAGGGTGTTGTCGTAGGGTTTTTGTGCAGCTAATCACCGGTCTAGTTTTAAGTGAAATGCCGGATATGTATTAATTCATGCTTGACAAGTATGCCTGGCGAAGCCCATCCCTCTCCAGGTCAAAGCATAGCCGATGTTCTTTGACTTAAACTCGGCTTGGTCATGGACACGTGCCCAGTGAATCCATTGGAGGAAGATTCCGTCCAGACCGTTAGATTCAGTCGAGGAAATCCATTTCTCACTGATGTCTTTTCATCACCCTATTGACATATACACATACTATCTATCTCAAGCTGTTCATATCTCGCTATCTCTCTCTCGCTTTCTCTCTCTATCTATCCTAGTATGTTCATCTATCTATCTATCTATCGCAGTCTGTTCATTTTCTATCTATCTATCTCAGTCTGTTCATTATCTATCTATCTATCTATCTATCTATCTATTTCAGTCTGTTCATTATCTATCTATCTATCTATCTCAGTCTGTTCATTATCTATCTATCTATCTATCTATCTATCTATCTATCTATCTATCTATC
>OZ038479.1:123664052-123674052 GCA_964036315.1 Acanthosepion esculentum | reverse complement strand
ATTTTTATTATTATTATTTATTATTATTTTTATTATTATTATTTTTTTATTATTATTAATTTTTTAATTAATATTATTATTATTTTTTTTTTATAATTATTATTTTTGTTTTTATTATTATTATTATTTTTATTATTATTATTATTTTCATTATTATTAATATTATTATTATTAGCCGAAAACCTGTCTTGCAAACATTTTTAATATTTCTTTTTGCAAATGAATTTGTATGTGTGCGTGTGCGTGTGTGTGTGTGTGTGTGTGTGTGTGTGTGTGTGTGATAAGATAAAGAACAAATAGGAAACGTTTATCAATCTGGCATGTTTCGCTTTTGTTAAAGCTTCGTCAGGGATGCAGAGAAAAAAGACAAGACAGAACTATGGTATTTTCAATTTTGGTTGGATCGATTCTCATTGGTCAGTCATGTATTGCACGCATTAAAAACCGTCGATAATTCTATATATCTGTAAGATTATAAAAATTCTAATATGTCTAGCAATTTTCCAGACGTAGCTTAGATGTGGCACAAGGCCGAAAGTATTGGGCACCCAGTGAGGATTGAACTCACTATTCAATCGTAAATGTTCTAGCGAGACAAGCTTGCTAACCATTACACTGCCCCGAGGTGCCCCATAGTGATTTTCTAAGCATAGCTTAGATGTGGCACAAGGCCGAAAGTAGGGGGCACCTAGTGAGTATCGAACTCACTTTTCAGTAGTAACGGATCTAGTAAGACAAGCTTGCTAACCATTACAAATTTAGAATGCAGCAAAAAAATAATATATATCTGTAGAAAGCCGGACAAACAACTATTCAATGGTTGAATTGTTAATGTCTTTTATATAGCAGAAAAGAATAGTAGAGAAAAGAAACGGGTTACAAAAAAGAAAAGTATTTAACATAAAAACTCATACACTGGACTATATATATATATATATATATATATATATATATAGAGAGAGAGAGAGAGAGAGAGAGAGATTAGCTTGTTGTTAAATCGTCTCAGAACGACATATGACTCTTGCGATGGAGGGATAAAGATTTCTGTGCGGGGCTTAAAATTATAGTGGCATTCCTCCTCCCAACGCTCGCCCGGGCCAATTCTCTCTTCTCTCTCCAAGAATTTTCTCCAGTCTGCCTTTTTCAGCATAACTACGCGTTTATATAGATAAACCCGGCTGATTATAACTGACCCTCGGCCCTACTACTTCGCACGCGATTATCACGGGGTTCTGGCTGCTTCAGCCAAAATCATGTCAATTCCAAAGTTCCTTCTAGCTTACTTAGCTCTATTTCAATTTTTAATAGATAAAAATTATTTTGATCATTTCCATTGTCTTCTGACGACCCAGATTCAATGGCTACAACTTCTGCCCTAGATCAGATTTCCCCATCAGTAATCAAAATGCTCTGATTTAATTTCACTATTCAAATCTACTCCAATTTCAATAAAAAAAAAATATATATATATATACGTGTGTGTGTGTGTGTGTTTCCCAGACTCTTTCTCTGTCACAGATGTTAATGCACATGATACATGACTGACCAATGAGAATCGATCAAACATGTTAGCCTGATAAACAGTTTCATTAAATACGACTGACAACGTACTCGGATTAAGCTTTTTATTTCATTTTTCTCGTCTTCGTAGAAGTGTTATCTTTTCCAGACATAAAATGTGTAAAAATTACCCAAATGTTCTGTAACATTTTTTTATGGAAGATATATATATATCCAAAGAACAGATAGTAAATAGTAAAACGTTGCTGAGAGTTAGAATGGACAGGAAATAGTGGAGAGCCATTGTCACCAACAATTTGAACTCAAAACCGTCACTGAAGAATTATCTATCAAACAAAAAAAAATTCATCAAAATCGTGGAAAATGCATAAGCAACATCCAATCACACACCACACACACACACACACACACACACACACACACACACACACACACACACACAGTGTTGTTCGATAAAAGTGACTCACCTGATTTTTTTTTTTTACTAAATGTTCTCTTCTCCGAAGAAACGAAAATTGAGCAAAATTCAAAGGATAAGCGATCTAAAATCCGAAGAAGAAGCTTTGAAAGCTCTTTAAATTTAGCAGTAAGTACTGTCAAGCATCCGTTCTGTATAATGTTCTGGGGATGCTTTTCTTTTCATGGAACTGGTTTCCTAAAACCTATTGAAAAGACCCTCAGGAGCGAGCAGTACAAGAGAATTTTAGAGTCTCGTCTGCTCCCTTCTGCTGAAAGGGTGCAAATCGACCCCACAAAGCTCATTTTTATGCAGGATAATGCTCCCTGTCACAAATCAAAATTGATGAAGGAATATTTTGATGAGAAGCAGGTGAGTGTTATGACATGGCCGCCCCAATCTCCTGACCTCAACCCCATAGAAAACTTATGGGGCATTATAAAGTACAGGCTCTCGAGAAAGCAGTTGAGCAACAAAGAAGATTTGATTGTGAATCTCATATCCGAATAGAAGGCGAAAGATTTTTAAGTAAAAAAAATTCAGGTGAGTCACTTTTATCGAACGGCACTGGATACGCACACAGATTTTGAAAATTATAGATATAGATAACTATAGTACAGAATTATAACGTGAATTGTTTCAATAAGAAATATTTACTCCGGTAGCTAACACACCGAGGCAGTTAACCTACCGTGATCCATGGCGCAAGCATACTAGCCTACTTACCAGTGCCGATATACCACAGGATGTAAGGTTAGCTCTTTGCAACTGTTGTATTAGACGACGCCCTCTTTTGGCGGGTAATTCCTCAGATTCACTGTTCGCCTTATACGCGGGATTCAAGGCAGGAGAGAGAAACAGCAGCTCAGCTACCGAACGAGCTTGTGCAAATGGATAGCAAGACGGGAAAGGGAGTAATGATTGCTTACAGTTGCAAAAGATAGGAAGTTGTGGAAGGCCATGACCGGTCTCGCCCTGAAGGTACATCTATATAACATCTATATAATAAATCACACGTTTTCAATTAAAGGGACACGACTCTCAATAGCTCATCTCCTTATTCGATATAATAAATGCCAATGTCAGTGTGTCACTGTGTCACACTTATTCAATTAAAGGGACACAACTCTCAATAGCTCATCTTCTTATTCGATATAATAAATGCCAATGTCAGTGTGTCACTGTGTCACACTTATTCAATTAAAGGGACACAACTCTCAATAACTCATCTCATTCGATATGATAAATGCCAATGTCAGTGTGTCACTGTGTCACACTTATTCAATTAAAGGGAGACAACTCTCAATAGCTCATCTACTTATTCGATATGATAAATGCCAATGTCAGTGTGTCACTGTGTCACACTTATTCAATTAAAGGGACACAACTCGCAATAGCTCATCTCCTTATTCGATATAATAAATGCCCATGTCAGTGTGTGACTGTGTCACACTTATTCAATTAAAGGGACACAACTCTCTAACTTTCAATAGCTCATGTTACAGAAATTTAGGATTCCCAGATTTTCATTACTGCGATAGTCTTCGCCTTTTTTTTTACTTGATTTTTTTTTCGACGAATTATTTTGCCCGATAACAATTTTTATAACTTGGAAATAAACTTGGCAATAACGGAAATCAATTGCGAAATCCAGCGAAATCCACACATGAAACAAAAATAATTATTTGTACAGAAAGTAAGGACCTACATACATCAAAATGTCTTTAAATTAAGTGGCGGCAGAAGAATTATCGTTGAGTTTTTAAAAGGTAAGGTTAAATATTAATGCAATACTTGAATGCAGCGATCAATTTTGAGTTCTTCTGTAGTTTATTGTTGCCTATCGCATACGGCAGCAGTATGCCTCGCAAAAAAGAAACCTCAGCCAACAGAGGACCAGATTGCAATCAAAAGAACCAAGGCTGCAGCGAGGAAAATAAAGTGCGTACAAATGGAAACTTATATCAAACAGTAGCCAGGAGAGCTTCCAATACTAAAATCATGCAAAAATATAGGGCAGTTGTTTTCAAGCTTTTTGAAGTCGGGGCGCACATAAAATCCTGACAATAAATGTAGGCTCCCTATATACAAATTTCGGAAAAATATGTTATAATGAATCAAATATTGCAGAAAGAAATAATGTAATAAAAGAAATATAAAATGAAAGATACCTTAAGTTTATTCCTTCTTGTGTTTAGAATAGATGAAGTTATACTGATTGACGTGTTTATGATAAGGAAACTAATTCATCACATTTTCGTATTAACAAATAAGTGATAAAAATGATAAATTACTATGGAACTATAAGACAACTTTTAAATAAACAATCTTAAACTTCGTCATCATTTTATGTTACATATATCTTTTAGTAATCAACTTTCTCGAACTAGATATGGAGGCCTGACCAGCAACCCCTACCAGTTCAATACAGCGAAACAAAAGCTTCCTACCATTGAAGCTTTCCTCAATGGCTATCCGTAACGAGACGGGTATAGCAATATAATAAAGTATACTTATTTCTTATATCTGGAAAACATATTTCTCTGGAATGCCAGGGCACACTAAGATATCTTCCAGGGCGCACTATATACGAATTTTGGAAAAGTATATTATAATGAAGCCAAATATTACAGAAAATAAATAATGCAATAAAAAAATTATAAAATGAAACATACCTTTAAGTTTATTCATTTTCGTGTTTATGAGAAACATGAGCCTGATGAGTCTTAGCGATTTCTTCAATGTTTGGGCAGATATTTGATAGGCAAACTCTCATTTCCTCCTCAATACATTGAAGAGTTCCTCTCTTTTTGCACTTAATTGTGGTGAGTGCAAAAAAGCCTAATTCACATAAATATGAACGAGATGGGTACTGCAATATAATAAACTAAGTATATTTATTTCTTATATCTGGACACATATTTCTCTGGAATGCCAGGGTGCACCTAGACATCTTCCAGGGACGCACTTAGACATCTTCCAGGACGCACCTAGAAATCTTCCAGGGCGCACTTAAATATCTTCTAGGGCGCACCTAGACATCTTCCAGGGCGCACTTAAACATCTTCCAGGGCGCATCAAGACATCTTCCATGGCCCACTTAGACATCTTGTAGGGCGCACCTCTACATCTTCCAGGGCGCACATAGATCTCTTCCAGGGCGCACCTAGAGATCTTCTAGGGCGCACCTAGACATCTTCTAGAGCGCACCTAGACATCTTCCAGGACGCACCTAGACATCTTCCAGGGCGCACTTAAACATCTTCCAGGGCGCACTTAGACATCTTCCAGGTCGCATTTAGACATCTTCAAGGGCGCACCTAGACATCTTCCAGGGCGCACTTAAACAACTTCCAGTGCGTACCTAGACATCTTCCAGGTCACACTTAGACATCTTCCAGGGCGCACCTAGACATCTTCCAGGGCGCCGCTAGACGTTTTCCAGGGCACACCTAGACATCTTCCAGGGTGCACCTAGACATCTTGGGCACACTTAGACCACCTTCCAGGGCGCACCTCGACATCTTCCAGGGCACACTTAGACATCTTCCAGGGTGCACCTAGACATCTTCTAGGGCGCACCTCGACATCTTCCGTGTTGAACCTCGACATCTTCCAGGGCGCATTTAGACATCTTCTAGTGCGCACCTCGACATCTTCCAGGTCATACTTAGACATCTTCCAGAGCGCACCTAGACATTTTCAAGGACGCACCAGTGCGCCAAGGCGCACCATTTGAGAATCACTGGCTTAAGAACTCTCAAATTCCTGAACAAGCCGTAGGCCCATTCAGAGCCCTCCCCTGGAGCTAGCTTAAATAAGACGGGTTTAAGTTAGTCAGTATATAAATGCTGGCTCCGAGGTTCAATTTCAGTTTCTTCAGTGCGGAAACAGCGAGTTGTACCGAACGAGTCAAGACACTCACCCGAAAAAAGACAAAAAAACTTTGTGTGTGGTCAACGTCGAATAAAGTTCTTTCGTTTTCTCACTTTCCGCTAATTCTGGGCGTAGACGAGCGATCTTTCTCCCCCCCCCCTACACACACCATTGAGCCAAATATTTAGACGACTCGTGTTACCTGTGCGAACTGCCCCGAGTATTAGTGGAGTTGTTTGGCAACGTTTCCAATTTCAGTGGGTATATTGTCTGAAGATAATACGTGCCTTGGGGAAGAAGGCGAAGAAGACGAGAAGATGGGGAGACGAAAGGACCGCACGGATTCATCATCAATATCATCATCATCATTATTATTATTATTATTATTATTATTAAAAGCGTCCTGTTTCATTTTGACAATTACAGAAGAATGATTTGAAAATGGGTCGTCATTTTTTTTCTTGGTATTTTCTTTCATTTTTATCTCCACAATGAATTCATTTTTGCCAGAATCTCTAAGTTTTTTTTAGTTTTTTATTCTTTTTCTACCCGCAATTAACTGCTCCACTCTTCACCCTAAAACGAAATAAATAAAAAAGTACGACAACTCAAACCTTAAGACACGGAATATATATATATATATATATATATATATATATATATATATATATATATATATATATATATATATATATATATATATATATATATGTGTGTGTGTTTCTATATATAAATATATATATATATTTATGCATATGTGTGTTTATATATATATATATATATATATATATGTGTGTGTGTGTGTATATATATATGTATATATATATATATGTATATATATATATATATATAAATATACATGTATAGTGCGATAGATATATAGTGCGATATATATATATATATATATATGTATATATATGTGTATATATATATATATGTATATATATATATGTATATATATATATATATATATATATATATATATATATATAAATATACATGTATAGTGCGATAGATAAATTGACGTCTAATTTAGGCTAAAATGAAAATAATACAGCCATCTCATTTTAACAGATATATATAAATACATATATATATATATATATATATATATATATATATATATATATATATATATATATATATAAATATATATATATAAATACATATATATATATAATATATATATAAATATATATATATAAATACATATATATATATATAAATACATATATATATAAATACATATATATATATAAATACATATATATATATATAAATACATACATACATATATATATATATATATATATATATATATATATATATATATATATATATATATAAAGTAAAAACAGTAAGATATATATAAGCCGGTGTTCTTATTGATATTTTTTTTTTACAAAACAATGCTCAGTGTAAATTTACAGAGCATGAATATTATAAATTACCTGATTTTAAATATGGTTTCTTCGCTACACAGTAATAACCATGTTTCAAAAGCTGAAGCTAACAACTTCAAATTTAATTATATAATTAAATTAAAAGCAATATTTCTGTTTCATCTTCAAGCGAATTCCAAAATTTCAAAAATTCGCTTGAAGATGAAACAAAACTAATGGTTTAATTCAATTATAATTCAATTATTTTTATAATAGATAATTTCTTATTTTTTATTTATAAACTGATATAAACACACGCATATATATATATATGCGTGTGTTTATATCAGTTTATAAATAAAAAATAAGAAATTATCTATTATAAAAAATTTAAGACTGCTAAACTTATCCTCAAAGATAACAACACACCAGCTAAGTCTAAATTACAATGAACAAATATTAACAACGAGTTCAAATGCCCCTTAAGGAACTGTGTTCCTGATCAAACCGAATTCATAAATAATTACATCGGTTACATAACTACATGCTTATCAGGACGTCTTACGTTACATCAGAGCTCCATTAGAACCCATTTTAACACTCACAAACTTACCAGAGTCCATTAGAAACATACTAGTAGAAAACACAAATATATTAACTGCATCCACCGGTAAAAAAAGATTAAAAATAATGGAAGCCCTAATAATAAAGAAGAAAAAGCCAACTTTTAACAATATTAACAATGAACACGGCCACAATGTGCTAACCTCGTTCGGAGAATAAAATATCTCTATAACAGTAAAAACGTACACATAACGCACGCACTCAATTAGATTGAAAAATAAAAGCGAAAGCGCTCGGAATTACAGAACAATAGGACAGTTTCTACACACTGTGTCCAATAACGAAAACTTGTTCGAACACAATAAAAAAATTAAATAAAAAGCTTTATCGTAGTACCTTGTCTGTCGTCTTTAATGAAACATATATATATATATATATATATCAAGTATGTGGTGCAGTTCAATTTACATTACATGAATCGTTCATACAAAAAACAGATATTGAAGTTAATGATATAAATGCCGAGAATACATCTTCGCAAACAAATTTACAAAACGAAAAAAAATAATAAAAGACCTTATGCAACTGGAATTTATAAACAGGGATCATAACATTCATCTACAGGTTCGGGGTTAATGTAATTTCTTAAATTTGTTTGCGAAGATGTATTCTCGCTATTTATATTATTAACTTCAATATCTATTTTTTGTATGAATGATTCATGTAATGTAAATTGAACTGCACCACATACTTGATATTAAAATAACTGATCCGACGTGCAACTTTCGGATAATAACTGTGACATTCCTCTATTTATTGAACAATTTAGTTCATGCCACATTGACTGAAAAACCTACCAGTACAAAAGAATTCTCCTATTACCATATTAGTACAAAAACGCACAATCTTAAAATTTAAAAATTCAACCTCAGCGTTGCGACCGCACGCTCCAAAATTTCTTACAATTAACAATAACACATTTCTAAAAACATATTTCGGATTACATCAATTCTTTCGTTGTCCTGTTATTACCTGGATGTAAAAAACAAATATATTTCCATACCTGATGATGTCTGTATGCACAGATGAAAGCTTGTAAAAAAAATATAAAAAAAGACTTTATGCAACTGGAATTTATAAACAGGGATCATAACATTCATCTACAGGTTCGGGGTTAATGTCATTTATTAAATTTGTTTGAAAGATGTATTCTCGCCATTTATATCATTAATTTCGATATCTATTTTTTGTATGAATGATTCATGTAATATATATATACATATATATATATGTGTGTGTGTGTGTGTGTGTGTGTGTGTGTGTGTTTAGGCAGCATATTTCCGTTCAAACATGCTTGTTTAAATAATTTAGTTGTATTATGTCAATTTATTTTAGTTTTAACCCTTTCAAGTCCACGAATTAATTTCTTGGTGTCTATAGAAAATTTATTTATTAAGAAAAATTCCAAAATTTTCTATCAAATAATTTTTATTCTTTCCAGTATTTTCAATCTGATATGAGACCATTTTCAGGTAATTAAAATATCTGTGCACGTGTATATAGTACCTCCGTAAATTCAAAATATATTTTCACTGTTCATTTACAGCGTCCCAATCACACTGTGTCCAAGAAAATTAAATAAAAAGCTTAATCGTAGTACCTTGTCTGTCGTTTTTAATGAAACACACACACACACACACACACACACACATATATATATATAAATATATATATATATATGCATATATATATATATATGCATATATATATATATATATATATATATATATATATATATATATATATATATATATATATATAAATAAATGTAGTGTGCGATGGATAAATGTCGTCTAATTTACGCAAAAATGAAAATTACACTGACATCTCATTTTAACAGATATATTTACCAGAGTGAAAATTTTCTCCTGCAACTCTTCTGTTTTATATATATATATATATATATATATATATATATATATATATATATATATATATATATATATATAAGGAAGAGGTTATAGTAGTTCCAACGAGAGAAAAGTCTGTTTATTAAAAAGAAGAGAGAAACCGCAAACGTTTTTGGTTGTGATGTGGATTGATTTTTTTTTAAATGCTTTATTTTCAAATAAGTTTGCTACACGGGTTTCCGGTCTTGCAATCGTCATCAGGAAAAGAGCAGAGATTTTCACATTTATTA
>OZ038479.1:123649052-123659052 GCA_964036315.1 Acanthosepion esculentum | reverse complement strand
AACCGGCCGCGGATAGTTAGAAACGGCGAATACTTGTAACCCCCCACACACACAAAAAAGTGCTTATAAGTACCTATTTTAATTGTTAAAACCCCACATGCCTTAACCTTTCATCCTAAACACTTTAAAAACATTTCAAACCCTTTTAAAAACATTTTTGAAAAATAGTATTGGTGACCATACACTTAGCGTAAATTTTCTTTCATACGTACAATAACCGTTTTTAATTATGTATAGATCGAGACAACCATTGAAAATACTGTATAAAATATGTGTAACAAGATATAAAATATAAAGGTTAAAACATTTTCTAAAAACAGAACTGTGATGATGCCCCCAGACTTAGCATAAGCCCCCAGCCGCAGCCCTTAACAAAGAACAAAGCCCAAACACTACGCATGTTTTGCGTTTGTTTTTTACAATGAAGATATACAATTCTGTACCGTTATATCTTTTAAGTAACTAAAATAACAGGAAAATAATACAAGAATATTTTTAAATATGTTCTAACGAATAAATACGCGAACTGAGGAAGTTGTCAGCGAATAATTTGTACATACGTTCTTCAGAAAAACACGCGAATGTTCAGGGTTTCAACGAATAACAAGTACATATGTTCCAACGAAAAGTCCGCGAATGTGTGAAGCCGCGAATACTGAAATGCGAATAAGCGGGGGCTTAATGTAAAGCATTAGGAATTATTTGACCCATATTGCCTGAACACACCGTAAAGTTGAAACACAAGGTAATGTGTTTGGCTGATTTCCTAATATATATATATATATATATATATATATATATATATATATATTATGAAATGGACAAAGTCCGACAATTATATTAAGACATTTTTTTATGTTTATTTAACGACATTTTTTTAATGTTTATTTAACGACATTTACCGGCCCGAAAGTCCGAGAAATTTTCATAGAAAATATTCGTCCTTCGACAGGAATCGAACCTGTATGCTATACGGAACCGTTATATAGCCTGACGTGCTTTTACCGATTTCGCCACAGAGGAGCGTTTCGGTTAGCAAAGTCGATTTTACTGTTTTTAAACTACAATCTTCCATGATTTTCTCACGTACATTCATATCTGCTCATGGCGTATCAAATGTAAACAAATGACGTCACACATTATGAAATGGACAAAGTCCGACAATTATTTTAAGACATTTTTATGCTTATACATTCTTTTTATAGATACAAGTATTTAAGTAAATGCTCTGTTTATAATAAACAGTATTAAACAACATTTACCGGCCTGAATGTCCGAGAAATTTTCATAGAAAATATGCGTCCTTCGACAGGAATCGAACCTGTATCCTATACGGAACCGTCATATAGCCTGACGTGCCTTAACCGATTCGGCCACTGAGGATCGTTCGGTTGGCAAGGTCGAATTTACTGCTTTTAAACTTCAATCTTCCATGAATCTCTCACGTACATTCATAACTGCGCATGGCGTATCCAAATGTAAACAAATGACGTCACACATTATGAAATGGACAAAGTCCGACAATTATTTTAAGACATTTTTATGTTTATACATTCTATTTTTTTTTAATAAAAAACTGTCCTAAAATAACTGTCAAACTTTGTCCATTTCATCATATATATAATTTATGCACTAGTTGTTTATGTTAGGTCAATTTTCTTTCTATTTCTCTGTATGCATATTTATACATATGTGTGTTTGTGTATGTGTGTACATGTGTGTATGTGTCAAATATCGTAATCATTTCTCATATATGTATATATATAGAGAGATAGATATATATATATACACCTATTCTTTCGTTGTCCTGTTATTACCTGGATGTAAAAAACAAATATATTTTCATACCTGGTGATATCTGTATGCACAGATGAAAGCTTGTAAAAAAATAAAAAAAGACTTTATGTAACTGGAATTTATAAATAGGGATCATAATATTCATCTACATGTTCGGGGTTAATGTCATTTATTAAATTTGTTTGCGAAGATGTATTCTCGCCATTTATATCATTAACTTCAATATCTGTTTTTCTATGAATGATTCATGTAGTATATATATACATATATATATATATATATATATATATATATATATATATATATATATATATATTAGTTGGCATAACAGAGATATGGAGAAATGGCAGGAAATTGTTGAGAGCCGTAATATCCTGAAGGAACACAACACGGAGATGAAAAAGAAAGACTGAATATTTCAGTAACGACTAAGTTTTAAGGAAAATAGAAATAAAAAAGATATATATATATATATATATATATATATATATATATATATATATAGGAAAGTCAAACTTGCAAACCGATTTAAAATCTTAAAAGGGTAAGAAAGCTGACCGAAACACTACCGCAGTTTCGACCGCCGAGGTCTCGTCATGTGGTATGTTTAATATACATATATATATATATATATATATAGAGAGAGAGAGAGAGAGAGAGAGAGATAGATAGATGAATCTAATTGAAATAATAAAAACAAGAGAATATTAATATACAAGCCAGTGTGTCTGAAGATTTTTAAAATATTTTTTATTGTTGAATATATATATATATATATATATATATATATATATATACCGAAGTTATAACATGTTATATTTCGGAATGATTCATTGTAATACACACACATATATATATATATATATATATATATATATATATATATATATATATATATATATATATATATATATATGCAAGTACAGGATCGGTGTATACGGAATAAATTCCAAAAAGCAACAAATACTATTCTTAAATATGCTCAATACAGCGTAGAGCAAATATAATCATTTATTCGAAAATTAAATTCAACACCATCACTTGAGAAGACTCCAGAAGAGTTGAAACTAAATGGCTATTTTTGTAGTGAGTTTATAACATTTTATGTTATAATTTTCGAATAAATGATTATATATATACACACACACACACACACACACACACACACACACACATATATATATATATATATATATGTATGTCATTAACTTTACTATTTTACTTTTTGTATGAATGATTCATTGTAATATAAATGAAACTGCACCACATATTTGATTTAAAAGAACTGATCCGACGTGCAAATTTTCGGGATAACAACTGAGACATTACTCTATTTATGGGACTATTTAGCTCAAGCCACGTTGACTGATTAACTCCTACAACAAAATAATTTCCATGCCTGAAGATGACTGAATGTACAGTCGAGGGTACTTGCGTATTTAAGAAAGACGTTATACAGCTTATAATTTTAAAAAACAAGGTCTATAACATTCATTGATAGATTGATAGGTTAATGCATATTTACATTTTGTTCGCGAAGTGATTTCGCCATTTTATATCATTAACCTTACTAATCTACTTTTTGTATGAATGATTCATTGTAATATAAATTGAACTGCACCACATATTTGATTTAAAAGAACTGATCCGACGTGCAAATTTTCAGGATATCAACTGAGACATTACTCTATTTATTGATCTATTTAGTTCACGCCATTCTGTTTCGCACTGTCTAGGTATCTAGGCTTTGAGCACTTTACTGAGTAAGTAGATCTTTTCCATTAGGTTTTTTTCGATTTCCTTTTATTGTATTGCTGTCCTTATTCGAAATCTTCTCTTGTATAAGGATATTTAGGCCATTTGACAACTTGTACGTTACTTCTAAACAGTTTTGTTTCTTTTAATATATATATATATATATATATATATATATATATATATATATATATATCAGGCGGCCTGGCGATTGCGTCTAGCATGAAACAGACTGTCGCCTCTGAGTGTTGACTTCAATGTTCCCTTTTGCATTTATATTTACGTAGGCTCTATCTCTGATATTGAGCAATTTATCCCTAAATATAGTACACATTAACACTATATTTCTTCATATATTTTTTCTTTAATATATATATATATATATATATATATATATATATGCGTTAGGTAAACTGTCGCCAATTTATATTTTTAATTTTGTGCATGCCTGTTGTTTGTTATTGATTTTGTCGACAGCACAGTCAGAGTCAGTTGGGCACCGTCTGTGAGAAAAAGAGCACCATGACGCAAGTCACTCAGCCAGAGTTTTGGAAACGGGCTGCTGTACTGATTGGCATTCGCACCGGAAGCTCCAATACAAACATTTCAGGGTGCTTCGGTGTCAATCTGAGGAGAGTGCAGAGGATATTTGGAAAGAGTTGCATGAGTCTAATGGTGATTACGAATGCGTTTGGAGTGATCACTAGTGATGGCGACATTATGACTCCATTCATCTTCCCACGGTGCCTTGAGGAGGAAGTGCCGCCTTTGTCAAGAGGGTGACTGCTGGAAGAACCTGTGTCTGTCAAAAAGGCTGTGCACGATGCTACACAAGCAGGAGAACCCAGCTATGGCCATCAGACAATTTCTGCGAGCACATTACAGCTTAAAGAAAGAAAAACAGAGAGAGAAAAGGAAGAAGGAAGAGGGATCAAAAGAGAGAGGTGGTGGAAAGAAAGAAAGAAAGAAAGAAAGAAAGAAAGAAAGAAAGAAAGAAAGAAAGAAAGAAAGAGAGAAAGAAGGCGAGAGAAAAATAAGAAAGAGAGTGGAAGATGGGTTGTGAGAAAGAAAGAAAGAAAACCGAGACAGAAAAATAAGAAGAGCGAGAGGGATCAAAAGAGAGAGACAGAGAGGTAGAGAGATGAAAGAAAGAAAGAAAGAAAGAAAGAAAGAAAGAAAGAAAGAAGGAAGGAAAGAAAAACGTCGAGAGAAAAATAAGGAAGAGGGATCGAAAGAGAGTGGCAGAGGGGTGGTGAAAAGAAAGAAAGAAAGAAAGACCGATTGAAAAAAATAAGAAGAGAGAGGGATCAAAAGAGAGAGGCTGTGAGGTGGCGAGATGAAAGAAAGAAAGAAAGAAAGAAAGAAAGAAAGAAAGAAAGAAAGAAAGAAAGAAAGAAAGAAGGAAAGAAAAACGTCGAGAGAAAAATAAGGAAGAGGGATCGAAAGAGAGTGGCAGAGGGGTGGTGAAAAGAAAGAAAGAAAGAAAGAAAGAAAGAAAGAAAGAAAGAAAGAAAGGACGAACGAACGAGATAGAGAAAAGAGAGAGTAGGGCTAAGTACACAAAATGACCAATCTCTCCAGGCCACCCATGTTGTGATATCGACAATTTTTTTTTAAGCAAAGTAACCGGTTTTCGGTTCATGTGTTTAATCAGAGAAATAACAGGCCAGAAAAATAATTAATTTAAGAATATCTTTGCCGAGAAACAAATAAACAAAAATTTACCGCTTTTTTCAACTTGAGGAATTTGAGAAAAAAATATCCGCCATTTCTTTCTTCTGCTTTTGCCCAAAGGGAAAGATGAGGGACTTACCGCTTCTTTGATTTATTTACTTTTTTTTATTTTTAATGCTTTTAATTGGAATTTATTTTCAGGACACTATATCGGGTGAATTTTTTTTTTTTTAAAAAGATGTGGGATAAGCTTAGCGTCTCCAATATTGCTTCTTTTTGTTGTTTTTTTTTTTCTTTCTATTCTGTTCCTGCATTCTCCAAAAATTCATTTTCACGTAAGAACGTGAATTTGCGAGAACTGAGTGAGAAAAATCAAACATTTATATATTTTATTTAGTTTGCATTTTGTTTTCTCTTTCGGGTAAGAATTTTGTTTTTCAAGGAAAATTTATCTTCTTTTTTTTTGCTGCTTTTTTTCCCTTCTTTTTCATCTTGCTGTTATCGGGTCTTGTTTTTACTTCAGCGGACAGACGTGATCTTCCTGAAAACGTCCGGGCCTTAGCATCGTTATAAGGACGGCCATGTTTGCTTCCCTATCGGTTGCTTGTTACCTGCCATCATTGCTTCAAATTTTTTTTTCTCCATTTACTTTTACTTTATAAGCTTACTCTTCGTTTATTTTTCTCTTTTAAGAGCACGTCCACTTTGAGAGAGTCGACTCAAAATAACAGAAAAAAAAGTCAGTAGTTTGATTTGACGTTCATGCAGGTCGAGGCACGTGCTGCAGAAATACGAATTTCAAAGAAAAAGTTTTTGCGAAAATATATAAAGTCAGGAAGAAATGAAATCAAAGAAAGTAAGGTGAAAAAAAGAAAGCAAGATGGCTGCTAAAGCTGTCTGTCTGAAATAGTCGGTCGATGCTTGGAGAAGCCAAGGACGTGTCGTCACGTAGATGCGAGAAACGCGTTCAAAATGTTTTTTTTTTTGTTTTTTTGTTTGTTTTTTTTTTTAATTCCCAGTTTCACTTTTTTTTTCTTTCGTTTTATTTCAGATATGATTAATATTATGAATACTTTTAATTTAAAAAATGTCCTGTCGATTGAGCGATATTATTATTATTATTATTATTAAACAAAATGGTTGACATAACTCTTCCAATATTTTACAGCACTTAGAAAAGAGCACAATTCAAGAAAAGAAAAAGATAGGGCAGTGTTTGAAAATGTTTAAAAAATTTTTTAGCATAACTTTAAGACAGACATATTGTGGAAATATTAAACCCAGCGTTTTTTTCTTTTTCTTAAATTGCCTTCTTCTCTGTTGATTGATTCGTTTTCTACAGCTTATCAGCCCTCTTCATTTTATTTAAATCCCAAAAAATTATTTTAAAATTCTAAAATTTTTTTTTTCCAGATAATAATGGTTTAGTGATGCAAGACTAATTAATCCATAACTGGGGGGGAAGCTGGATTCATGCCTTTCCCAAGGATATTTGCGCGTAAGTGAAAATCACGAACCCAACGGAAATTGGAACTCGGTTCTCCGATTAAAAACTCCGCGCCATCATCCATTACACCACTCGCACATCCATACTTACAGCACTTGGTATTACTAAGCGGTCGCCCATCGAAGTACTGACGTGGCTCGGCGTTGCTTAACTTCGGTGGTCATATCGAAGCAGGTAATTCCACAGATTCGCTAAAGAAATGAGCACGCAGGATGAGAAAGTGCGGCTTTCAACCCTGCTCTACGTAGCCACTGATGGGTGCGGTTTTTGTCTACGTCGGCTTGTTTGGTACGGGCAGCGTATTGGCCATGGAGCGGTTTATCTTGCCATTGTTTCTTTATCTGGTCGGTCGCATTTGTCTTTGCATTCTTTTTTAAGTATTTTGCAGCTTCAGCCGGTGTACAGTGATGTATTTGAATTTCTGTGCCCATTTGAAACTCCATTTTGAATTTGTCGACTTCCTTTACTACAGAGTAAAGACACTTACTACTTTCATGTTCCTTGACACATACCATCATCCAGTCTTGTGTATTTTCCAAGTATCTTTGGAGGCCAATTGCTGTACTTTTGTAGGATAGTTCTAGTTGAACTAGTCCTCTGCCTCCTTCGGATCTGGGCACATACAGGCGATCAATATCAGCTTTGGGATGATGCATGCGGTAGCAAGTGAGGAGCTTTCTCGTTTTGGCGTCCATTCGCTTAATTTCAGCTATGGTCCAGCTAAGTACATTAAAGCTGTATTGTACCACAGGAACAGCTAAGGTGTTTACGGCTGATATTCGTTTTTTTGAGTTTAGCTCGGTATTTAGTACCAGGCGTACACGCCTGTAGTACTCCTTTCTTACCTTCTCTTTCATTTGGGGGTGTTGTATGCCATCTCCCTCACTAATTCCTAGGTACTTATAAGCTTCATCATGCTCCAATTCTCTAATCTTCGTGGCAAAATCTAAATCTATTAATGGTGCTTCTAAAATTCTACCTTTCTTGAATGTTACTTTAGCACATTTATCTAATCCGAAGCTCATACATATGTCGTCACTAAAGTATTTTACAATATTAAGGAGGCCCTTCAGCTCATTGTCGTTATTATTATTATTATTATTATTATTATTATTATTATTATTATTTCTGTTGTATACACATTTCCTTCCGAGTCCCTTGCAGAGTATTACACCACAACTAGTGAGAGGGTGTCGGTTGACCAGCGTCCAATCTACTCGACTGTTTCCCCAAGGCCTTCTCTCTTACTAATCTTATAGTAGGCGCAAGAGTCTAACATAGACTCTTTAGAGGAAGGACACCACAAGACTGCCATTCAGGAATAATGCACCATCAAGAAGTACGCATCAATCAACTACGTGAAACACGAAAGCAAAATAAAAAAGTGTTATGGTCCAGGTTAGGACCAAGGAAGAACAACGCGAACACAAGAGTAGAAATAACGAAGATATATTACACGGAATAATAATACAAGATGTGGAAGGTGTTAGTATGAATGTCAGTCTGGTTTGGAGGGAACTACTATCGGCTCGACTCGATTCGTCTCGATATTTAACAACCCTCCCACGTGGGTCGCATGTGGCACAAGGCCGGCTTAATGTGGGTTCTCCGAGCCCTTAGGCTCTGCCAAAAATATGCCCATTTAGAACCCATATAAACGGGTTCAGGGACTGTCTACCTCCCCGGGGGAACTTTGCCCTTCGGCAAAGGCTCGTCCGGGTTCCTCTCTGTCAAAGCAGAGAGTTCGACAGAAGTCGCACACAGTCAGAGACTGGTCACGACTCGATTCGTGTCTCTCTCTCTCTCTCTCTCTCTCTCTCTCTCTCTCTCTCTCTCTCTCTCTCTCTCTCTTGAGAGGCGTAGTGTACATAGTGTTAGGAAGAGTTCATTCTGTAGTTATAGGTAAGGACCCATAACAGAAAGAAAGGGAAGAAATGGCTTCATGAAATTTTTCCACTAGTCATTTTTGTATAAAGTAAAAAAAAAACTAAGATCACACCCATTTTACATTTAAAGTTCTTCGTAATGTGTGAGCTATACTTGTGAGTATATATATATATATATATATATATATATATATATATATATATATATATATATATATATATATATATATATATATATTTCTGTATTTAGGCAGCAATCCTTCTTTCATGCACATTTCATTGAAAACGACAAACAAGGTGCTTTTATTTATTTTTTTATACAATTTCTCATGCGATCTTATATTTGTTTTCTTTTCGGATGATAAATTATATAAAAACTGTCCGAATGTTCTTTTTATCCGAGCGCTTTCGGCTATACATTTAGCCATTTTCAAGGATTATATTTTAACTGTTAAAATAAAAAATAGTTTGTTGTATGTATGTTTTATAAAATGGTCTCATTTTTTGTTTCAAAACACGGTCAAGATATTATGTCCATGTTCAAAGTTAATATTATTAAGTGTTGTTTTTTTTGTATTTATTAATAAGGCTTCCATTATTTTTAGCCTTTTTTTGCATGTGGATGGTGCTATTATATTAGTGTTGTCAACAAGTATGTTCCGAATAGTGTCCGGTAGGTTTCCATGAATATTTAAATGAGATCTAATTGAGCTATTGTCAGAAAGGTGTAGAGTCAGTCTGCGTGTTAAACAATTTGTAGTGTGGCCTATATAATTATTTACGAAAGTTGATTCTTGAGGAATACAATTCCTTAATGGACATTTAAATTCGTAAATAATATTTGCCCTATTTAATTTTGTTCTAGGAGGTGAATTATTATTTTTAACTATAAGGTTAGAGGTTTTAAATTTTTTATAATAAATAATGAATCTAATTTTTCTGCTTTTGTCAACTGGTGTTATGTATTTTTTTATAATGTTCTTAATTCTAGTTTCGTCTTGTTTATAATTTTCGTTCATTGAATTTTTATAAAAAATATTAATATTATTGTTTATGTTTCTATTCTTGCCGTTGCTATTAGCAACCTTAGACAAGAAACGCCTAATGTGGAAATCCAACAATTGATTAGGAAATCCGTTATTAATCAGCGTTTGCTTTACATTGTTTAATTCTTTAAAGAAATGCATGCGAGAGGATGAGTTCTCGTGCGCTCTCGCGAGGAAATTTTTTAATCACACCTATTTTATATCTAAGAGGACATTCACTAGAGAAATTAATATAGATAGATAGATAGATAGATAGATAATGAACAGACATAGATAGATAGATAGATAGATAGATAATGAACAGACATAGATAGATAGATATATAGATAGATAGA
>OZ038479.1:123606552-123644052 GCA_964036315.1 Acanthosepion esculentum | reverse complement strand
GGTTTAGATTGGTTTGGTTTATTTTGTATTACAGCATATCAACCTCAATGGGTTATTTCATGCCGACAACTTTTTTAGGGTAGATTCGTATGAATAGAATATATATTCTTTTGTTTAGATTCGTTTGGTTTATTTTGTTTTACATATCAACCTCAATGGGTTATATAATGCAGACAACATTTTTATTGCTGGTAACATTTTTCCTTCAAAAATTCCATTACTGGTATTAAATCCTATTTTTACATTTTCACTGTGCTTTGACCCCAGTTTGAGGGTTAACTATTTGCTCATAGTTGGGACCTTAACAGGTGCTACCACCCCGGGTCACGGTGAACATGGGAACACTAGAAATTAAGAGGTGGTTCCACGCTCCTCAAAACCTTCTTATCAGAGGCCTTCCTGTTTGGTGTAGTTTATCGTTTTAACCAAGACGCAGTTCGAACAGATATGCCAATGAATATGTTACCCTAGACTGTCGTGTCTAATACTGTATTCTTTCTTAGCAAGGACTGGGTACCCTGATACTCTGCGTTCAACATTTTCATCAGATTTATGGTACAAGCAACAGGCGGGATTTGAGCCATTTTTGTTGATTGTAGCTTTGTCAGACAAGGAAAAATGTTGAGGGTTCTCCCCTTTTTACACAAATAGACTCACCCAAGGTATACATATACTACTACCAGTGAATAGCCGAACAGTCAAGTCGTCAGTACGTTAAGTCACGTCGAGTAGTAATAGAGGAGGGTAGCACAAGAGTCACAGTGACGAGCACATAGACTCAGTAAGAAGTCATACAGCGATACGTCGATATCCAAGACTATATATATATTTTCCTACTAACCCGCATTCCTGAAGCTACTAACCTGTATTATTAGTTTGTATTATTATTATGTTAATACATTTATTTTCCTATATTCATTCTTGGCTCATATCGCTCTCTCTCTCTCTCTCTCTCTCTCTCTCTAATATATATATATATATATATATATATATATGTGTGTGTGTGTGTGTGTGTGTGTGTGTGTGTGTGTGTGTGTGTGTGTGTCTGTGTGTGCAGGTATGCAGAAAAATAGGAAAGAACACGTTAGGTAAATAATCCGGAGTTCTTTAATATTTTTGCTTTTATATTATATTATAATATTTCTTTAAAAAAAACATGATTCCTTCGCTACATAAGTGTTCTCATTTTTCAAAAGCGAGAGCCGAGACCCTTAATATAAATTTTGAAATTAAGTTGAATTAAGGTTGACGAGGAAGCGAGACCAGACTCCTTAATTCAACTTAATTTCAAAAATTATATTAAGGGTCTCGGCTCTCGCTTTTGAAACATGAGAACTCTTACGTAGCGAAGGAATCATATTTTTTTAAGAAATATTATAATATATATATATATATATATATATATATATTCGCTTGAATCCACAACAGAAAAGAAATTGGAAAATCTCTTACAGAAGGCAGCGACGGAGAGCGAGAAGAAAGGACTAAGCATAAACAAAAAAAAGATGGAGTGCATGGTCGTCAGTAAGAGAATGAGCCCGAAATGCGATTTGCAGGTCGGGGGCACTAGAATCAAGCAGACGCGGAAGGTTAAATATCTGGAAAGCGTTTTGACAAAGGACGGTAAGTGCGACACTGAGATCCGTAGACATATTGGGATACCCCAAGGACACATCCCAAAAGCTGGGCAGGGTATTGCGAGACAGGAGGATTTCTTTGGTGACAAAGAAAAGAATACTGTGCTGTCACGTGACATCCGTCCTTCTTTATGGCAACGAATTGTGGACGATTTCCTCAACGATGAAGTCACACGAGGCGACGGAGATGTGGTTCTACAGAAGGATGCTGAGGATACCATGATCAGAAGCCTTTCTGTTGGACGTTCTTTATCGTCTTTCTAAAAAAGAAACATACCTTTACTATGAAAGCATAAAATTACGTAAAATGTATTTAGATTTCGTCATTAAATAAACCATCGGTATAATAAACGCTAATGTCACTGTGTCACACTTTTTCAACTTCTAGAGGCCGTAGCCCAACATATCATACCATTTTGGAACCAAGCCGATTCCGTGAGAAAATTAAAACCATTCCGGCCGGATCCGTAATCCTGAAATTTTGGATTCCCAAGTTTTCATTCCTGCGAATGTTTTCGGCGATTTTTGTACGAATTTCTTTGTACGATAACAATTTTTATAACTTGGAAATAAAGAAAGAAAAGTCAAGAAGTGTTGTGGATTCCGAGAATGGAATCCTGCACAAATAAATAAACAACGCCAGTAATTGAGATAGAAAAATAAGTGTATTAAACGTAAGAATACAGACTTGAATTGAAGATTAGTAGTACAGGAATGCGGGTTAGTAGAAAGTATATGTACAAGTCTCTGTAAGTGAAGCCGTAATTATCTCTCTCTCTCTCTCTCGCTCTCTCCCTCTCTCTCTCTCTCGCTGGACTCTTGTATAACTCTTTGTGAACACCTTGTCTACTGTCATCGTTTCTCTCACCCTGACTCAACGTATCTCAACCCCCAGGTATTCTCTCTGTCAGTATAAGTATACTTTGGACGAGTTCATCTTGTGTAAAAGGGGTCTGCCCCACAACAAGAAGTTAGGCAGGAAAGATAACGGGTGGACGCTAAACTTTAAGGGGCCATGATTGTCGTGATCGAGAAAACATCCTGTCGGGAAGAAGCTTACGGGCCATATTCATTGGTTCCAAGAAATCTTGGCCTTCGCAGCTGGAACCAGGCCGCGTACACGAGAGCGTTTCATTCTCATTTTGTAAAAGACTCCACAAAACCACATTTTCTGTGAAGAAGCATTCTACGTGAAACTTACTTCTTACTAATGAAATACGGAGGAAACGAGAATGATTCACTCTTGTGTAGGCGGCCTGGTTGCAGCTGCAAAGGCCCTAGTTTCGTGGAACCGATCGATATAGCCCGTAAGCTTCTAGCTAACAGTTCCTTCAATCGTCCTTCTCGCTTTTGGAATTCTCTACAGGCTACTTCCTTCCCTGTTAACTTTGGTCTTCAAAAATTTAGATGCAATGCCAATCGTTCATTTCTGTCTTCTTAATTCTTGTTCTTTTATTGTTCTCTCTCATTAATAGTGTACTTTCTCATATTCTCTAACACTCAGTAAACCCCCTTGTTTCTTAGTGGCTTTATGGCCTTGCTTGGGGTGAAATAATTAAAAAAGGCGACACGTAGGCATCCAAACCAGACCAAAGATTGACGCAATAGGGTCTTCATGCAACAAGAATAGTTCTATGAACGCCCCGTGCAGGAATGAGCTGTGATTCACAAAAAATATTATTAGCTGGTTTATCCGATTCAAGCCTTGAGAATATATATATTCAATTTTTTCCATTTGAATTTTCAATCTAATATATATATATATATATATATATATATATATATATATATATATATATATATATATATATATATATTAGATTGAAGATTCAAATGGAAAAAAATTGAAAAAAATGTAAATATCGTCTAAAACCTGAATCCCCTGAAGACTGGAAATTTTACCAAGAAACTTCAAAGTCGGGATAAAAATAATATTTCATATAATATTTTATATATATATATATATATATATATATATATATATATATATATATATGTGTGTGTGTGTGTGTGTGTGTGTGTGTGTGTGTGTGTCTTTGCAGGTGTGCCTAGTATCATCGCATTATTTTATCTCAGCTGTCAAAGAACTTTTTTTTTCTTTTCACATCTGTTGTCCCTTTTTGATGTGTGTGTTATGCTTATAATTTTCAACTTCATCAATATTCGTTTTTTATATCTTCTCAATCCATTCAAATAGGATTCTCTATTCAAATCTTTCTATCTCTCTATCTGTCTCTATCTCTCTCTCTCTCTCTCTCTCTCTCTATATATATATATATATATATATATATATATATATATATATATATATATATATATATATATATATATATATATTGGTGATTATACATACTATCCAACGTCGATAGCACGACTCGGAGTTTCATGCAAACGTGCAATATTCGGGAGCGAAATATCGACTGAAGATTGCACGTTTGCATGAAACCCCGAGTCGCGTTATCAACGCTGGATATTACGTATAATCACTAATATATATTTAATAGCTCAGTTATATAACATTGATCACTGTTTTTATTACATCTGTGGAAGAAATATATATGTACCAGAAAGTATATATACGTATATGTATGTTTTTATCATACCCATATCTTTATATATATATATATATATATATATATATATATATATATATATATATATATATATATATATATATAGAGAGAGAGAGAGAGAGAGAGAGAGAGAGAGATTTTAAATCAGTTAATTTATAATATTTATGCTCTGTAAATTTACATTGGGTACTGTTTTGTAAAAATAAAAAACATCAATAAGAACACCGGATTATATATCTTACTGTTCTTTCTTTTTACTATAATATATATATATATATATATATATATATATATATATATATATATATATATATATATGTATAAATATAAAAGTGGACATGGAAGTCAGCACTTAGAGGCGACAGTCTGTTTCATGCTAGTGCAATCGTCAGGCGACTAGTGCTGTTATTTTTCTCGGCTATTTATATAAGGGTCAGTGGTGCATTATGGGTAGTCTATTTTGGCGGTTACTTTTACCGGAAGTGGCTTATTTGTTTATTTATTTATGTCAAATTGTTTTGCTTGTTTTTTGTTTGTTTTTTTATTTTTATTTTTATTTTTTATCTTATATATTTATTTATTTATTCTTTTATTTTGATCGGTGTTTTTGGTTAAGGTAGTAAAAATTTGTTTATATAGCTTATTGTTGGTAGTCTATAATGGCCGTCATTACCGGAAATCGCTTGTTCGCTTATTTATTTGGGTCAAATTGTTTTGCTTGTTTTTATTTATTTTCATTTTTATTTTTTATCTTATATATTTGTTTATTTGTCATTGATTAAATCTGTTTGTTGAATTTGTGGTTTTTTCTGACTATTATTTAGGTGGGAACAGTTTTTAATTTATCTATTTAGGTTGGTTATCTTTATTTGTTTTTGTTTTGTTTTGTTTTTTAAACGGCTAGTTTATCGTAATCGGTTGTTAGTTTATTTATATATTTGGATGTATTTAGATCGATTTATTATACTTGTTATTTATTTGTTACACTATATCTTTTTGGCTTTCGGTTTTTAAGTAACGTAGTATATTATCTTTTATTAATGTTTTTTTTTTTTTTTGTTTTTTTTTTTATTATTATTTTTATTTGTATAACAGTTATAACTTTCGTCCGTTCTTTTGTTTTGATTTTGTTTCGTATATTCTAACAGGTGTGGTTTTATGATTTGTTTGGAGTAATTTATTTTGCTTATTTTATTGTTGTTTGTTTATATATTTATTTATTTTTCTATTTTAAGTTACGTAGTAAAAATTTGTTTTCATGTCTACATTTTGAGATTAGCTCGGATCTTTTATTTAATAATTTATTTTCATCTGGGAAGGTAATGATAGCTATTTTTTCCTCCAAGCAAAGTTTGCAGGTTTTTGATAGGTTGTTGTAGGCTGATGATTTTTTCCTTATTTTCCAAGATATTTTTGGTGTGGTGTGTGTTTTGTTTTTTATTTCCCAGATATACTTAGAAAGCATTGTGCTGTTCGCATATTTACTATTTGTGAAAGACATTTTGTGTACATAATTTCTTTGTTTCCATGGTCCTTCGGTTACTCCTATATATACTTTTTCTTCATTATCTGCTGATTTTGTCGTGGCTTGGTAGATTACGTTGTTTTGTAAACAATTACCGTTTAAGGGACATTCGTTTTTTATTCTGCAGTTGCACGTGGGTTTAATTTGTTCGTGTGGTTTGTTAATAATTTTTCTGTTGTGCTTTTTTATTATTTGTGCCATGTTCTCGGTGCAACTGTAGCTGATTTTTACTGTGTTTTTGTTGAATATTTTGTGTAGGGTGCTTGATTCCGGGAAGTGTTTGTGTAAAAGCTTGAAGAATATTTTTCCTATGTTTGTTTTTACGTTTTTGCTGTACGGTGGGTTGAACCATATGATATTTCTTTTTCTGTTGGTCTTTTTTGTGTTCTGTGGTGAGTATGTGAGTGTTGCTGGGAATCCGCTATCTTTTAGGGCTGTTTCGTAGTCTTTCTTGGCCTTGTTAAATATAGATTCATCGGAAGAATTGTCGGAAAGCCTGCGGTTAATCGATTTAGGTATCTGTTTGATTATAGAAGGCGGGTGGTTGGAGTATATATGTATGTACTGTGGTTTATCATTCGGTTTTCTGTATGGTTTGTGTGTGCCTTTTCTTAGGTTGAAGGTGACATCTAGAAAATCTACTTCGTTTAGGTTAGTTTTTATATCTATCTCGAATCCGTTATTTTTGAAAATTTTAATTATTGCTTTTCTAGTTTTATCAGTCTTTTGTTTGTTGCAGTTTCTTAAGATTATGAGACCGTCATCTCTGTAGAGCCCTGTGTCATTTCTATCTATTATTTTGCTTAGTTCGTGTAGTAAGTAAATGCCTACGATTTCGCATGTCTCTGCACCGTCAAAGCTTCCCATTGTAGTGTCAAATATCCCATCTTTCTTTATCCATGCTTCTTCATGGTGAAATAATAATGATTTACGTGAGTGCTTAATGATGTCGATTTCCTACAATTAGACATAAAAGAATTTTACCCATCCATAACAGAACGTACACTAGATAAGGCCATCAACTTAGCTCAGGAACAAATAATAATAAAACCGAACAAAATCGACATCATTAAGCACTCACGTAAATCATTATTATAAAATATATAAGATAAAAAATAAAAATGAAAATAAATAAAAACAAGCAAAACAATTTGACCCAAATAAATAAGCGAACAAGCGATTTCCGGTAATGACGGCCATTATAGACTACCAACAATAAGCTATATAAACAAATTTTTACTACCTTAACCAAAAACACCGATCAAAATAAAAGAATAAATAAATAAATATATAAGATAAAAAATAAAAATAAAAATAAAAAAACAAACAAAAAACAAGCAAAACAATTTGACATAAATAAATAAACAAATAAGCCACTTCCGGTAAAAGTAACCGCCAAAATAGACTACCCATAATGCACCACTGACCCTTATATAAATAGCCGAGAAAAATAACAGCACTAGTCGCCTGACGATTGCACTAGCATGAAACAGACTGTCGCCTCTAAGTGCTGACTTCCATGTCCACTTTTATATTTACACACGCTCTATCTCTGATATTGAGCACTTTACCCCATAAATATAGCACACTTTAAGACTATATTTCTGTATATATATGTATATATATATATATATGTATATATATATATATATATATATGCATATATATATATATATATGTGTGCGTGTGTGTGTGTGTGTGTGTGTGTGTTTGTTTGTGTGTGTGTGTGTTTATAACAATAAAATTGTGGTTTGTGTGTGTGTGTGTGTTAATAACAATAAAAGAGTGGTGTGTGTGTGTGTGTGTGTGTGTGTGTGTGTCTGTTTATAACAATAAAAGAGTGGTTTGTGTGTGTGGGTCGGGACTTTTCGCTCTTCATTTATGGCTCCCATGCGTAAAGGCAGACTCGTGGGTGCTTATGCAGGTCAGTTCCGACTTACGTCGAAAATCTGGTTACTTGGCGCCGAAGGAACAGATCTCTAAGTTCCATTCCTATATATATATATATATATATATATATATATATATATATATATATATATATATATATAGGAATGGAACTTAGGAATATATATATATATATATATATATATATATATATATATATATATATATATATATATATAGTATGTGTGTGTGTGTATTTAGGCAGCAATCCTTCATTTATACATGTTTCATTAAACACAACAGACAAGGTACTACGATTAAGCGTTTTATATTTCTTCTGTTCGAACAAGTGTTGTCTTTTTTTGGACACATAAACTGTCCAAATGTTCTGTCAATTCGAGCGCTTATCTACTGCAAAAAAAATTAAAACCGTTAACCTCATCCACAAGAATAACAACACACCAGCAAAATCAAAATTACAAAGAACGAACATTATCTATGAGTTCAAATGCCCCTTAAGGAACTGTGTTCCTGATCAAACCAGACTCATAAATAATTACATCGGTTACACAACTACATGCTTATCCAGACGTCTTACGTTACACCTATTTGATCACAGCTTCATTAGAACGCATTTAAACACACACACACAAACTTACCAGACTCCATCTGAAACATACTAGTAGAAAACGACCATAATAACTTCATCCACATGTTAAAAAGATTAAAAATAATAGAAGCCTTAATAATAAAAAAGAAAAAGCCAACACTTAATAATATTAACTACGAACACGGCCAAAATGTGCTGACCATGTTTGGAAAATAAAACATCACTATAACTCTAGATACATATAAACAAGCCATACACCCAATTAAATTGAAAAATAAAATCATCCTTGATAATGGTTAAAAGTATAGCCGAAAGCGCTCGGAATTAAAGAATATTTGGACAGTGTTTACACACTCTCTGTCCAAAAAAAGAAAATGCTTGTTCGAACAAAAGAAAAAATTTAATAAAAAGCTTTATCATAATACCTTGTCTGTCGTCTTTAATAAAGCATATATATATATATATATATTATGAAATGGACAAAGTCCGACAATTATTTTAAGACATTTTTATGTTTATACATTCTTTTTATAGATATAAATATTTAAGTAAATGCTCTGTTTTATAATAAACAGTATTAAACCACATTTACCGGCCTGAATGTCCGAGAAATTTTCATAGAAAATATTGGTTCTCCGAAAGGAATCGAACCTGTATCCTATACGGAACCGTCATTTAGCCTGACGAGCCACAGAGGACCGTTCATTAGTAGTATAATGCTTATAAATATGTCTACTAGCGAAGGGATTTCGCCAATAATTGCATTAATATTGCTAATTAATTCAAGGTATGATTAACTCTTTGTAATATAAAATATATACTGCCTATTTTATTATATATATATATATATATATATATATATATATATATATATATATATATATATATATATATATATATATATATATATATATATATATATATATATATATATATATATATATATATATCAGTCTGTTCATATCTATGTATCTGTTAACAAGCTTCATCTCATAAATTACGGGTTTTTTGTTTCTTCGGGGTTTGGGTGTGTAGGGGATAACAAAAAAAAAGAATGGTGTTTTCGTTTCGTTTGTGTTGTCTGTTTTCGGCTTTTCTTCTCGTTTCAATGTCGAATTCTTTTGTTTCAGACTTGGTTTATTTTTCTTGACCTGTACATATTTTTTTTTTTTGTTTGCCTACCTTCTCCCTGCGTGCGTGCGTGCGTGCGTGCGTGTTCACCCCCGTGCGCCTTTTTTTTTTAAATTTTATTCTGCTTGCAGTTCGCCTTGAGTGTAAAGGTTGCAGGAAGTTACTTTTTCGTTTTCCTCAGAAAGGAAACTAAGCCGTGATTTATAAATGTGACAGAATGCCCACCCCTCTCAAAAAACGCTAGTCTCATCTCTCTCTCTCTCTCTCTCTCTCTCTCTCTCTCTCTCTCTCTCTCTCTCTCTTGCTTTCTCACACTCTCTTTCTATCTGTGTTCACTTTCACTTTCCTTATCTGTCTGTCTATCTCTCTATCGTTATTTATCACTCCCTTTCTTTCCTTCTCTCTCTCTCTCTCTATCTATTTCTGTCTTCCCCTGTCTCTCTCTCCACTCTCTCTTTGTTAACGCAAAACGCTGATCAAGCAAGAAAAAAATGAATGCAATTTTTTTCGATTGGTTAAAATTAATCATTCTTTTATTTCACGTTTCTCTTCGGCCGTGTTTCTTTCTATCTCACTCTCTCTATCTGTTTGTCTCTCACACTCTTTCTTTCACTCTTTCTAGCACGTTCAGTCACTCTTTCTTTCTCTCTTTCTTTCTTTTCTTCTTTCTCCGTTAACGCATTATCTATCTATCTATCTATCTATCGATCTAAGTCCTTTCATACCAATCTTTCTAGATAGATATCTATTCAGCTCTTCATATCTATCTATCTATCTATCCCATATATATATATATATATATATATATATATATATATATATATATATATATATATATGCACATTTCATTAAAAACGACTGACATGTTCTTTTTAGCCGAGAGCTTTCGGCTATACATTTAGCCATTTTCAAGGATTATATTTCAACTGTTAGAATTAGAAATAGTTTTTTATATGTATGTTTTATAAAATGTTTCATCATCCACATGCAAAAAAGGCTAAAAATAATGGAAGCCTTATTAATAAAAAACAAACAAACCAACACTTAATAATATTAACTTTGAACATGGACATAATATCTTGACCGTGTTTTGAAACAAAAAAAAAACATTTTATAATAAACAGTATTTCTTTCAGTTTCTCTTTCTCTAGTGGATGTGCCGGGGCTTGCAATGAATGGCGGATCTGAATGAGAATTTGGAGTGCCAAGTTCGAATATATATATATATATATATATATATATATATATATATATATATATATATATATATATATATATATCGAAGTTTTTTCATCATTTATATAGCTATCTATCGAAGTTTGTTCATTGTCGATCTATCTATCTATCTATCTATCTATACATCGAAGTTAATTCATTATCTATCGAAGTTTGTTCATTGTCTCTTTCTCTCTCTCTCTCCATATATATATATATATATATATATATATATATATATATATATCGAAATTTTCCCATCATTTATATAGCTTTCTATCGAAGTTTGTTCATTATCGATCTATCTATCTCAATCCGTCCTTATCTATCTATCTATCTATCTCAGTCCGTTCTTATCTATTTATATATCTATTTCAGTCCGTCCTTATCTAAGTCCATCCTTATCTATCTATCTATATCTATATCTATATCTATATCTATATATATATATATATATATATATATATATATATATATATATATATATATATCAGTCTGTTCATTATCTGTCTATCTATCTATCTACGCAACTTTCTTAACATGTTTTCTTCAGGCGGCACAGCAAGAGACACCCAATGAGGAAATAGGGCTGAGAAAATCTGGCCCTCGCAGGGCATATTTAAGTCAAGAGGGACTGAGAAAAACAAAACCTACCTAACCAGCTTGTGTAAATCTCTGGCGGAACATGGATCAGGGGAGATAGCGTAAAGATAAAATTTACACAGGGCTACAGAGAACAGGTAATTGTGGAGAGCCATGACCGCCCACATCCTGAAGGAATGCGGCAAGAAGAAGTAGTAGTAGTAGTAGTAGTAGTAGTAGTAGTAGAAGAAGTAGTAGTAGTAGTAAAAGAAGAAAAAGAAGTAGAAGAAGAAAAAGAAAAAGGAAAAGAAGTCGAAGAAGAAGTAGAAGAAGAAGTAGTAGTAGTAGTAGTAGTAGTAGTAGTAGTAGTAGTAGTAGAAGAATAAGTAGTAGTAGTAGTAGAAAAAAAAGAAAAAGAAGAAGAAGAAGAAAAAGAAGAAGAAAAAGAAGTAGAAGAAGAAGTAGAAGAAGAAGAAGAAGAAGGAGAAGCATTAAAATCGAAGAAGAAGAAGAAAAAGTCGAAGAAGGAGAAATGGAAGAAGAAAAAGTAGAAGAAGGAGAAATGGAAGAAGAGGAAGATGAAGATGAAGAAGAAGAGCTGAACATGAGAGTAACGATAAAGTTTTAAGGAAAGTAGAAAGAGGGTTTCGAAAATCTGACACTCAAAGGGAATATTGCAGGCAAGAGAAACAGAGAAAGCTATGAATGACCTACCTAGCGAGTTAGTTTTAATGGTTGGCAGGAAAGCGATAAGGAGAGATAGCAAAAAGATAAATTTTTACTAAATGCTGCCAGAAATTGTGGAGAGTTATGTCGTCAATGTCTTGAAGGGAACACGGCAGTGAGAAGAAAAAATCTTCGACCGCCTTCGAAATATTTTTCTTAACTGTTACGTTTGGATATTGAATTTCTTCAATCGTCATTTTCCCATGCGCCGGTATTGCAAGGAATGTTGTTTAGTCTTCAACACTTACTGTATACCAGGGCGGGCTGAAAAGTTCGTAGGCTGACAATGAAGGAGTGGTGCCACAGCTGTGAAATCTTTCATGCATTAATTTCAACTCTTCAAATCGAAGAAGTGTGTGAACTTCAAGGCGGACTATGTTGAAAAATAAACAGCATTTGAACAGTCAGATGTCAGTTTACCTGGAAAGAAACAATGCAGTTATTAATAAGAAGAGTTGAAATTATTTTCATGCAAGATTTCACAGTTCTAGCATCACTCCTTCATGGTTAGCTAATTAACTTTTCAGCCCCTCCTCGTACCTAGAAAGAAACAATGCAATTAATAAGAAGAGTTGAAATTAATGCATGCAATTAATAAGAAGAGTTGAAATTAATGCACTGGCATCACGTCTTCATGGTCAGCCTATGAACTTTTCAGCCCATCCTCGGACCTGGAAGAAAACAAGACAGTTATCAATAAGAAAAGTTGAAATTAATGCATGCAAGATTTCACAGCACTGGCATCACTTCTTCATGGTCAGCATATGAACTTTTCAGCCCTTGCCTCGGACCTGGAAAGAAACACGCAGTTATTAATAAGAGGAGTTGAAATTATTTTCATGCAAGATTTCACATTTCTTGCATCGCTCCTTCACAGTCAGCCTATGAACTTTTCATCCCACTCTCGTACCTGGAAAGAAACAATGCAGTTATTAAGAAGAAAAGCTGAAATTAATGCATGCAAGAAATTCCCCTATCGCTTTGTTTAATAGTTTCGCTTAACATCTTTAAGAAAATATTGCAATAACAATTATAAATTTGAAAGCCAGTGCACCCCGACGTGATATAATGGTGAGCAATCTTGCAACTAAGTAATGAGTTCAACCTCTAACTGGGTACTACGCAGTTTCGGCCTTGTGCCACATCTAAGCTACGCTTTCAAAATTACCATGAATATGAATGCTGGCCGTTATTTAAAGAAATGGGTAAAAAAAGAAAAGATTTGTAATTGACTCCTTTAAACGATCCTTTCATATTTTTTTTTTCACTGAAGCCTATATCTTTCATCTTTCTACCCTATCAAAACGGAATACTCTATTATTTATGAGGTTCTGGCAAGAGACGTTAAACAATTCTGTCCTCCCTTTCTTTCTTTCTTTCTTTCTTTCTTTCTTTCTTTCTTTCTAGGGAAATCCCCGTCTTACGAACATTTCTCTAACTAATACTTTTAAAATAATTCAACAGACGATATAATTCAATTTATGGTAACTGGAGTTTTGGCGAATGATTGACTCAATTTTCCGTCGTTTGTTACTGCATTTTCTAAAAAAAATGCCGTTTTTATCGCTTCTTGGCCTTCGGGCTAAGCCGTCCTGGGTAAGACGATAAACTACATCCCTGTTCTGGGTAAGACGATAAACTACATCCGCGTCCTGGGTAAGACGATAAACTACATCCCCGTTCTGGGTATGACGATAAACTACATCCCCGTCCTGGGTAAGACGATAAACTACATCACCGTCCTGAGTAAGACGATAAACTACATACGCGTCCTGGGTAAGGCGATAAACTACATCCGCGTCTTGGATATGACGATAAACTACATCCGCGTCCTGGGTATGAAGATAAACTACATCAGCGTCCTGGATAAGACGATAAACTACATCCGCGTCCTGGGTAAGACGATAAACTACATACGCGTCCTGGGTAAGACGATAAACTACATCCCCGTCCTGGGTATGACGATAAACTACGTCCAACAGCAAGACCTCTGATCAGGAGGTTTTGAGGAACGTGGACCCACCTCTTAATTGCTGGTGTTCCCAGGTCCACCCTGACCTGGGGTGGTAGCACCTGTTAGGGTCTCAGCTATGGGTAAATAGTTGACCCTCCTCAAACAATATGAAAGTGTAAAAATAAGTTTTAATACCAGAAATACTTTGAAAAATATTACTTCCAGCAATTAATTTTTGAATAAAAAGTTTACCTGCAATAAACTTACTTATTCGCTATCTCTCTCTTTTTCCACTCTCTATCTATTTCTTATTCACTATATATTTCTTTCCTCTTATCTATCTATCTATCTATTTATCTTCACTTTATGTATCTCTTCCTGTTTCTATCTATCTATCTATCTATCTATCTAACTATGCATCGCTCTCTCTCTCTCTCTCTCTCTCTATCTATCTATCTATCTATCTATCTATCTATCTATCTATGCCTTTCTCTCCTCCCTGTATCTCCTTTTCTCACAATCTCTTTCTTTCTTTCTTTCTTTTTCTTTCTTTCTTTCTTTCTTTCTTTCTTTCTTTCTTTCTTTCTCTATATATCGCTTTCTATCTCTCCCTCTCTTTACTTCTGTGTAACCATCTCTGTCTTTTCATCTGTTTATACATCTCTTTCTGTTCCTTTCTCTCTTTTTAACTCTGTCTTCTCCCTCGCATTCTCTGTGCTCCCCTCCCTCTCTCTCTCTCTCTCTCTCTCTCTCTCTCTCTCTCTCTCTCTCTCTCTCTCTCTCTCTCCAAGGAACAAAAAAATTTATCCAATAAAGCTTTAGGATAAATAAATAAATAGATAAGCGCACACACACACGCACACGCACACACACACACACATACACATATATACACACACATACACATACACACACACACACACACACACACATATATATATATATACACACACACACATACATACATACAAACATACATAAACTTTACATTTTGTGGTCGAAGAAAAAGGGCAGGTAATACGCGGCGTAGGGTTTCCTAGTTTGACGGACATGTAATGCCGGAAGCATGATTTACGGGCGACGGTGCATGATGGGAACTTTAAAAGTAAGACAATAGGTAAAACAAACAAAAAATAGTAGCTATATTTCAGAAAAGAATAAATCAGTTGTTCTTTCTTTCTTTTCTTTTTTCTTTGACATAACTGATTTAAGTTACACATTTTTTCGTTTCATTGAACGCGATCATGGACAAACTTTAAATCTAGAAGATGCAGCAGTGGGGGGGGGGGGCATAAAGACAAAAAAGAAAAAAAGGCTTCCTCGTTGGGATCGTGGATTTTAAATGTACGTTTCATAATTTTCCGACCCCGAAGAAGGTTTAAAAGAGACGACAAAAGGAGAAGCTGTACCTACAAATGCGTGAATTCACCCAAGTTAATTGGTCCGTATCATCCTTTTCGCCTTCTTTTTCCATCTTTAATTGATAGCTGCCTTTTAATAGATCTAAATTTTGTGGATTTTACATCTGTTATTTTCTTTAATGTACTAAAATTATTTCAACTCTTTCTTATTTACATTATTCGGACTATTGTCCTCATATTTCTCGCCATATTTATTACAACGTTTCGGCCGTTGTACGCTCCGGGCTTCTTCAGGTGGTTGGAATGTCGAACTGAACCCTATATTCCGTTCACTGGGGTAGACTGTTCTAGTTCCACGTCCAATATTTAATGGGTGTCGGTTATCAGTTATTTCATGTTAATTTCCCTCTGAAAGTTCTCCACTGCCTTAACCGGGTATTGAACTCACACTCTTTGGGTCCTGTCACTGGATCTAACCAACGACTTTTTCCACTGCCATGTGTACTTGTGTCTGTGTGTGAATTTCTGTGTATTATAATCCTAATGTCTTCAGCAAACATTTTTACCAGTGCTCATATTGCAATTTTTGCTGTTATCATTGCGTGTTTTTTTACCAGAGCTCATATTGCAATTTCTCTTGTTATTATCGAGGGATAATCGTAGTTTTAAGTTTCCACATCTTTGTTACTTCTATTTGCAGGTCCTTATCATTTGACATTTTTCTTAATTCTTTAGTCGTATGTTTATTTGAAAAGTTCCTTTTTTGAAATCTTTATGATTATGTCTTGGTCTATTTGCATAAATAATCCTGTCTGTGAGAAGAGAAAACTTCCACAGTAGGGTCACTCGGTAACCATTTGTAACCTCATTCGGGTGGTATTTTACATTGTATCCATGACTTCAATACCATAGTTCGAACAAATTTGGTTTGGTTTGGTTTATGGCATATCAATCACAATGGGTTATTTAATGCCGACAAGATTTTTAATGCTTGTAATATTTTGTTCCCAAAAAAGTATCGCTGGTAATATTTTTTTCTTCAAAAATGTATTATTGGTAATATTTTTTCTTCAAAAAATTATTACTGGTAATATTTTTTTTCTTCAAAAATGTATTGTAATATTTTTTTCTTCAAAAACGTATTACTGGTAATATTTTTTCTTCAAAAATGTATTACTGGTAATATTTGTTTCTTCAAAAACGTATGACTGGTAATATTTTTTTCTTCAAAAATGTATTGTAATATTTGTTTCTTCAAAAACGTATGACTGGTAATATTTTTTCTTCAAAAATGTATTGTAATATTTGTTTCTTCAAAAACGTATGACTGGTAATATTTTTTTCTTCAAAAATGTATTGTAATATTTGTTTCTTCAAAAACGTATGACTGGTAATATTTTTTCTTCAAAAATGTATTGTAATATTTGTTTCTTCAAAAACGTATGACTGGTAATATTTTTTTCTTCAAAAATGTATTGTAATATTTGTTTCTTCAAAAACGTATGACTGGTAATATTTTTTCTTCAAAAATGTATTGTAATATTTGTTTCTTCAAAAACGTATGACTGGTAATATTTTTTTCTTCAAAAATGTATTGTAATATTTGTTTCTTCAAAAACGTATGACTGGTAATATTTTTTCTTCAAAAATGTATTGTAATATTTGTTTCTTCAAAAACGTATGACTGGTAATATTTTTTCTTCAAAAATGTATTGTAATATTTGTTTCTTCAAAAACGTATGACTGGTAATATTTTTTTCTTCAAAAATGTATTGTAATATTTGTTTCTTCAAAAACGTATGACTGGTAATATTTTTTCTTCAAAAATGTATTGTAATATTTGTTTCTTCAAAAACGTATGACTGGTAATATTTTTTCTTCAAAAATGTATTGTAATATTTGTTTCTTCAAAAACGTATGACTGGTAATATTTTTTTCTTAAAAAATGTATTTGTAATATTTTTAAAAAAAATGTATTCTTGGCATTAAAACCTATTTTAACACTTTCATAGTGTTTTGACTCCAGCTTAGAGGTTAACTATTTACCCATAGCTGGGACCCTAACAGGTGCTACCACCCCTGGTCACGGTGGACCTGGAAACACTAGCAATTAAAAGGTGGTTCCACGCTCCTCAAAACCTTCTTATCAGAGGCCTTGCTGTTGGATGTAGTTTATCGTTTTACCTAGGACGCAGTTCGAACAGATATGCCAATGAATATGTTACCCTAGACTGTCGTGTCTAATACTGTATTCTTTCTTAGCAAGGACTGGGTACCCTGATACTCTGCGTTCAACATTTTCATCAAATTTATGGTACAAGCAACAGGCGGGATTTGAGCCATTTTTGTTGATTTTAGCTTTGTCAGACAAGGAAAATGTTGAGGGTTCTCCCCTTTTTACACAAATGGACTCACCCAAGGTATACATATACTACTACCAGTGAATAGCCGAACAGTCAAGTCGTCAGTACGTTAAGTCAAGTCGAGTAGTAATAGAGGAGGGTAGCACAAGAGTCACAGTGACGAGCACATAGACTCAGTAAGAAGTCATACAGCGATACGTCGATATCCAAGACTATATATATATTTTCCTACTAACCCGCATTCCTGAAACTACTAACCTGTATTATCAGTTCGTTTTATCATTATGTTAATACATTTATTTTCCTATATTCATTCTTGGCTCATATCTCTCTCTCTCTCTCTCTCTCCCTCTCTCTCTAATATATATATATATATATATGTGTGTGTGTGTGTGTGTGTGTGTGTGTGTGTGTGTGTGTGTGTGTGTGTGTGTGTGTGTGTGTGTGTGCAGAAAATCTCTTACAGAAGGTAGCGACGGAGAGCGAGAAGAAAGGACTAAGCATAAACAAAGACAGAATGCATGGTTATCAACAACAGGATGAGCCCGAAATGCTATTTGCAGGGCGGAAACACTACAATGAAGCAGACGCGGAAATTTAAATATCTGGGAAGCGTTTTGACAGAGGACCGTAAGTGCGACACTGAGATCCGTAGACGGATTGGGATGGCCAAGGACGCATTCCAAAAGCTGCGCAGAGTATTGCGAGACAGGAGGGTTTCTTTGGTAACAAAGAAAAGGACACTGAGCTGTCACGTGACATCTGTCCTTGCTTATGGCAACGAATTGTGAACGGTTTCCTCAAAGATGAAGAAGAAACTCGAGGCGACGGAGATGTGGTTCTACAGAAGGATGCTGAGTATAGCATGGGCCGAGCGTGTGAGCAACGATGAGGTCTTAGAGATGATGCAAACAAGAAGGAGGCTTATACTTAATATCAGGAAGAGACAGATGACGTTTCTGGGGCACATAATGAGGAAGGAGGGCCCGGAGAATCTGATACTCACGGGTCGAATAGAGGGAAAGAGAGACAAGGGAAAACAACGCATGACATGCCTAACGGACTTAAGCAAGTGGTTGAGAGAACGTGGTCTGGGGGAGGTAGCAGAGGGAAGGAACTTGTTGGGAGGTAGAGAGCCATGATCGCCTACGTCCTGAAAGGACATGGCACATAAAAAGAAACAAAGGCTTTATTATTGTTGTTATTATTATTATTATTAATAATTATTCCACCCGCAAGCAAGGCGGTAATGCCACTAGTACGCGAAGGTGGAGGGTACAGTGTGTGAAAGTGAAAGACAAGACTGAGAAAAATGAGGATTGTGGAAAGGACAAAAGATCAACGGGATTCAAGAAGATGGCGATTAAAGTTGCTTCTATATTTTTGAAGATTGTAATTATCAGAGAAGCAAGGAAACGAAAGGAAGTTTCTCAGGTGGGAAGACAACCCTGACCCTGGGTGATAGCACCTGCTTGGGTCCCAGCTATGGGCAAATAGTGAACCTCAAACAAAAATCTACAGTAGATTTTTATAATAAAATGAGCAACAATACATTTTATAGCAAAATGACAAACACTGCAACACTAGAAAAAAATATGAAACTACATTTTTATAGTAAAATTATCAACAATACATTTTATGATTTGCAAAGTATATATCTGAAAAAAAACATACCTTTACTCTGAAAGTATAAAATTATGCACAAGATATCCTGTAGTTGAAAGTATCAAATTACGAACAGAATATTTAGATTTCGGCATTAAATAACCCGTAGAGGTTGATATGTTGCTAATCAAAATCAACCAACCAACAATACATATTTATAGTATATATTTAGTTGACGCCATAAAATTGTGATCAAAATATTTTAGATTTCGGCATTAAATAACACATACAGGTTGATATGCCGCTAAACAAAATCAACCAACCAACAATATCTTTTTTTTTAAGCTTTTCACCCCAGGCAAGGCTGGAAGCCACTAGCACGCAAGGGGTTACAGAGGATTTAGAGCGAGAGCAAATAGGAGTGTTAGAGGAAAGGATGTGGAGAAGGATAGAGGAAAGGATGAGGAGAAGGATAGTGGATAGATCAATCCAACTGGAGATGTCGATTGACGTTACATTTGAATAGTTGGAGATTGTAGTTGTCAGGGAAACAAGAATAGGGAACGGAGTTCCGCAAGCGTGAGGTGCGAGATATGAAGGTATTGTAGTAGAAGAGACGTCTATATTTAACAGTATCAACAGTGAAAGGGTGGGAACGGGATGCCATCCTCGTACGACACTTGAATTCCACGATAGCAGCTCATCGGAGCAATTACCATGGATGTATTTGCAAAAGAGACAGAGAGAGGCGACGGTGCGTCTGTGAGAGAGAGACTGCAGACAAGAAGCCAGATCAGAGCCAGTTACATTGCCTACCCGTCTCTGGATCTTATCAAGAACCCCGAGACAAACAGAAGGGGCTCCAGACCATATATGGCAGCAATACTCCATGCAAGGGCGGATGGTTGATTTGTAAATTTGGAGGATCGATTCTGGGGAGAAAAATTTCCTGGCCCGACACAGGGAGCAAATTTCCTTGCGGTGGATGAAGCAATTGACTCAATGTATTTGTTCCATCTCAGGTCAGCAGACAGCGTGAGATCGAGCAGCCGCAAAGAGGAGCTCTCGAGAAGTTGGGCTTCAGACATTCTAATGGGATGCAGGGAAGGATCCTTGTAGTGATTAATAGAGAGCAGTTTTGTTTTGGAGGCATGAAAGTTAACCAGCCAATTCCTGCCCCAGTTCACAACCGATTGAAGGTCCTTTTCGAGACGAACAGCCAGGTTAATTTTGTCAGCGACACTAGATTTGTTTCTGAGGCAGGAGTAAATTGTGGTGTCATCCGCGTAGATGCCAACTTGGGAATCTATGGCGTCAGGAAGATCATTTATGAATATAAGGAACAGGGCAGGGCCTAGGATGGAGCGTTGCGGAACACCTGCGTTCGTGGGATAGGAGCTGGAGGAGAATCCGTTGAGAACGACCTTCAATTCACGGTTTGACAGGATTGATTGTATTAGGTCAAACAATCGACCTGTAATACCATAGCCCTGAAGCTTGCGAAGAAGGTCGACATGCCAAACCCTATCAAACACCTTGGAGATGTCAAGGGCCACGGCGCGAGCTTCTCCGTTATTATGAAGAGCTTGGTAGACAATTTCAGTGATGGCCGTAAGCACATCAGCTGTAGATCGGGGAAAGCGAAATCCATATTGCTTGCCTGAGAGCCGATCATGTGATGTAAGGTGGTTAACCACTTCGGTGTTGATAAGGACTTCGAAGACTTTGCCAAAGAGGGGTAGGAGACTGATAGGACAGTAATTAGAAGGGTCCGAGGGGTCGCCAGATTTCTTAAAGACAGGAACAATGGATGAGGACTTCCAGCAGTCAGGAAAACAAGATTCCTTGAGGCAGTAGTTTTATAATTTAGAGAGGGCGGGTGCCAATTCAGGCGCACATTTCTTCAAGACAATGGCTGGTATCTCATCCCCACCACTAGCCTTGTGGGGGTCTAGATTAGAGATAATGCCCAATATCAATGACAGGGATATGTGTAACCTGCTCAAAAGGGCTTCAGTTCTGAGAGAGAAATCGGGTATGGGTACACCGGAAGAGTCAAGCGTTGAATTGAAAGAAAATTTCCGAGCAAAGCATTCAGCCTTGTCGGCAGAAGAGGACCTCAAACTGGTTGAACAGAAGAGGTATAGTGGGTTTGCAATTGTTCAGAACGCTCTTGCAGAGACGCCAATAATCATTGGAGCCGAATTTGCGAGATGCGATGCGTTCCTTCATCCGAGCAGCAAATAGAGACTTAGCTTCGTTGAGGACACGCTTACACTCGTTACGGGCGGAGGCAAAGAGGCGTCTATTACATTCGGACATATCGCTACGAAATAGGTGGAAGAAGTAGTTCCGATGGGCAATGGCGGCTGAGCAAGCAGCGGAGAACCACGGAGAGGAGCGCGATTTGACCTTGAATTTCCTTGAGGGGATGAAAGCGTCAATTCCAGCTTTAACCCAGGATGAGAAGGCTGAAGCACATCCTTGAACGGGGAGCTTAAATACAACATCCCAAGGGACATCGCGGAGGAAATCACGGAACAAGTCCCAGGTGGTTCGGGTGGTAGCAGGCTCTTTGCAGGGGGTGGGGTTGAAGGAGATGTTAATAGACACTACCACGTGATCAGAGTTACCAAGAGAGTAGAGCTGCGTGGCACTACAAGACTCGGGGATGGAGGTAAAACACAGATCGAGAAGAGAGGCCTTACCGCCCTGGTTGTAGGCAAAACGCGTGGGGAAGTCAACTATCTGCGTGAGGGATTGAGAAACTGAAAAGTTAATTGTCTGTAAACCTGCGAGGTTAGTAGTAGCATCCTGAAGCCACTTGTTATGGTAGGCGTTAAAATCACCAAACACAAATATGTGAGCGTACGGGTGGAGAGAGAGAGAGAGCCTTGTCTATGCTGTCAGAAGCGACATCAAGTATTCCACAGTCCTGAGAGGGTGGAGGGCGATAAAGGAAGAAGAGATAGCTTACAGCATTGAGAAGAGATAGCCGGAGACACATGTACGAATGGTCCGGCGATTCGAAAGACAACTCTCTAGCAAGAGGGAGATGGTCCTTGACATAGACACCAAGGTCATGCATGTGGGTTAGAGAGTCTTATTCTGAGGAGAGAGAAGTAGCCAGGGACCGAGAGTTCAGAGGAGGAGATAGATGAGTCAAGATTGGTCTCACACAGAGCCAGTATGTCCGGGCAGTTTGCAGTGAGGAAAGATTCAACACTGTAGAAAATGCCACGGATGTTGGAGAACGAGATATTGAGGGGTTTAGGCGATATTTTTAAGGACTAGTTTAGGTTTAGTTTTTCGATCTTTGTAAGTCATCATGTGGAATTATGGTTGGAAGATGAGAAGGCCTGAGGTAAAAGAAGCCGACGGTTATCGACCGTGACGTGGGCAGAGGGAATTGGGCTCAGCCTGCATCATAATGTGGCCTCAGGGTTGCCCACCGGAGGTGACTGTAGGGACACCTTTCTATGCGCGACATGGCACTACAGACACCCCGATATTATACAACTGTTGATCAGAGCGGCCGCTCAGGACGCTACGCAAGAGTTAGGGCTCCTAACTACCAGTCGGAAACAGCAACCAGGGAACTGTCAACCGTGTACCCTCAGAATGAAGAGGCTATGCAACAGACTGCGCACGTCACGGGAGAAACACAGCAGCACTAGTACAGAGGCCATAGAGAGAGAGAGAGAGTTCCGGGAACCCCTTCCTAAACAAGAAACAAGGTCTGAGCCTCTCCTCATGTCCAAGAGAAGAGGGAAAAGTCTTGACCGGGCGGTAGGAGAGGTATCAACAATATATATTTAAAGCAAAATTACTAAAATATATATATTATCTGTAGTTCAAGGCATACAACTGCGTTCAAAATATTTTAGATTTCGGCATTAAATAACCCATAAAGGTTGATAAGAAGCTAAACAAAATCAACCAACCAACATATTCAAACATTCTTCATTTCTCGAATGCACAGGCCGATAGACGGAACACACTGTTTAAAAATTTGCCGATTTTTTCATTTCACTGATTTTCCTAAAACTTAAATTACTGTCAGATGCAAAAATCAGATTTATCAAATTTAAGCATTTTACTTATCTATCTTATCTATTGATAATTTCATATAAATAATTATATTTTTGCTCAATTGTGAGACAGAAAAGCGGCGGGCTGGATGAAATGACTTCGGGAGCCGGATCCGGCCCGCGGGCCGTAGTTTGGAGACCCCTGAGCTAGAAGTACAACGAAATTCATTGTGTTGAGAATAAACTATGGACTGGCAGAAAATGGTTAATTTCTGATAGAATCGAAAGGAAAAATCTTAGAGATGTCTCGAAGAATCCTCACTTAACAACAAAGGACTCGAAGAATCCTCACTTAATGACAAAAGACATTGTCAATGATGTAAAGGCATCAGGGTTGAATGAATCGATGAAAATAGTCACTAGATGCATTCATTGAGCAGGACTTCAAGCTTGTCGCTCAAGGAAAATTACCTTCCTTAAGGTTAAACGCCTAAAATGCAGATTAGCTTATGCTAGAAGCCATCTCGAACATGGAAGTAAATATTGAAACCCTGTTTTACGGTCAGATGAACCAAATTAGAATTATTTTGTCACATGAAATGTTATGTATGGGTGAAAGAGAATGAAGCTTAAAAACAAAAAAAAATACCCTCCTTATAATTAAGCACGGTGGTGGGAGAATTCTTCTCTGGAGATGTTTTGGTGCTTCTGGACCAGGGTACCATGGATAAAGAGCAGTATTTGGCTATAGTTTCAAAATAATATGAAACAAAGTGAACAAAAGCTGTCTTTGGGGCGTCACTGGACGTTCCAACATGGCAATAATCAGACACACACGACACGAACTGTTACAAAATACAGTGCTGTTCGATAAAAGTGATTCACCTGATTTTTTTTTACTAAATGTTCTCCGATGAAACGAAAGTTGAGCTAAAATTCAAAGGATAAGCGATCTAAAATCCGAAGAAGAAACTTTGAAAGCTCTTTGAATTTAGCAGTAAGTACTGTCAAGCATCCGTTCGGTATAATGTCCTAGGGGTGCTTTTCTTTTCGTGGAACTGGTTTCTAAAAACCTATTGAAAAGACCCTCAGGAGCGAGCAGTACAAGAGAATTTTAGAGTCTTGTCTGCTCCCTTCTGCCGAAAGGGTGCAAACCGACCCCACCAAGCTCATTTTTATGCAGGATAATACTCCCTGTCACAAATCAAAATTGATGAAGGAATACTTTGTTGAGAAGCAGGTGATTGTTATGACATAGCCGCCCCAATCTCCTGACCTCAACCCCATAGAAAACTTATGGAGCATTATAAAGTACAGGTTCTCGAGAAAGAAGTTGAGGATTTGATTGTGAATTTCATATCCGAATTGAATTCAATGCTTGGAGATGAGATTTGCCAGAACCTAATCAAGTCAATGTCAAAAAGGGTTGAAACGGTTATTCAAAATAAAGGAGGACCCATAGATTATTAAATATTTCGAACTATACTACCTATTATAAATAAATTATACCTCTATTATTCTTTATTTAAAGCTGTTCGGTTATGTTTCTATTGATTACTAGTTGCAGGAAATAAGTGAGTCACTTTTTTTGCACAGAGTTTCTCCCTAAATCTCATTTATATCCAAAATTATAATTATCAATAGAATACCTTAGGGTGAGTAAACTATATATATATATATATATATATATATACAGAAATATAGTTTTAAGGTGTGCTATATTTACAGGATAAAGTGCTCAATATCAGAGATAGAGCGTATGTAAATATAAATATAAAAGTGAACATTGAAGTCAACACTCAAAGGTGACAGGCTGTTTCATGCTAGACGCAATCATCAGGCCGCGAGTGTTGGATTTTTCTTCGACTATTTATATATATGGATCAGTGGTGCATTGTTGGTAATCCATTCTGGCGATTATTTTGGCGTGAGTGGCTTGTTTGTTTATTTATTTATTTATTTGGGTTAATTTATTTTAGTTGTTTTTTTATTTTCATTTTTTATTCATTTATTCTTTTCGGTTTTCTATATTTGTCTATATTTGTAATACACTTTGTCAGGAACTTTCCTAATATTATTCTGGTATATCAGTCAGTTATGTGCCATGCATGATACACGCGTAGGCGATCATGTATTTTTCGATACATGACTGACGAGGCAGATTTTTTCCCCGCAGTAGGTTGCCATTTCTTTCTGCGGTAGGCCAGTTGCCATCCAAGGTTATAGAACTCGGTCTGTCCCGCTATTTACCCATACCTGGTAGGAGAAAAAGAGGATTCATACCTTTCCCTAGAGTATTAGCGTGTAAGTGAATATCAGTCAGTTATGTGCCATACGTGATACACGCTTAGACAATCATGTATCTTTCGATATATGATTGACGAGGCAGATTTTTCCCCGCAGTAGGTTGCCATTTCTATCCGCAGTAGGCCAGTTACCATACAAACCCGCCCTGTCCTGTCATATCTGGGAGGGGAAGACGAAGAGGATTCATAGGACGTAAGTGGAATATAATGGATTCGACTGGAATTCGAACTCTGCTCTCCGATTTCTCAATCCGAGCCGCTATCCATTGCTCCAGCCTGTCTCCTGGTAAAATAAAATAAAATAAAATAAAATAAAATAAAATAAAATAAAATAAAATAAAATAAAATAAAATAAAATAAAATAAAATAAAATAAAATAAAATAAAATAAAATAAAATAAAAAATCTACATATTTTCTCCCATATACAGAGATTTTCGGGCAAAATTCGACAGTTTCGATTTCTTTTAAGGGAAAACAAAATGAATATCTCAGCCAAAAATCAATTCGCTTGGAAAGATAGAAAAATGGTACCCGGTTTATAATAATCAGAACAATAATCCACTCTAAGAAGCTTCCCTCAGCATCTACAACGGCCTCAATCCGACTCCGGAATCTGGCACGTGCGACCTTCACGGTGTCTCCGGGGAGAGCCCCAAATGCTTCTTTAATCCTGTCGATCGGCTGGGCCTTGATGTTACATGCAGTGTGGCTAGTGTTTATCTCAACCACGCCCCTCACATAATAATCCTTGGGATTAAAATCACAGGAGTTTGTTGGGTGTGGGAGCTGGCGAAGTAGTAAAAATAATCTGACAACAACTTCTGACTCTTCCTGGGGGTGTGACAGGGTGTTGAATCTTGCTGCCACACATATTGTCTCACAGCAGCCACCCTCTCCAACCAAGGTTTGACCACGGAGTTCTGCAGCTCCACATTCGAATTGAGGCTGAGACGCGGTTCAAAGATGTGAAATGGAATGATATCACCCTCATTGTAGATACCTCCCCCACCAAAAACATAACATCACAGATTGGGGAAATTTGGTCCATGAGAAGTGGAATGTCAAACGGATTGCAAGCAAACCACCAGTTATTCTCGTTGTTGTGCAACTAGTCCAGACAAAGATTCTGTTTATCAGAGAAGAGCCAAATTGTACGAGATTCAACAAAATGACACACCAGGACTATTTTTTTGCCAAATTGTCCATGGTACAACAGGATGTCTCACCAGAACATTTTTAGAGCAAATTGTCCGTGGTTCTACGGGATGTCTCACCACGACTTTTTTTTGCCAGATCGTCCGTGGTTCAACAGGATGTCACACCAGAACTTTTATTTTTGCCAAAATGTCCGTGGTTCAACAGGATGTCACACCAGGACTTTTTTTTGGCCAAATTCTCCGTGGTTCAACAGGATGTCTCACTAGAACTTTTTTTATTGCCAAATCGTCCGTGGTTCAACAGGATGTCTCAACTGGACTTTCTTTTTGCCAATTGTCCGTGGTTCAACAGGATGTCTCAACAGGACTTTCTTTTTGCCAATTGTCTGTGGTTCAAGAAGATGTCTCACCAGGACTTTTTTGCCAAATTGTCCGTGGTTCAACAAGATGTCTCACCTGGACTTTTTTTGCCAATTGTCCGTGGTTCAACGGGATGTCTCATCTGGACTTTTTTTTTACCAAATTGTCCGTGGTCCAACAGGATGTCTCACCAGGACTTGTTTTTTTGCCAAATTGTCCGTGGATCAACAGGATGTCTCACCATATTCTTTTAGACAAATTGTCCGTGGTTCAACAGGATGTCTCACCAAGACTTTATTTTTGCCAATTGTCCGTGGTTCAACAGGATGTCTCACTAGGATATTTTTTGTTTTTACCATATTGTCCGTGGTTCAACAGGATGTCTTATCAGGACTTCTTTTTTGCCAAATTGTCCGTGATTCAACAGAATGTCTCACCAGGACTTTTTTATGCCAAATTTTCCGTGGTTCTCCACGATGACTCACCAGGACTATTTTTTTTGCCAAATTGTCCGTGGTTCAACAGTATGTCTCACCGGGACGTTTTTTTCCAAATTGTCCGTGGTTCAACAGGATATCTCACCAGGATGTTTTTTTTTTTTTAGCAAAATTGTTCATGGTTCAACTGGATGTCTCACCAGGATTTTTTATTTTGCCTTTGTTAGACGGTTTTCCCGACCCTGTAAGAATTTGACCTCTTTTGTGTCTGGTAGCGGAGGTCCTCATTCAGGGCCAGCTTTATGTTGGAAATTGCAACAAACATTTCCCCGAATTCCGTTGTCCTGATCTTCCAACAGTTTCTCCTGTAGTTGTTGGATGAATTCTGGTGTACGGGGGCAATCAGACCGTCTGCTGTGTACGTTCCTACAAGCCATGGCCTCGTAGTCTCGTTCTCCATTTCACGTCTTGTTGTTTGCACGCTGTTCAAAGAGCACTGAGCAGCCGTCATATTTGCGGCATTTTAATATCCAGCACGAATCATCCTGATGCATCAGCGTCCGGGGTATGGCGATAAACTACATCCGCGTCCTGGGTAAGACGATGAATTACGTCCAACAGCAAGGCCTCTCATCAGGAGGTTTTGAAGAGCGTGGAACCACCTCTTAATTGCTGGTGTTCCCAAGTCCACCCTGAGCAGGGGTTGTAGAACCTGTTAGGGTCCCAGCTATGGGCAAAAAGTTAACACCCAGACTACATCCGCGTCCTGGGTATGACGATAAACTACATCCGCGTCCTGGGTAAGATGATAAACTACGTCCAACAGCAAGGCCTCTGATAATACGTTTTTGAAAAATAATATTGCAAGGTATACGTTTTTGAAAGAATAGTGTTGCCGGCTATACGTTTTTGAAAAAGTAATATTACCAGCTCTCCGTTTTTGAGGAAAAAATATTAGCAGAAATAGATTTTTAACAAAACAAAAATATTACCAGGAAAAAAAAGGTGTCGGCATTAAATGACTCATTGAGGTTTTGACGTGCCGTAAAACAAAACAAACCAAACCATCATCCTGATGCCTGTTACCCTTTTCCAATCTTCAGGTGGCTTCCACTTGTCCATGTCAGTTAACTTTGATTCCTCCAAAACAGTAGTGATAAGATTTCGCAATGTCGTTCACTGTTTACAGATATGCCAAACCAATCGGAAAAAATAAAAATATTAGATTCTGTCAAATTTAGCCCGAAAACTATACACACAGACACACACACACACACACACACACACACACACACACACACACACACACATATATATATATATATATATATATATATATATATATATATATATATATATATATATATGACAGAGGATGTATGTGTGTCTGTCTGTCTGTGATAACTTTTCCCTCGAGATCCATCCAACTGATTTTGAACAAACTTGGCACATACATTGTACAATGTAAGAGATAGGTTCTTAGCGTAAAAAAATCAATAATTTAAAAAAATAATCATCGATAATGCAGAAGATAAATTCAACTTTATTCCATCGATTTCGTTCAAACTATGTATGTAGGTTACTTACATCATGACAAGCTCAACGATACCTCATTTTTATTTCTACGCCACTGCGTTTAGCGAAACACCGCGAAAAACGAAAACTCGATTTCAACACAAATTTTAAACTAAAATCCCCTTCAATTTTTGAAGCAATCTAATACAAACGTCACTCAATTGTAGCCAACAATAAGTTGATTGTTTAACAGTCATTTAACTTGATAATTGAGTCCACCCATGTAGTGAAAATCCGCGTAAATAGCGAACAATGGCGATTCTTTATTGGTTTCTTTCTTATTTTTCGTTGCTTTTTCGACCAATTTTCATCTAAACTTAACAATTGCTTTATAAATGTATCCTCTTTTACATCCCTGGTAGCACACTGATGAATTAAATTTCAAAACCGCCAAAAGAATTCTGGTTCTGAAGTGGGTCTTCATGTTGCGATTTTTACCCCTTCATCTCCTCTGCTAAATTCGATTGAATAAATACAGACGACTTCTGTTATATCAGTAACTGCATTAATTCAAAATATTTCATTAAATGAAAGTACTTTATAGTAGTTTAAGAAGATAGACTCTGTTACATCTAAACGTGATGCTGATTTTGCTCCATTCTAATGGAACGCTTTTTTCTGATCGACTAGCTGGGTATGGCTGTTAACATATATATATATATCCTCCACATTTTCTTTTATTGTAAATTTTCTGTGTTTTTAATTTAAATTAAATCTCCCGTTGAAAGCCTGATGAGCGGGTGCGAAACCGGTTGCTTCGCCCGTTTTTAATATGTCTAGTAATATCAAGCTTCATACGTTTATTGCTGTGATAAAATTTTGTACCTTCAAAAATATCTTCATATATATATATATATATATATATATATATATATATATATATATATATATATATATATAATTTATTGAATGACCCTCGTATATATATATATATATATATATATATATATATATATATATATATATATATATATATATATACATGGGTCATTCAATAAATAAGGTGAATTTTTCGGTATAAGGACTTTTAATACAGATAGAAGCTTACTTTTTATTTTATTTTTCAACGTAGTCTCCCAGCACTGTGTGCAGCTAAGCTTCCGTATTCCCTCAGCGTAAAAATCCTTGGTCTGATGTCTCAGCCAGTCGCTCACAACACTTTTGACTTCATCGTCACTTTTAAACTTCTTGCCTCTCGTGAAGGCTTTCAAGGGGCCAAACAGGTGAAAGTCTGAAGGGGCAAGGTCTGGGCTGTAAGGGGGATGAAGAAGCAGTTCTCAGCCCAGCTCGTTGATAGTCTGCACTGTTTGGGCTGCTATGTGAGGCCTTGCGTTGTCATGATGCAAGATGACTCCTTCTGACTGATGATTCCTGTGTTTGTCCCAACAGATAAGCTCAAAGTCCTTGCAATGTCATCCACTGTCACCCTTCTGTCAGACTGAATGAGGTCATTGACTGATTCGATCACCTCAGGAGACCTCACTACTGTAGGCCTCCCAGGCCTGTCTTCATCCTCAACGCTGCTCCGTCCTTCTTTAAATAATTTAGCCCACTTGTAGACATTTTTTGGCTGAAACATGTGGCACCATACACAGTTGACATTCTCCTATGAATTTCAACTGGTTTGCACCCTTCAGCAACCAAAAACTTGATAACTGACCGCTGTTCAATCCTGGAGCATGCTTCTTGGTCAGCCATCTTTGTTAATCGCCAAAACTCTCAAAGTTTTTTTTTTATCTGCAAAAGAAATTAAATCCATGTGAAAAAGAAGTAAAACAAAAAAAAATAATAAAGAGTAAGCTTCTATCTGTATTAGAAGTCCTTATACCGAAAAATTCACCTGATTTATTGAATGACCCTCGTATATATATATATATATATATATATATATATATAGACAAACCTAATGAGCCAGACACACCTACCAAGGTTTCACTTAGGCAGATCGTCAGGGTCGACCCTGACGATCTGCCTAAGTGAAACCTTGGTAGGTGTGTCTGGCTCATTAGGTTTGTCTAGGTTTGCTCTACGCTTGTATTGAGCTCTTTAGTTAGTTGTTTACTCGTATCGGGGTTTTTTCTTTGGGCCTTGAACCTGTATCTGTGCGATTATTTTCGACAGACTTTCATGTTCCTGGCTCTTTCTTTTTTTAAAACCTTCTTTTCCTTCGTGATTGATTTGGCTGTTGTTAAATCAAGAGTTCGAAGGTTTTTCGACACGAGTATAGTTACCTGTATTTATATATATATATATATATATATATATATATATATATATAACAGCTGTAACAGCAAAATTGTCCAAATCGCGTAACAGCATAATTGTCCATCTCACAAAATGTTTAATATCTAAAAAATGACTAAACTAATTGAGTTTTTTTCCAGATTTTCAAAGATGTTTAGCCATCTGTCGTAAGAATCACTGAAAAACCCTTTGGGTTATTCAGCTAGAAAGAGAACAGGGTTAAAATCGTTTTATGTCAGACCCTCTGTCTTCCTAACTGAGCAATGATGAGAGGGAAAAGATCATCCAGGCCTTCAGTAATGGTACCAACATTCATACACTGGCTTCCATCTTCAAAGTTCATTCAAGAACCATCAAGAGAACGGTGAAAAAGTTTTTAAAAAAAAGAGGGAACAGTAGAGAGGAAAACTGGATCAGGAGTTCACAACAGGAAGTAGGATCATCATTTAAACTTACAGCTAAGGAGCTCAATGAGAAAAGATTCAACTCAATCCATAAGACGTTTGGCACGTGAGAGAGGAGTTTCAGCTATGACAGTCCAAAAAGCAAAAAAATGAAATCGTACATGAAACCTGTGAGGCAACTTGTTACTCCAGAACAGCCATTTAGAAGGTTAGAGAGGGCGAAGATCATCTTGAATAAGTTGGAAAATGATCCTGGAATAATATATGTATCTATATTTGAACTTTATTTCAATCCTTCATGATCTTCCGGTCCTTAGCTATGATTAATTAATGATGAACTAGTCATTTTCGTTTATGATCGATTTCATCACGATTCTTCTTTTAAGCTTAGAGAGTAATTATACATTCATATTGCTCAAAGTAGAGTCCAACAGTGTTATAAAAAGACTCGGAGAATTCCAGTAAGATATCTTTAATCATTTCTAAGATACAACGGTTCAATGCTTAATCTAACAATTGGACAATTTTGCTGTTACAACCAGTATTTTATTTTTATTCTATCATTTATTGCTATAAATATTATTTTAGTGGATACACGTTGCTATCCGTATTTGTTTTGTTTTGTTTTTTTATTTTAATACACATTGAAACAACCAACCTAAATTGATGAGTGCTACTAAAGTTAATTTGTGCCCCTGACAAGAATCGAGCATACATGCCTTTTTTTTCCTTCGGGGAAACTTTTTGAACCTAAGGGCACCTTTACCAGTTCAGCCACAGAGACTAGCCTGGCAGGGCAACGTCTTAATTACCAATTGAAGAAAACACGTTTCATTTAACTGAATTTCCAAAAATTTTAACCCTCAGGCACTTGTTGAAATCGAACCAACAAGATAACTGTAAATAACAGGTGCTCTAAATTTGGATGTGCGGGTGGTGAAATGGATAACGGCACGAAATTGGAAATTGAAGAACCGAATTCAATTTCTGATCGGATTCGTTGCATTTACTTACGCGCAAATGTCTTTGGGAAAGGCATGAATCCAACTCATCTCCCTGGCCCCCCATCTATGAGTCAGTTAGTAGGACTTGTATCCGTAAATCATTATTATGTTTAATAAAATCCTTACAATGTAGAAATACACTCTGGCTTTAAATAGTTGGGTTTGGTTTGTTTTACAGCATAACAACCTCAATGGATAATTTAATGCCGACAAGATGTTTATTGCTGGTAATATTTTTTTTTTTTAAATCTATTTCTGGTAATTTTTTTTTTTTAAATCTATTTCTGGTAATATTTTTTTTTTAAATCTATTTCTGGTATTATTTTTTTTTCAAAAATCTATTTCTGGTAATATTTTTTTTTTTAAATCTATTTCTGGTAATATTTTTTTTTCAAAAATCTATTTCTGGTAATATTTTTTTTTCAAAAATCTGTTTCTGGTAATATTTTTTTTTCAAAAATCTATTTCTGGTAATTTTTTTTTTTCAAAAATCTATTTCTGGTAATATTTTTTTTCAAAAATCTATTTCTGGTATTATTTTTTTTTCAAAAATCTATTTCTGGTAATATTTTTTTTTCAAAAATATTTCTGGTAATATTTTTTTTTCAAAAATCTATTTCTGGTAATATTTTTTTTCAAAAATCTATTTCTGGTAATATTTTTTTTCAAAAATCTATTTCTGGTAATATTTTTTTTTCAAAAATCTATTTCTGGTAATATTTTTTTTTCAAAAATCTATTTCTGGTAATATTTTTTTTTCAAAAATCTATTTCTGGTAATATTTTTTTTTCAAAAATCTATTTCTGGTAATATTTTTTTTCAAAAATCTATTTCTGGTAATATTTTTTTTTCAAAAATCTATTTCTGGTAATATTTTTTTTTTTAAAAATCTATTTCTGGTAATATTTTTTTTTAAAAAATCTATTTCTGGTAATATTTTTTTTTCAAAAATCTATTTCTGGTAATATTTTTTTTTCAAAAATCTATTTCTGGTAATATTTTTTTTCAAAAATCTATTTCTGGTAATATTTTTTTTTCAAAAATCTATTTCTGGTAATATTTTTTTTTCAAAAATCTATTTCTGGTAATATTTTTTTTTCAAAAATCTATTTCTGGTAATATTTTTTTTTCAAAAATCTATTTCTGGTAATATTTTTTTTTCAAAAATCTATTTCTGGTAATATTTTTTTTCAAAAATCTATTTCTGGTAATATTTTTTTTTCAAAAATCTATTTCTGGTAATATTTTTTTTTCAAAAATCTATTTCTGGTAATATTTTTTCCTTCAATTATGTATTGTTGGTAATTTCCTTTTTTTCAAAAATATATTGCTGGTAATAATTTTTTACAAAGTATTTCTGGTATTAAAACCTATTTTTACACTTTCATAGTGTTTTTACCCCAGTTTGGGGGTTAAATATTTGCCCAAAGCTTGGACCCTAACAGGTGCTACCACCCCGGGTCACGGTGGACCTGGGAACAGCAGCAATTAAGAGGTGGTTCCACGCTACTTAAAACCTCCTGATCAGAGGCCTTGCTGCAGGATGTAGTTTATCTTCTTACCCAGGACGCGGATGTAGTTTATTGTCTTACCCAGGACGGGTTTAGGATTGATTTTCCGCTTGCTTCCAAAGTCTACATCAACTCTATACTTCTAACATCTCCACCTAAAATCTTAAAATTTTTCCATTAATTATTTATTGCATTTTGTCCCCTTCCTCAATAGCAGTAGATAGTAGATGTAGTTTATCGTCTTACCTAGGCCGCGGATGTAGTTTATCGTCTTACCCAGGACGGGTTTAGGATTGATTTTCCGCTTGCTTCCAAAGTCTACATCAACTCTATACTTCTAACATCTCCACCTAAAAGCTTAAAACTTTCCATTAATTATTTATTGCATTTTGTCCCCTTCCTCAATAGCAGTTTGATAGTAGATGTAGTTTATCGTCTTACCCAGGACGCGGATGTAGTTTAACGTCTTACCCAGGACGCGGATGTAGTTTATCGTCTTACCCAGGACGCGGATGTAGTTTAACGTCTTACCCAGGACGCGGATGTCGTTTATCGTCTTACCCAGGACGCGGATGTAGTTTATCATCATACCCAAGACGCGGATGTAGTTTATCGTCATACCCAGGACGGGGCTTTAAATAATCTGCAAAAGGTTGATAAGCCGTAAAAAAATAAATCAGTCAATCGGTTGAAAACAAGATTACATATGTGCAATGTATTTAAGGAAGATGTAGTGTGGCGGTGGCAGTGTAGGCATGGCAGTGTTTAACTACTGAATATTTCCTGGTACCAGAAGAATGAGACACTATCTCTAAATTAGCAACTCCTGGTTTTTGTTGTTGTTGTTTTGAGGGTGTTTTTTTTTCTCTCTCTCTCCCCTGGAGCAAAAATAATCTACCAGGATGCAAGAAACAATGCCATATAAGGACGATAGCCGTTCAACAAAAGGAAACATCGCATCAAATCACTTCACAATTCAACGCTGATGCCGCTCAACCCAACAGTCAGCGCATGATCCTGTACCGTATAAATTGGACTCCAGGAGGTCTTGTAATCGTCGACTAACACGCGAAATATTACTGACACGGCGGTATCGAAAATATACAATTCAAAATTTCCTAACGATAGAAGTGCATTCCTTGGATATTGTAATTGAGTCTTGTTTTGCAGTGATGGCTTCCCGTAGCTTCATCGTAAGCGCGCTTCGATTCAAAATGTTTTTCAACATAAAGGGAGGTGTAGATTCGATACGTTTCCTTGGCTTCACGTTTAACATTGACATGAAGTGAGGAGACTATATCGGATCGATTCCTTCGTCTACTGCAAGGAAAATTGTTTCCCTCTGTCGTGCCAGATAATTTTTCACATTTATAAATCTACCATTCATCCGTGCGTTAAATACTCTTGCCGTATTTGGTCTGGTTCTCCTGCTGTACATCTAGATATCCCCGACAAAATCCCCCCAAAACAGGGGTCTGTAATGTTACTGATCCTGATCTGGCATCTCGATTTCAGTCACTTTCTCACCGACGTGGCGTGAATCCCCTCTGTCTTTTCATGGCGATTGCTCTGATAAGCTTTTATCCCTAGTCCCTTACTACATGAATTCCAGTCTTCTAGTAGATTAGCAACTAGCTAGATGCAACCGCCATTTTTACTTTTTTTTTTCTATTTATTTATTATTATTATTTTTTAAGCTTATCACCCCAAGCAAGGCTGGAAGCCACTAGCACACAAGGGGTTACAGAAGGTTTGGAGGAAGAGCAGATAAAAGTGGTAAAGGAGAGGATGTGGAGAAAGATAGTGGATCGATCAAGGCAAGGGGGTTACAGAAGATTTGGAGCGAGAACAGATAGGAATGAAAGGGGGAAAGGATGTGGAGAAGGGAAGTGGATAGATCAAGGCAACTGGAGATGTCGATTGACGTTACACTTAAATAGTTGGAGATTGTATTTGTCAGGGAAACAGGAATAAGGAAGGGAGTTCCACAGGCGAGATGTGCGAGACATGAAGCTATTGGAGTAGAAGAGACGTCTACATCTAACAGTTTCAACGGTGAAGTGGTGGGAAAGGGATGCCAGCCTCGTAGGACGTTTAAATTCATGAGGCCTAGGAACCAGCGAAAGCAACTCATTCTAATAATTTTTTTTTTTTTTTTACTAGCATTTCTCACCTGTGAAACTCCTTTCCGATTTCTTGCTTCCCTGGTAACTACAAACTTCAAAAATATAAATGTACTGCCAATCGCCATCTTCTGACTTCTTGCTGCCCGTTTCCTTTTCTTTCTTTTTTTTTTTTTTTCAATTTTCTCCATTTTCAATATTCGACTTCAGTCACACTCCGAGCGACGTGACGTGGCTTCCGTCTGACTTTTCTGTAAATATTTTCATGGTAACTGCTTGAACGAGTTTCTTTTTTTTTTTTTCTAGTGCCCCTACTACATAAATTTAAGCGTGCTACTTGATTGGCAATTAGGTCTCACCATTTTACTGTTGAACTAGTTAGATGAATGCGTCATTTCTACTCTAACAATTATTTGTTTCTTGCACATCCCACCTTTCGAACTCCCTTTTGGTTTATTGTTTCCCCCGATAACTACAATCTTCAAAAATTTAAATGTACTGTCTATCGCCATCTTCTCACTTCTTGAAGCCTGTTCCTTTTTTCCTCAATCTTTCCCATTTTCAATCTTCTCATTCAGTAACTCTCCCAGCGACGCGACGTGGCTTCCGTCTGTCTTTTCTGTAAATATTTTCATGGTAACTGCTTAGATGAGTTTTTTTTTCTGGTGCCCCGACTACATGAATTCAAGCGTGCTACTAGATTGGCAACTAGGTCCCACTGATGAAATAACTAGATGCAAATGCTAATAATATATTTTTTTACTAGCATTTCTCACTTGTACAACCCCCGTCCGATTTCTACCTTCCCCGATAACTACAAACTGCAAAAATATAAATGCACTGTCAATCGCCATCTTCTGACTTCTTGAAGCCTGTTCCTATTTTTTTCTTTTTTTTTTTTTTGTCCATTCCTCAATTCCTCACGATTCTCATGCCTGCTCATTCTCTTTCACTTTCACCCCCTGCAGCCCCCGGTGGTCTCGTGGCATTACTGCCTTGTTTGGTGAGGGAGGGAATTTTTTTTTTAAATATAACAGATTTTTCGTCTCTAGGCCGGTAGATATCAAATTTCGCGGTTACAACTAAAAAAGGACAGGGATGAATACTCAAATTGGTGTATACACTAAATGTAATATTTTCGGTAATAATAATTGTCGGTACGTGTAAACAGATATCTA
>OZ038479.1:123559052-123604052 GCA_964036315.1 Acanthosepion esculentum | reverse complement strand
ACACACATACATACACATCTATACACATACACACACACACACATACACATACAGTGCTGTTCGATAAAAGTGACTCACCTGATTTTTTTTTTACTAAATGTTCTCTTCTCCGATGAAACGAAAGTTGAGCTAAAATTCAAAAGATAAGCGATCTAAAATCCGAAGAAGATGAAGAAGCTTTGAAAGCTCTTTGAATTTAGCAGTAAGTACTGTCAAGCATCCGTTCAGTATAATGTTCTGGGGATGCTTTTCTTTTCATGGAACTGGTTTCTTGAAACCTATTGAAAAGACCCTCAGGAGCGAGCAGTACAAGAGAATTTTAGAGTCTTGTCTGCTCCCGTCTGCTGAAAGGGTGCAAATCGACCCTACCAAGCTCATTTTTATGCTGAATAATGCTCCCTGTCACAAATCAAAGTTGATGAAGGAATGACATGGCCGCCACAATCTCCTGACCTCAACCCCATAGAAAACTTATGGAGCATTATAAAGTACAGGCTCTCGAGAAAGCAGTTGAGCAACAAAGAGGATTTGATTGTGAATTTCATATCCGAATGGAATTCAATGCTTGGAGATGAAATTTGCCAGAACCTGATCAAGTCAATGCCAAAAAGGGTTGAAAAGGTTATTCAAAATCAAGAAGGACCCATAGATTATTAAATATTTCGAATTATATTACCTATTATAAATAAATTATACCTTTATTATTCTTTATTTAAAGTTGTTCGGTTATGTTTCTATTGATTACTAGTTGCAGGAAATAAGTGAATCACTTTTTTTGCACGGAGTTTTTCCCTAAATTTCATTTATATCCAAAATTATAATTATCAATAGAATACCTTAGGGTGAGTAAACTTTTTTTACTAGGTGGTCGGGAAGGAGTCTTTATATTAGTAAAATTTAAAATTAGTTTGACCCCAAAAACAATTGTCGAAAAATTTTTTAAGTAAAGAAAATCAGGTGAGTCAGTTTTATCGAACAGCACTGTATATAAACACATAACTACGAATTTGACTATCCATACGCATATTGACACTTATTTATATGCCGTGTCTCCTCAGGACAGATCATGGCTCTCCACGACTTCCTGTCCCTTTGTGTTTCAAGCCCTGTTTCGCCTTTCATGTATGTTTTCCTCTTGCCCTCTATCTGTCCTGTGAGTATCAGATTTTCCAAGCCCTCTTTCCTCACACATACACTATTTTATCATGAAAAATCAAAGTTTTCACAATAAAATACTAATATCTTTTTCTTTTAGTTATTTCCCCCAAAGCAAGGCAATAAAGCCACTATGACGCAATGGGTTTACTTAGTGTGAAAAAATATGAGAAAAAGAAAACATTATTAAGAAAAGGGGAACGCTAAAAAAAATTACGACAGAAGACAACGATTGACATTGTATTTAATTTTTTTTGGACAGCAAGAAACCGGAAGAAAGTTTCGAAAAGCAAGAAGGGCGGAGGAAGAAACTCTTAGCATAGAATTTACGGTTACATCTATCAATTTCAACTGTGAAATGATGAGACCTAACTGCCAATCTAGTACAGCGCTGAACTTTTTAAAATCGAAGTACAAAAGAACAGGGCCGGTGCAAGCCGCGAATCCATGACAGGCCTCCCCACTCTACTACATCTCAATTTTTATAAGGTAGTATTCATATAAAATACAAATTTTATTGTAACCTAATTATGTACAACAATGGATTATATACAATATAGGTGAACAGTTCAACTAGAAAACTTGAAAATAGATACAATGTATCTAAATCCAAATTAGAGACCTGTCATAAAAGATCATTCCATCTTAAACAAACAATGTTTTGCGGCAATTTTTAACGTCAACGTGAGATTTTTCTTGTTAAAAAGTTGAAGAATTTTAGAACATTCAATATAATGGATAAAAAATAGTACTATTTTTTCATCAATTTTGAATTATCGTTGAACTTTTAAAAGGTAAGCTTAAATATTAATGCACTAGTTAAATAGGCCGGTTTTTAAGCTATATTTCATATTCTGGTTTTTATATAATCGAGCAACATTGAAAGAAAATATACCAGACTCAGGGCCAGTGCAAGGGTCTCGTGAGTCCCCCACCGAATCTGTGACTCGGGCCCCTAACTCTAATACCTTTCATTTTTTATAAGGTAGTATTCATATAAAATACAAATTTTATAGTAACCTAAAATGGATCATATGCAATATAGGTGAATAATTCAAGTAGAAAAATTGAAAATAAATACAATGTATCTAAATACAAATTAGAGACTAATGGATCTTTTTATCTTAAATAAATCAACAATGGTTTGCTGCAATTATTAACCTCAACTTGAGAATTTTCTTGTTAAAAAGTTGAAAATTTTTAAAACATTCAATATTATAAATAAAAAAATAGCATGAGCAAAAAATAAAAAATAAAAATAAAAACTGTCGGAATGTTCTTTTTATCCGAGCGCTTTCGGCTATACATTTAGCTATTTTCAAGGATTATATTTTAACTGTTAGAATTAGAAATAGTTTGTTATATGTATGTTTTATAAAATGTTACAGTTACGAAAGTTGATTCTTGAGGAATACAATTCCTTAATGAGCATTTGAATTCGTAAATAATATTTGCCCCATTGAATGATGAGGACAATAGTCCGAATGATATAAATAATGTACATAATACCTCATCTCAGAAATATAGACAGATACTGAAAGGCCGAAACGTTGTAATAAATATGGCAACAAAGATGACGACAATAGTCCGAATAATGTAAATAGTGTACATAATACTTCATCTCAGAAATATAGATAGATACTGAAGGGCCGAAACGTTGTTATAAATATGGCGACAAAGATGAGGACAATAGTCCAAATAATGTAAATAGTGTACATAATACCTCATCTCAGAAATATAGACAGATACTGAAGAGCCGAAACGTTGTAATAAATATGGCGACAAAGATGAGGACAATAGTCCGAATAATGTAAATAGTGTACATAATACCTCATCTCAGAAATATAGACAGATACTGAAAGGCCGAAACGTTGTAATAAATATGGTGACAAAGATGAGGACAATAGTACGAATAATGTAAATAATGTAAATCGTCTTGTAATGCCGTATCTCTGAAGCTTACGTTGAAGGCCAGCATGCCAAACCCTGTCAACCTCTCATAATAGATCATTCCATCTTAGATTGTTTTGCGGAAGATTTTAAATCAACTTGAAATGTTTCTTGTTAAAATGTTGAATATTTTTTAACGCATTTTAGATTTAAATACTAATATATAATAGTGTTCTTTTTTTAAGGCCTAACATGAGCGAAACAGATTCAGGGATTTGGACGAAAAAATGATTCCCCAGATGACTTCAAAATCTGCGAAAATTAAATCTAATCCTTTAAATGTAATCCTTTAATAGTTGTGCTTGGTTTTATTTGTAATGTATATAAATGTAAAAAAAAAGGAAATGTTGATAAGACAGCAAGGGTCACATAGAATGAAGCTCGCAGGTCGGAAGTTTCGTGGGTAGTACAGGATGGCCCTTCCGAAGAGGAAAGCTCGTCAGAACAATTACTATTAAAATATTTATAGAAAAGGCACAGGGAAGCTGCATTACAGCGGTAGTGAAATATCTAAACGATATATTTATCTATCGAGTGTAAATGGGTGTGTTTTAATCTCATATTTAAACAACCTGATCCTGGGTGGTAACACCTGTTAGGGTCCCAGCTATCGGCAAATAGTTAACCCCCAAACTGGAGACAAAACACTATGAAAGTGTAAAAATAGGTTTTGATAACAGAAATATTCTTTGTAAAATAATTAATACCAGCAATACAGCTTTTGAAAAAATATTACCAGCAATAGATTTTTTAAGGCAAAAATATTACCAGCAATAGATTTTTTAAGGCAAAAATATTACCAACAATAGATTTTTTTAGGCAAAAATATTACCAACAATAGATTTTTTTAGGCAAAAATATTACCAACAATAGATTTTTTAAGGCAAAAATATTACCAACAATAGATTTTTTAAGGCAAAAATATTGCCAGCAATACATTTTTGAAAAAATATTACCAGCAATAGATTTGTTAGGACAAAAATATTACCAGCAATACAGTTTTGAGAAAAAAATATTACCAGCAATGAAAATTTTGTCGCATTAAATAACCCATTGAGATGTTGATATGCCGTAAAACAAAACAAATGATGCACTTAAATTAGAAATCAAAATTTCAGATCTTTTCATATTTCTGAGATGAAGTATTGCCATTATTTACACTATTTACATTGTTAGGGCTGTTGTCAACATCTTTTTTTTTTATATCCACAACGTTTCGGCCGTTTTACGCTCCAGCCTTCTTCAGGTGATAATAAAATGATTACTGAAACATTTTCAGCCCTAAAAATTCGTACACTGATCTACGGCCCAATGGATAAAAGCGTTGGTTTAAATAATCCAGTGACTTGACCCAAAGAGTTGTGAGTTCAATACCTGGCCACAGCAGAGGTGAACAAAAAATTGGAGAGTTCAGTTAACTGAAACTGATATACCCAGAAAAGGCATGACATGTGGAACTACTCCTGTGCACTAAATAAAGGATTTGGTTCGAAATTCCAATGTATATCTCCTGAAGATGGCTGAAACGTCGTGAATATGATAATAAAGATGAGGACAACAGTCTAAACAATGTAAATAGTATAAAGTATAAAGAATTCGGAATCTAAATCACATTAGATTTTGTTCTTGTAGAATAAAATTCCTCAGATGATGATGCCAATTCATCATTGAAACACCCAACAGCAGCACTTAATCAAAGGCTCCATAAATGTGCAAAAGTTGTCTTTGTCTGGCACCAGGTCGTGGCACTGAGTATCCAGTAAGGTTCGGACTCACTATAGTAGTAGTAATAGTTTCCAAGACTATCTTGTCGCTGTCTACTGCTCCACAGCAAGGCGACATTATATTTATGGACTGCATTTTATTTTCCTTGGTGAACACTTTTTGCCTCTTAAGTTGCTTGAAATTGTCGTAAATATTTGGTATACAGCGTCTAGCATTTTTTATAGCGAACAAAACGGCGACTTACATCGTCACACCAAGCAACAGCGCGTCGCGTGTATCCTACGACGGAAAATGTGGCGAAAAAGAAAATTACTTACCAAAAAAAAAGGGCACGTCTTCCGCATAACATGCTGAATATTTAAATAAAAAAAAACAAAAACAAAAACAAAACAAAACGAGTCCGTCGCAGGAGTCGCTATGAAAGTATTTTGATATGCAAAACATTGAGCGTCCTCTCCCAGTTGTCGACGAATGGAAAAATGCTCGGCGGATAAAAGCAGTTGGAGTTCTCGAATCGAGGAAGAAAAAGTTGGCTACTGCGTTTGTTGGAGAGTGAGTTATATTTCTGACTGGTTACATGCATTGGAATTTGTGAGAGAGTACTTGCAAATTGAGTTTTCGGCATTTCTTTCTGCCCCCGATATTCGAGTCGGAACTTACAATGATTTATTCTCTGCTGTTGTGGAAATAATCTGCGACAATGATTTCCTTTGCAATCCCAGATCGCCTACATTTTTCAAATTAGTTTTTTTTTTAAATCGGTATTTCACTCACCATTATTCATTATTATTAATATTATTATTATATTCTTTGATTTTTTTTTTTTTACTTTTTTTTTTTGTATACTCATTTCCTTCCGGATCCTAACCAGAGACCTACGGTCATAAATGGCATCATGACATTTCCCACTGAGTAGTTTTGAAAAAAAATCATACTTGACATAGATAAAACCCTTCGTAAGGTTATTATTATTATTATTATTATTATTATTATTATTATTATTATTATTATTGTTGTTGTTGTTGTTGTTGTATTTCAGATGTATACTCATTTCTTTCTGGGTCCCAACCAGAGACCTAACGTCAGAAATGTCATCATGACATTTTCCACTGAGCAGTTTTGTAAAAAAAGTAAAATAAACAACTTTAGATCACACACATTTTTTATTTATTTTTTTTTTTTTTTTTTAACATAACGCCCTTCGTCAGGTGTGAGCTATAATTGAGAGAACAATTTCTGTTGTATTTGTTTAAGGCATGAGCTACGAGAAATCCTTTCAATGAGTCTATCGGATCTTTTCCAGTCAACTTTTTCCAATTTTCGATATAATCAGACATAGATAGATAGATAGATAGATAGATAGATAGATAGATACGAACAGACTTCGATATAGACTGGAATAGATAGATAGATAGATAGATAGATAGATAGATAGATAGATAGATAGATAGATAGATAGATAGATAGATAGATAGATAGATAGATAGATTTACGGGCATCTGCATTGATAAGAGGCAGAATCTGGGCCGGCATCTTTTTTCACCGTCGGAATCTGTAGCGGATGCAGACTGGCATCTGAGAAAGCTAGGGTCACTTTCTCATGACGCAATTAGATTTTGTTCATTCCCCAGACGCTGATAACCCCGACAGAGTCGAACCGACTGTCAGACAATACACGTGTCTACAGAGGCTTGTATAAAGGTACAAGTTACATGGTTTCCTTCGAAAAACACCAGAACGGAAGACCTTTGATTATTTGCTCATGTGTCAAGTATTTCTTGAAAATAACTTCAATTTCGTAGATTTTGGCACTGTCTAGAAAAGGAACCATATTATTAGATCGCCTTATGACAAGCCAAATCGACAGTTAATATTCTTATTAATTAAACTGATTGCAGTCGCTCATTCACACACACACACACACACACACACACATATATATATATATATATATATATATATATATATATATATATATATATATATATGAAGAAATATAGTCTTAAGGTGTGCTATATTTATAGGATAAAGTGCTCAATATCACAGATAGAGCGTGTGTAAATATAAAATTGAACATAGAACTCAACACTTAGAGGCAACAGGCTGTTTCATGCTGGATACAATCGTCAGGCCACCTAACGACTGCGTCTAGCATGAAACAGCCTGTCGCCTCTAAGTGTTGACATCAATGTCCACTTTTATATATATATATATATATATATATATATATATATATATATATATATATATATATATATATATATATATATATATAAGGCTCAAACACTAATATTCTATGGTTATAATTTATTACATTGGAAATATAATCACGATCCAATTCAACCATGGAATATTAGTGTTTGAGCCATTTATATTATATTCTTACTCTGTCCTGGACATTGGATTGTGTCACTGTCTAGATTTCAGCGAACATTTAAATTTGAAACAATAGAAATGTTACATCTAACTCAGTTCTGTCTCTCTACCCCCTACACTGCTCCCACTTCGTTAATTTCCTTGTTGTTGCCCGTCATAAATGTGTAGATTTATTTTCATTTTTTCATTTCAACATTTGGAAATAAATCTGATGATCCACTGTCCTTTAAAAGGGCTGTGGTGAAATAATTTATTATATGGAACCTTAAAGTAATCTGTTTTTATTTAAAATATATATATATATATATATATATATATATATATATTAAATAAATTGATTTAAAATATGGTTTCTTCGCTACACAGTAATAACAAACGTTTCAAAAACTGAAGCTAAACACTTCAAATTTAATTATAAAATTAAATTAAAAGCATTAGTTCCGTTTCATCTTCAAGCGAATAATGGAATAACTAATTTTAAATTTACTGAATTTTAGGCGCACACATAAATTCATAATTCCTTGTTTCCAAGGATACAGAGAAATCCAATCATTCAGACAAGGGGCGGTAGTGTGTTCATTTTTATTAACTATTATTGTATCAATTATGAGTTACGTTTGAAAAAGAGGTTAAATCTAGAGAAGGTAGGGGTGCATTTTTCAACGAATTTTGACATCCGTTTGATGCATGTCGTCTGTAAGAACACCGGATTATATATCTTACTATTCTTTGTTTATATATATATATATATATATATATATATATATATATATATATATATATATATATATTATTTCAGTTAGGTTCCTCGACTAGTTTCGGCCAGCATGGCCATCATCAGGAGAGAAAAATCTATGCTTGTTAGTAGCAGTGAACTACAGGAGTGAATGACTGTCTCTGAAGAAAGTGAACTTTATCTGTAGTTTTCATTTGTTTTTAGCGTTAATTTTGGTCAGTCATTTACATATATATATATATATATATATATATATATATATATATATATATATATATATAATAAAGTTAGGTGACATACGTTAAATTTTTCAACATTCTTATTTCCATTTCAGACGTATCAAGTGGTAGTTTCCAATATCTCGCAGGAAATGAAAAGGTCAGCCATTTTCTTGTCACTAGCCGCCAACCACAGTGATTCAGATCGCCATCTTTTTGCAGGAAGTTAAGAAGAAGCTTTGAAATTTATCATGACGTCTGTGCTTTGGGGGGGGGATCATGAGCAACATGGTTTATGCTATGCCTTACCAATTCTTGTAAAGCGTCGGTGTCAATGTCATCTCCTTTATCCAGGTGCTGCACGCAGTTATGGATCTCTGGAGTAAGATGTTTTATTTTCTTTACTAATATCCACGCAATACAAGGCCCAAGGGCCACTCAAAGTAGAGGTTTACTGTGTGGACTTTATATTAACGAAGGCAAGGACAAGCGTTAGGAGTACAGAGCTGGGGTAGGAGGCTTTCTCTTCCTCTTTCTCTCTTGTCGAACTCTCTGCCTCCGGGCGGCGAGGAACCCAGACGAGACTATGCCGTAATGCAGAGACTCGTCCGAGGAGGTAGACAGCTACTCGACCCCGTGTGTACGAGGTCTACAGGCAATTTTTGCCCGAGCTTACGGGCTCGAAACGCCCTCCGTCAAAAACTGGCCTTGTTCCAAATTTGGCTTTGTGGGGAGGTTAGTAAATAGAGAGGAGTATAGATCTGAAGCAGGCTTTGGAAAGAACCGGAAACCCAATCCTAAGCATGAAAAAGGGGATAAAACTCTGCTCCTGTTCAAAAGACCAGGGAGGAGTGTGAACCGGACGGTACTATGCCTGCCCCAGTAGCTGTCTCTTCCCTCTCACGTTATCCATATGCAGGCTAGAGATTGAACTCATTGTTACGCAGTCAATTGTCCTACGGGACAAGAGTCTAGTGAGTTAAAGCGTGGGTTCATTAATTTGATGACATAGTTATTGTGCGTTCGATCCCTCTGTCGGGCAGCGTGGCATTGCAAACAGGGCGAGCCATAAACGATCAATCCTAAAAATAAGAACTAGACGATCTATTTCTAGACACGGACATTTGAACGAGAACAGTCTACATCCGTAGGGTAAATTAAGTAAATTTGGATTTCCCTGTCGGCTAACCGGATCGACATATACCTGATGAAGGCCGGAGGGAACAACCACTGAAACATTTTTATAGCAATAACAAAGATGAGGACAATAAACTGAAATTTGATCTGAAAATAATTGCTGTGCAATGTTCGATTTACAACCAGCGCTGAGAATACCATGGACCAAACATGTGAGAAATGAGGAAGTTTCAGAGAAAATTGAAACAAGGACATTAACATCAAGAGACAGTTACAGGTTTAGGGTACATAATGAGGAAAGATGGCTTGGAAAATCTGAGACACACAGGTTATGAGGGAGGCAGAGGAAAACAACGCATAACCTGCCTAGCGAACTTCAGTAAATGGATGGCGGAACACGGTTTAGGAGAGATGAGGAAAAAGACCAAATTTATTAAGAGCTATAAAGGTGAGGACATTGTGGAGAGTCATGATCGCCAATGTTATGAAAGAACGCGACCAGTGGTAGCATCCGCGTGAACCGATTCTTAAAATTATAAAAGCTTAGCGAGCCGGTTGTGCGATTATCCGGTAATAATCTTATATATTAATAGCCGATATATAATAGCCAATTATATAATCAATGCCGTTGCTGTAAGTTCTACAGCGGCTGAAAGAGTGTTTTCTGTGATGAACATAATTTATTCTGAGAAAAGAAATCTACTTGAAATTTAAAATTTTGGCAAATCTTGCAGTCATAAATTTGACAGGTCTTCCACTGGATCTCTGGGACTGCAGCGATTCAGTTCGAATGTGGCTAAGAAACCATGATGAGTGGACAGAGCGACTGCTGGAGGCCCGTCTACTAAACTTTAGATATGAATTATTTTTACATATGGCTGAGCAAATGTTAATGGATGCGAGGTTGCACAGCTGTATAAGATTTTCTTTGCAGACCGAAGGCAACAAATCATCCAACATCAGCTTTTACCTTCTTTTGATGTCAGGACCTCGCTCTCAGAGATCGTAAAAGTATTTTGGATACCCGCTTTCTCTCTCTCTCTCTCTCTCTCTCTCTCTATATATATATATATATATATATATATATATATATATATATATATATATATATAGTAAAGGTAACAAATCCGTTGGTATATAATCCAAGTGGATCCTAATGATAAAAATATTAAAACTGATCCACAAAAAGAATTATTACTGATGACAGTAGAGTCAAAAAGCATCATACTGTCGTATCCTGTCGATGCTCCCACATTTAGTAAGTAGAAGCTTAACCTGCGTTGTCGTAAGACTGGTTGAGGATATAAAGAGGCCTCAAAGGCAATAAAAACAGGAGTTCCGCGAGGCAGCGGGCTGTCGGTTACGCCAATGTGCGTGCGCTGCGGTCGAAGTCCTTGGGGCACATCTTCCAAATGTAGCATTGTGTGAACTGATTGAAGGTTACACGGTTCGCATCCTGGGCGGAAAGTCTTTTGTCCTCGAAGCCAATTCCGTTTGTAGCAATGTAGTGCCGCAGTTGAAGAGGAATGAACACTATGTGTTCTTGTGTTTACTCGGCATTATACGAGTCGTGATTTGGACGACGCGACAGAAGGAATTTTATGGAGGTAAGAAGTTTTCCTCTTCTGAACTGATTTTGTTCTTTACACATCAGCTTAAACTCAAAATTAGAACGGAAAGGAGGCGACTCTCTTCATTAAAATTCGACGAAAAGTGGCTGAGGGTTTCGCGTTTGGTTCGCTTGAGAGGGGCTAATTAGAGTGGCATCTGGAGGTGACATAGGATTAAGGATGTTGGACGCCTGAATTAAACATTTGTCATCTAGTGTTAAATTAGTGAAAATCGTTTTTCTTTTGGTTCAAGAAACTGAATTTAACTCTAGAAACTGTGGGATTCTTTCGTTTGAGGATGAGTTTTTGCACTTGAATGTGAGTGTGAGCTTGAGTGATTGTATAGGTTGTTGCAATATATATATATATATATATATATATATAGAGAGAGAGAGAGAGAGAGAGAGAGAGAGAGAGAGAGTGCTGTTCGATAAGTGACTCACCTGATTTTTTTTACTTAAAGATTTTTTCGCCTATTGTTTTTGGGGTCAAACTAATTTTTAATCTTACTAATATAAAAACCCCTTCCCGACCACATAGTAAAAAAGTTTACTCACCCTAAGGTATTCTGTTGATAATCATAATTTTGGATATAAATGAGATTTAGGAAAAAACTCCGTGCAAAAAAAGTGACTCACTCATTTCCTGCAACTAGTAATCAATAGAAACATAACCGAACAGCTTTAAATAAAGAATAATAAAGGTATAATTTATTTATAATAGGTAATATAATTCGAAATATTTAATAATCTATGGGTCCTTCTTTATTTTGAATAACCTTTTCAACCCTTTTTGGCATTGACTTGATTAGGTTCTGGCAAATCTCATCTCCAAGCATTGAATTCCATTCGGATATGAAATTCACAATCAAATCCACTTTGTTGCTCAACGGCTTTCTCGAGAGCCTGTACTTTATAATGCTCCATAAGTTTTCTATGGGGTTGAGGTCAGGAGATTGGGGCGGCCATGTTATAACACTCACCTGCTTCTCATCAAAGTATTCCTTCATCAATTTTGATTTGTGACAGGGAGCATTATCCTGCATAAAAATGACCTTGGTGGGGTCGATTTGCATCTTTTTAACAGAAGGGAGCAGACTAGACTCTAAAATTCTCTTGTACTGCTCGCTCCTGAGGGTCCTTTCAATAGGTTTTAATAAACCAGTTCCATGAAAAGAAAAGCATCTCCAGAACATTATAGTGAACGGATGCTTGACAGTACTTACTGCTAAATTCAAAGAGCTTTCAAAGCTTCTTCTTCGGATTTTAGATCGCTTATCCTTTGAATTTTAGCTCAACTCTCGTTTCATCGGAGAAGAGAACAATTAGTAAAAAAAATAATTTTTATCGAACAGCACTGTATATATATTCTCTAAAATCCTCCTAATTTCTATCACACACACACACACACACACACACACATATATATTCGGTTCAGGAATTTAATTCGTTTCTGAAGGCTGTTCGTAACTTGAAATGTTCGTAAACCGAAACTATGTTTTCAATCGGAATCAATGTAGAGAAAAAAGTCCCAATGCAATAAAATTGGGGAAAAAAGTACAACACCAAAAGTCGAATGTATACAACATGGCGGTCGACTCGGAAATAATTCCGAGAGTGCAATTGGAAACGATGTAACGCTGTTTTGGAGAGGTTCAATTCCTGCGCGCGATGACGAATAGAGGCGTCTGCATTTTCGGCTACATTCTCGTGCACTGCAGCAATGTTTTCAGCTGAACGGCGTAAACGAGCACGCAATGGTATTTTCACATCTGCCACCGACACAGTTTGTTTGAATTTACGAACAATTTTTCCAATTGCCCTCTTAGTTGGTTGATTATGTTGACCCCAAAAATCGCGAAGTGTGCGAAATACATTTCTGTTTGAACGTCCATTTTCGTAAGAGGCTTCGATAAGTTTAACACGCTGTTTGATTGTTAATCTTTCCATGGTTGAAATTGCCAAATTGTTAAATCTGAAAGAAAAAGAATCATTAGAAGCTTAAACTTAATTCACATTTAAAATCGATCCAAATTATTGCAATACCCTTTATATATATATATACCCCCACATACATACACATAAATATATACATACATACAGAAGTACACGCAAATAGAAATAAATACATATTCACACACCCGGATATATATATATATATATATATATATATATATATATATATATATATATATATATATATATATATTGATGAATGTTTCATTAAATAATATAGACAAGTTTTGTCTACTTATTTTATGAAAATTCTTTTCATATCGTCTGATAAGATTAATAACATTATCATTATCTATCTATCCATCTATATATATATATCTTATATATATATATATATATCTTATATATATATATATATATATATATATATATATACATACATACATACATACATACATATCCACACACACATACATATATATATATAGAGAGAGAGAGAGAGATAGATGTATGTATGTATATATATATATATATATATATATATGTATATATATATATATGTATATATATATATATGTATATATATATGTATATATATATATACATACATATCCACAAACGTATACATATATATATATATATAGATAGAGAGATAGATAGATGTATATATGTATATACACATACATATATATACACACACACATACATACATATATATATACACATACATATATATATACACACACACATACATATATATATATATACACACACATACATATATATATATATACATACATACACACACACACACACACACACACACACACATATATATATATATATATATATATATATATATATATATATATATATATATATATATATATATATATATATTATATTTATGAACTCCCTTCAGAATTGACGCATGAAAATCATTTTATTAATCCCGTCGTATTTTTTTGTGTAGCTAATTGTTATCTCTCCCACGTTTGAACTGTGTTTTTCTTTACTTGTGCCTATATTTTTACACATTGGGGAATCATTTTATTAACCCAGCCCTCCACAAAGATTGTATATATGCGATTAGATAGGAATTTTTCGACCAAGTGAGGTATTGTAGTGCCTAAGGCAATTTTGTGTATATGAGTTGTTTTGGTGAAAGGAATAACGTACGAACGAGAGAGTCAGTTATTGTGGCTAGCTAAGTTATCGATCGGACATGTTAAAACCGCCCGCCTGCTGCCAGACCAATAATGGCCTTGTGCCAAACTTGTACTTTCCTACTAGAAGGTCCGCGGCCCAAAAGACTATGATCAATGTGTAGTATCTGTTTAATGTGTCCGGGGGGGGGGGATTTTGGCCACTGACCCGAGCGTGCGCGTTTCCCACGTTAAATAATTGGTCTTGTGTCGCATCCCGTCTCGGTGGGAAGACATGGTTAAATAGCAGATTTCCGCGCCCCAGATGACTAGGACCAAAGTGTTGTATATGTTCCAGCGGCAGCGGCCGACCGCCTGCCCACGGCTCCAGCTATCATCAGCTTACCATCGGCTGTCGCTCCAGCAATCTCCAGCTCCTGCCGCTCCAGTCACGCTTACTCACGATATGCAATACACTGTCCTTTTCAGGACAACACTCTCCGGCGACCATAAAACTGTCCTTTTCAAGACATCTGCACCCTAACGGCCACAAAACTGTCTTTTTCAGAACGTCTGCTAACTAACGACCACAAAACTGTCCCATTCTGGATATCTGCTCTCCAACGACCACAAAACTGTCCTTTTCAGAGCGTCTGCTCTCTAGCGAACACAAAACTGTCCTTTTCGGGACATCTCCACTCTAACGACAGCAAAACTGTCTTTTCGGGAAATCTGCTCTAACGATCACAAAACTGTCCTTTTCGGGTTATCTGCTCTCTAGCGACCACAAAACTGTCCTTTTTAGGACATCCACTCTCGTGACCACAAAATTGTCCTTCTCAGGACAACGCTATTTCTCAACCTCTACATAAGCTTGCAGAGTTACCTTTGACTGCTTCACACTAACATCATTTTTTTTCTGTATTTATCTTTAATAATATTTTTTTTACTCAAGGCTTCGTTTTGTTTGTTGTTGTCTTCCGTCATTCGATATCTGCTTTGCAGGCCAATATTCCACCGGCAACAAAAAGCATTAATTAATTATTATAACCTTAGTTCGTTGTCAAGTTTTTTTAATTCTCATATACTTGTATTTTGATTGGTCAATCCAGCTTATGTAACAGCGTTTCCCCTAGCGAGGGGTGTTTGATTGATTTGAACCTTTTAAAACCCTTTATTCTACATTCAACATCATCACTTGATAAGATACCATAGGTGTTCAAACAAAATAGCTATTTTTGTAGTGATTTTATAACATATTTATGTTATAATTTTCGAATAAATAATTATATTTGCTCTATTCTGTATTGAGCACTCTTTTAAGAATAGTAATTGTTGGTTATTGAAATTTATTCCGTATACACCAATCCTATATATATATATATATATATATATATATATATATATATATATATATATATATATATATATATATATATATATATTTGTGGTAACTGAAGCTTTTATATATGTATATATATGACACTAGAGTCAAAAAGCATCATACTTCTGAACAGAAATATGGCGAGAAGAAAATTTCAATCTGGAAATATTTTAATAAATAAATGTTTTCTATTAAATTATCGAAATGGTTTAATTCTTTTTGATACAATATAAAGTGATATGAGTCTATTCTCATATTGAAAAGAAAATAAGTAGAATAGGTACTAAAAGATACCTGCCTTTATAGAACTGGTTCCTGGAAATTTGGGATACCATTATTGTTTATAGGGAATTATTTGGTGCTTGAAATCAGTTAAAGGACTGGTTTGAAAGCAGAATTTTGAATACATCCTGTTTGGTTGACATAAAACTGGTCCCAGAAAAATTCAGCTGACTTCCAGCTTTTCCATTGGCTTTAATTCTTACTAAATTTAAATATCACTGGGCATATATTGGATATGTTGCAAACCTTATTAGCCACAATCAAAAACACAGTTATGGACAGCTTTGGAAGAGGCCTGGATAAAATTATTCATGCTACAAATCCAACATCTCATAGAGCCCCTGCCATGTCATCTAGCAACTGTGATTCAGGTGAAGGGAAAATCTGCACATTATTAAATAGTTTTTTGCCTAAAAAATTTCACATTTCAGTTTGTGTTGCATTTACTTGGGATATTGGATTTATTAAGTTTTGTTAAATTTACATTAAAAACATGCTGAAACATTTTTATCTGAATAAATAAAATGTCAATAATCAATGTTTATAGGCAGTGGTGGCATCCTACCAGTTCACAAGAACCGATTCTTAAAATTATAAAAGCTTAGTGAACTGGTTTTTTGATTATCCAAAAATAATCTTATATATTAATAGCCGATATATAATAGCTAAAAATATAATTAATACCATTGCTGTAAGTTCTGTGGAGACTGAAAGGGGGTTTTCTGAACATGATTTATTCTGAAAAAAATGTAGCAAATCTAATCATAAATTTGATAGGTCTTCAATTGAATCTTTGGGACTGCAGTGATTCAGTTTGAATTTGGCTAAGAAACCATGACACTAGAGTCAAAAAGCATCATACGTCTGAACAGAAATATGATGAGAAGAGAATTTCAATCTGGAAATATCTTAATAAATAAATGTTTTCTATTAACTTATCAAAATGGTTTCATTCTTTTTGATACTATACAGGAATTTGTTTCCATTCTCAGATTGAAAAGAAAATAATTAGAATAGGTTCCTAAAGATTATCTGTCTTTATAGAATTGGTTGCTGGAAATTTGGGATACCATTATTGTTTATGGGGAATTATTTGGTGCTTGAAATCAGTTAAAGGCCTGGTTTGAAAGCAGAATTTTGAAGGAATTCCTTTCTTTGAAAAGATGAAAAAGCAGCCTTTTTGCTTTCTTATTAATCAAAATTTGTAGAATGTGGAATATACATTTGGTCTAATAAATATATATAGTAACTGAAGATTATATATATATATATATATATATATATATATATATATATGTTTTGAACAATAAAAAATATTAAAAAATTAAAATCTTCGGACACCTTGAGTTGTATATTAATATTCTTTCGTTTTTATTATTATTTCATTTAGATTCCTCAACTAGTTTCGGCCAATAGGGTCATCATCAGGAGAAAAAAATTCTACTTGCTGGTAGCACTGAACTACAGAAATGAATGTCTTGATGGAGAAAATGAACTTTTGTCTGTAGTTTTCATTTGTTTTTTTATTTTTTAACATAAATTTTGGCCAGTCCTTATGTTGGTCAAACAGTCCCTTTTGAGTTGTTATTTAAGATAAGAGCTGGATGGATTCAGGCTGCTCTGAATTCCCTTGGTCATTTTGACAGTTTTATTGGTTCCTGGAAAGGGGATGTGTCTCTGTTAAGTGTGTGTGTGTTATTTGGTTCTTGGGGAGTGAGTGGGTATGATGTGTGTAAGCGTGTATATTACTATGGGTGTGTGTTATCATTTGGCGCAAGCTTCAGTTACTTTCCCACCAACGTAATGTGTCTTTCCTGTGCTTTTTTTGAAATCAAAACATAGCTGATGACACTAGAGTCAAAATGCATAATACTTCTGAACAGAAATATGACGAGAAGAGAATTTCAATCTGGAAATATCTTAATAAATAAATGTCTTCTATTATAATATCAAAATGATTTAATTCCTTTTAATACGATAAAGTGATTTGATTCCATTCTCAGATTGAAAAGAAAATAACCAGAGTTGGTTCCTAAAGATTACCTGCCTGTATAGAACTGGTTCCTGGACATTGAGGATGCCACCACTAGACAAGACACGTAGAAGAAGAAAACAAAGAATTGAGTTAAATTGCATTGACAAAGAAAGTGTTCTTCTTTCAATGGAACTGTAGAGGAATAAATAAAGAATTATTACCAGAAACACATTTTTGAAGGAAAAAATATTACTAGCAATACGTTTTTGAAAAGATATCGCCAGCTATACGTTTTTGAAAAAACACTATTACCAGCTATACGTTTTTGGAAAAATACTATTACCAGCTATATATTTTTGAGGAAAAAATATTAACAGAAATAGGTTTTTAACAAAACAAAAATATTATCCGAAAAAAAAAAGTTGTCGGCATTAAATGACCCATTGAGGTTGATATGCCGTAAAACAAAACAAGCCAAATTTTTTTTTTCATTTTTGCTGTACCTGCACATATATACGTGTTTGCGTGTTGATATTTGGGTAGCAGTAGGAAGAGAGAAAGGCGTAGTCCATCTGTGATATCTCGCTTCCGGTTGCCATTTCTTCTCGACTCTTGATTTTACAGACATGGCCTAACAACCAAACACTATTCCCTATCACTCACGTTTAAAAACATGTCAATGATTTGCATTAATAAAATATGCCAATATCTTCTTTTTTTTTCTTTTTTTTTTTTCTTTTTACATTTATTTTTTAGAAAGATTAATTTTCTCTTTGTGTCTGTTTTTGGTGAGTTATTTATTACGCTTTTTTTCCGCGATTAAAACAAGCGACTTTTCTTCGACCTTGGACCCTACAACCAAATGTCGTCTGCTGGCCTCAAATATTTCACCCGCCATGTGTTTTCAGATTCCCAGTAACTATATATATATATATATCTGTGTGTGTGTGTGTGTGTGTGTGTGTGGTGACTAGTTAAGATAATTTTTGTTCAGCAAGCAGTCTTTGAAAACCAATTCTGAAAATAGGTGTAAGGTTTCTAATCTGAGGCTAAACGATTCGCGATAATGCCGAATTCAGTGTTGGCTCTAACACTTGATGATAAACGTGACTAGAGTATGGGATCTAAAAACGCCCCAATCGACAAAATTATATACATTTGCCTATTTTACAAGTTCATTTCCTCATGTCATTGATATTTTACTCGTATTTTGGGGGACTGAAGAGTTTAAAGAAATTCTACATAGACTCAAAGAAATTGCTAATAAATCTGAATTTCAACAGCGTCTGAACATTAAAAAATATATATATAAAATTGCCTCCCTTATATGTACTTAAAGTTAATTTTTAAATTGATTATAACGGAGCTCGTTTCATGCGCATTTACAAAACAATGACACTATTTTTTTGTCTTAGCAACTCAACCCTGAAGATGGTCTTGGATGAGACTGAAACTACTTATGAAAATAAAAGAAATAACTAAAACTACGACGTCTTTCTTAATCAGTTTTATAGCAACACAAAGAAATTGATCCGTGAATTTGAGAGGATTAAAATAAAAATTAATAGACATATGTCAAGATTATTCAGCTAAACATGCTTGAATGAAGATATGCTAATATATATATATATATATATATATATATATATATATATATATATATATATATATATATATATATATATATATATATCGGGTGTAACAGTAAAATTGTTCAAATCGTTTAAAAGCAAAATTGTCCAATTGTTAGATTAAGGTTTCAACAGTTGTATCTTAGAAATGATCAAAGATATTTTACTGGATTTCTCCAAGGTTTTTATAACACTACTGAACTCTAGTTTGAGCAATAAGAATTGTTCAAGATGATCTTGGTCCTCTCTAACCTTCTAACTTTCTGTCCTAGAGTAATGAAGCGCCTCTCAAGTTTCGCGTACGATTTCATTTTCAAATTCCTTTTTCACTATTATTTGAACTGTCATAGTTGAAACTCCTCTCTCACGTGCTAAATGTCTTATGAATTGAGTTGTAACTTTTCTAATTGATCTCTATAGCTCTAAATTGAAATGATGATCCGTCTTCCTGTTGTGACCTCCTGATCCAGTTTTCCTCTCTACTGTACCCTCTTTTTTAAACTTATTCTCCGTTCTCTTGATGGTTCTTGAATGTACTTTGAAGATGGAAGCCAGAGTATGAATATCACTACCATTAACTGAAGGCTTGAATAATTTTTTTTTCCTCTCAGCATTGCTCAGTTGAGAAGACATGGTGGGGTGTTGACACAAAACGATTTTAACCTGTTCTCTTTCTAGCTGAGTAACTCAAAGGGCTTTTCTGTGAGTCTTACGACAAATGGTGTCAAGATGGCTAAACGTCTTATCCGAAAACATTGAAAAAAGAAACTAAATTAGAATTTTTTAGACATTAAACATTTTGTGGAATGGACAAGCGTGGTGTTTCACCATTTGGACAATTTTGCTGTTACACCCGATATGCATACATACGTACATAGATACATACATACATATATATATATATATATATATATATATATATATATATATATTAAAAAGAAGAGAGAAACCGCAAACGTTTTTGGTTGTAATGTAGATTTTTTTTTATGCTTTATTTTCCATAATTTTGCTACACGTGTTTCCGGTCACGTGACTGTCACCAGGGAAAAGTGTGGCGATTTCCACATATTATTAAAATTAATTAATAATTAATTGAACTCAAGTTCAAGAAAGAAATTTGGGTCACTAACACATAAAAAAGAGAATGTCTCATATCGAGAATATTTAACATCGAAAATCATAAGAAAAAAATCAATTAATTTTAATATGTGGAAATCTCCACGCTTTGCCTGATGAAGGTCGCGAAACCGGAAACACGTGTAGCAAAATTATGGAAAATAAAGCATAATATTTTTTAAAAAAATCCACATTACAACCAAAAACGTTTACGGTTTCTCTCTTCTTTTTAATATACATACTTTTCTCTCGTTGGAACTACTATAACCTCTTTCCTTTTATATATATACCAGCAGCATTACTCGGCGTTGCCTGGATTTATTCAAAAAAAGATCACGAATCTCATCCAATCTGTAAAGTTAAAATAAAGAAGATTTTTCTTTAGTGCCTCTTATCTATATGGCGAAAAATTATAATGACATGAAGTGTGAAAACATTTATAAGAGAAAGTTATTTTATACAGAAGCACAGAAGATACTATAAATATATAAAAAATACTGCTACAAAATACACTTGAAAAGCAATTGAGGCATCAAGGGGTTTATAGGGTCATCCTGGGGGCCCCCTAATGCATTTTAAAAAATCTGACAACCGATTTCCATCTCATTGTAAGACCGTAACAAACATGTCAAATTTCATCAAATTCGAAGCAATTTGAATTTTGGGGGTCCCTTTAGGGCACCCTGGGGTCCCAGCGTCGAGAGAAACGAAAATCAATATAGCGTATAATAAGCGTGACAATAACTTGCATACACTTATCAAGTTTCATTAAAATCGGCCTTAGGGTTTAGACTTCAAATCTGAAAGTTTAAAAACAACCAAACTAATGGAAATTCCCATTTAGACATTATATTAATCGATTATCGGTTATTGATTTTTGAAAAATGACTAATTTTTTTGCCCAGACACAGCCAGTATCGAGTACAATCTATATTCCAAATTTGGGGGAAATATGCCTTATCGTTCTCGAGTAGTTCGCGAACACACACACACACACACACAAACACACACAGTCAGTTTTATATATATTATATATATATATACAGTTGCAGTCAAAATGTTCAGAACGGCATTGTTTTCGTCAGAAAAGTAGATATAAGTTTTTATCAAAGTTGTTTTATATTCTATAATTTTGACACACAATAAATACCATAATAATTGTTATTGTCTGATAATACAAAAGTTATGAATGATTTAGTGATTTACTGCAAAACCCATGGCGGCCAAAATGATCAGAACGGTTGCTTTTACTCCGTGTTTTAGTATATTTAACCGGCGAACCCTAATTTTTTTAATTTGTTTACGTGACGGTTCGTTTACTAAACATTAGTAAAAATATCTTCAGTGTACTTTGTTAATATAATGCCACTTACTCCGTTACCAATTCGTCAGCAGATTATTAAGCTTCGAAAGAAGGATAATTTAAGTATTGGGTCTATTGCAAAGATTGTTAACAAGTCAAAAAGTGTTGTTCACGGTATTCTTACTGTCTACGATGATTGTGGTTAGTGTGAAGCAAGAAAGTCTACAGGTAGACCAAGAAAAGCGACCAGGAGAGAAGATCGTGCTATGGTAAAGTTGGTTAAAAAGGACAGATTTAAAACTGCTGCTGCTGTTTCTCGGGAAATGAGCATTGTACTGAAGAAAACTTTATCTCGAAAAACTGTGTCTCGTCGTTTAGTTGAACATGACCTACAAGCAAGAGCTCCTGCAGTGAAGCCACTGATCAGCTCCAAGAATAAAAACTATCGTCTTACCTTTGCAACCGAACATGTGTTGTGGTCTCAAGAAAAATGGCAAACGGTGCATTTCAGTGATGAATCTAAGTTTATGCTATTTGACTCAGATGGGAAAATGTACGTTCGTCGAAAAGTAGGTGAAAAATTGTCGCCTAAATGTCTTAAGACTAGTGTTAAATTCGGTGGAGCAAGTGTTATGGTTTGGGGATGATATCTGGAGACGGTGTGGGCCCTTTGGTGCGATTACATGGAAAGGTAAATGCAGGAGTTTAACCTGTAAAAGAGCATGTCTTGCCTGCGCTGAGAAATTCAACTAAGCGACCACCCATATTCATGCAGGACAATGCCCTATGTCACAAGACTAAGCTGGTCATGAACTTCCTCACGGCTGAAAAGGTTATTGTTATGGATTGGCCTGCTGAAAGCCCAGATCTCAATCCTATTGAAAATGTGTGGAATATTCTAGGAGAACGTTCGAAAGCCAGAAATCCTAAAACAACCGAGCAATTATGGAATGTCTTTCAGGAAAAATGTAATAAGATCACCCAGCAAGAAATTGAAAATTTAATTTCCTCATGCAGTCAAAGATATATATATATATTTGTGTGTGTGTGTGTGTGTGTGTGTGTGTGTGTGTGTGTGTGTGTATTTCTTGCCCAGATACTAAGGGCAATGACAATAAAGAAGAAAATATACCTTTTGTGTTAATAGACTTAATCACTACTTTGAGTTGAGCTTCCAAAACTGAAGACAAGTCAAGGGACAATACCAGTTGTTGTAAGCTTGGATGTGCGGGTGGTCTAATGGATAATGGCACGGAATTGTTAATCGGAGAGCCGAGTTCCAATTCCAGCTGGGTACGTTATATTCACTTATGCACAAATACCCTTGGAAAAGGTATGAATCCACCTCTTCTCCCCCAGGTATGGGTTAATTAGTAAGACTTGTATCACTAAATCGTTATTATCTAAAAAAAATAAATTACAATCTGTCTTTAAATAACCTGCAAAAATGCTGATAAGCCGTAGAAAACGAATCAATTAATCGATGCCGACTCGGTTACTTGACGCATGTGTTCACCTGTAAGTCAAATGTGATGGTTTTCTCAGAAGCTCTCAACATCAGTCGTAGAAAATCAATTATTCAATCGTTCGATCAAATATTGACTAGCTCCGCGCGCGTGTCTTCTCTGGAATATAACTTCAGTGGCCACAAAGTGAGGGATCACTTTATAAATTGATTGTGATGTTAAATTGATCCCCCAATTTATACCCACATTATTTCTTGTTTGTTTATCAAATTCTAATTCCACCTCATCCCTGCCCAGCTACGGGTTAATTAGTAAGATGCGTATCCCTAAATAATTATAATCATTAAGAAAAACATTCTTACAGTCTAAAAACCCTTCAGTGGGTTGATATGCCGTAAAAAAAAGTGAGTTACTCTAAAATAATAATAGTAATAATAATAATATGGCGTGTATTTTCTATAATTTTTTTACCCCAAGCAAAGAGGAGGGGTACTACGAGTACGCAGGGGGGGGGGGGGTTTACAGGTAGTGAAAATGAGCGAAAAGACTGAGTATAGGGAGGATTGAGGATAGGACAAAAGGGATTCAAGAAGACAGAAGATGGCGATTGACGTTGCATTTAAATTTTTGAAGATTATAGTTATCTGTTGGAGTAGAAGTGGCTGTTGTATATAGCTATTTCAAGAGTAAACGGATGGGGCCTAAATGCCAACCTAGTAGCGCGCTTAAATTAATGTAATCGGAGCACCAGGGGGGAAAAAAAGCTCGTCAGAGCAGTTATGAAAATATTTGTAGAAAAGACAGAGGGAAGCCACGCCACGTCGATAAGAAAGTGACAGAAGTCGAGATGCCTGATCAGAATCTATTTACAGAGCCTTCTTTGGATTTTGCCAAGCACTTCGCGATGAATAGCACGAGCATTCAATACACGTCCCAATGGTATATTTGTAAATGTGCAAGATGGACGAGGAAAATCTTCTGGCACGGCACAGTGACCCGACTTTACTTGCAGTACATGCAGCTATTGATTCGATGTAGTCAATTCAGTGGAAACGGGAAGCCAAGAAGGCGCAGTGTGTTGCTCTCCAGGAGTCTAGTGTCAGTCAGGCTGAGGGCAAACAGAAAAAAAATCAGAATGGATGTCGCAGCGTGAATATTAGGTTTCGCATATTTGTAACCCAGCCTCACTGAAAGACTGCCAAATTGTAGACGTGACCTTACTTGCAGACTGCATGGAGAGAAAGAAAAATATAAGATAAACAAATACGTAAATTGCAGGAACTCGCCCGGGAGATTGTCTCATTCAACATATATATATATATATATATATATATATATATGAAGAAATATAGTCTTAAGATGTGCTATATTTATGGGATAAAATGCTCAATATCAGAGATAGACCGTGTGTAAATATAAAAGTGAACATAGAAGTCAACACTTAGAGGCGATAGTCTGTTTCATGCTAGATGCAATTGTCAGGCCTAACGATTGCATCTAGCATGAAACAGACTGTCGCCTCTAAGTGTTGACTTCTATGTTCACTTTTATATATATATATATATATATATATATATATATATATATATATTCATATATATATATATATATATATATACATATATATATATATATATATATATATATATATATATATATATATATATATATATATATATATATATATATATATATATATATGGCTCAAACACTAATATTCCATGGTTATAATTTATTACATTGGAGTCTTTTTGAATTTGCAAGTCTAATGAATTGGATCGTGATTACGATTCCAATGTCATAAATTATAACCATGGAATATTAGTGTTTGAGCCTTTTATATTATATTCTTACTCTGTCCTGGACATTGAGTTCTACATGGATCCTATCCTCCTGGAAATGAATATATATATATATATATATATATATATATATATATATATATATATATATATATATATATATATAAATAAAAAGAAAGAACAGTAAGATATATAATCCGGTGTTCATATAGATATTTTTATTTTTACAAAATAGTGCTCAATGTAAATTTACAGAGCATTAATATTATAAATTAACTGATTTAAAATATGTTTTTTTTCGTTACACAGTAATAACCATGTTTCAAAAATGGAAGCTAAAAGCTTCGAATTTAATTTTGTTATTAAATTAAAGACATTATTTCCATTTCATCCTCAAGATGAATTTTGGAGTAACTTATTTTTAAATTTACAGTTTCGAAGCTTTTAGCTTCCATTTTTGAAACATGCTTATTACTGTGTAGCGAAAAAAAACAAATTTTAAATCAGTTAATTTATAATATATATATATATATATATATATATATATATATATATATATATATATATTGACCACTAATATTATCAATATATATATATATATATATATATATATATATATATATAAACACACACACACATACCATACAATCATACACACACGTCGGCTGAAAGCCATTAAGACTATACGCGCATCCGCAATTCGCTGTGAATAGGAAAGAACTGATTCTCTTTTTTCTTTTTTCTTTTTCTTTTTTGGCCCACTCGCGGACCTCATCTCATCCTGGAATCATTACGGTTGTCTCCCCTAAAATGCAAATAAATAACAAACACAAGTAACCAAAAACTAAATTAAATAAATAACTCTTTCAAAGATAAGCAAACAAGTCATTGAACAAATGCGTCGAAATGAAGGCAGACAAAAATAAATACATTCTTTGTAAAGATTTATCCCTACACACACACACACACACACACACACACACACACACACACACACACACACACACACACACACACACACACACACACACACACACCTTCGTTTATTTTTAAAGATGGTGGCTACGGACAGGTAGTTGTTTCGGTGGAGCGAGTGATAATATGGGATGAGGTGCCTTTTTTGACACTTTCTCTTTTTCTAGCAGAGTTTTAATGACGCAAAGCACGTCATTAGAGAGGCTTTGTGGAGAGAGAGAGAGAGAGAGAGAGAGAGATCGGAAATTAAAAAGAAAGAAACAAATAAACAAAGTAGAAAAAAGAAAGAAAGAAAGAGAGAAAGAAACGAGATAAAAATGAGAATGAAGAAGAAAAGGTGGAAGTGAGGAACGAAAGAAAGAAAGAAAGATACGAGACAAAACGAGAAGAAAAAAGAAAAGGAGGAAACGAAGAAAGAAAGAAAGAAAGAAAGAAAGAAAGAAACGAGACAAAACGAGAAGGAAGAAGAAAAGGAGGAAAGAAAGAAAGAAAGAAAGAAAGAAACTAGACAAAAACGAGAAGGAAGAAAGAAAGAAAGAAAGAAAGAAACTAGACAAAAACGAGAAGGAAGAAAGAAAGAAAGAAAGAAAGAAAGAAAGAAAGAAAGAAACTAGACAAAAACGAGAAGGAAGGAAGAAAGAAAGAAAGAAAGAAAGAAAGAAAGAAAGAAAGAAAGAAAGAAAGAAACTAGACAAAAAACGAGAAGGAAGAAAAAAGGAGGAAACGAAGAAAGAAAGAAAGAAAGAAAGAAAGAAAGAAAGAAAGAAAGAAAGAAAGAAAGAAGGAAAGAAAGAAGGAAAGAAAGAAGGAAAGAAAGCAAACAAAATATACAATATCCGGAGGTGTTTAAGAACTGCTACGTGATAGAAAGTGTGTAACTTAGAATCAATCTTAGATTCAAAGAAGAAAAAAAAGAGAAAGCAATATAGGAAAAGAAAGAAAGTGTTAAGAATCATGAAATGTAGGAAAAGAAAGGAAGGAAGGAAGGAAGGAAGAAAGAAAGAAAGAAAGAAAGAAAGAAAGAAAGAAAGAAAAAAGAAAGAAAGAAAGAAAGAAAGAATGAAAGGAGGAAAGGAAGGAAGAAAGAAAAACTGTAAGAGAAGAAAATACAAGAATTCAAGAATCAATGGAAAAGAAAGAAACATACAATCAATTCGAGTCGAAGGAGGCGAGACAAACGCTTAGAATCAAAATGTGTGGTGCGGACAGGACAAGAAAAATGAATTCCGAAAAGAATTCTGCAGATAACACGAAATCGAATCCTCGGCAAAGAACGAGACGAAAAAGTAATAAAATATCCATTCACTATTTCATGTTGATTGGCTACGGGGTAGCGGGTTGGGAGGGTGGCTGTTTAACATTTCCTCTCTCTCTCTCTCTCTCTCTCTCTCTCTCTCTCTCTCTCTCTCTCTCTCTCTCTCTCTCTCTCTCTCTCTCTCTCTCCTCCTCCGCATTCTTTTCTTTTATAAATTTTAAATTTATTCATCTATTTATTTTTTTGTTTTTTACTTTTTATTTTGCCCATTTTTAAGGATTACATTCGTCAATTCCCATGTCTTGAAAGCTTTTTTTTTTTTTTTTTTGAGTCCCAAATCATTCATCGTCTTCGTCTTAACAAGATTACGGACAACACCCTTCTCCTCTTGCTCTTCTACCACATCATTCAGAATAATCAGATAATAATAATAATAATAATAATAATAATAATAATAATGCAAGTGATAGAACAAAACAGATGTTGTTTCGATTATATGCCCGCCGGACTGATACAGAAAGCCAGTCGTTGTCCACCCCCACCGCCACACCCCAGCCGAAACTGCCGTCACGACTTACCGCGGTGACGATAATGTAGCTTGTCTAGAATCATCAAGTTTATTAGGGCCTTACGATACACTTACTGACAGTTTGTAATTAAAGAAAGAAAGCAGGGTGGCAAGACAAAATGAAATGGAAGAGAGAGAGAGAGAGAGAGAGAGAGAGAGAGAAGAGGAAGAAGAAAAGAAAGGAATGAAGAAAGCAAAGCGAAGGAAAGTGTAAAGAGCAAGGAGAATGAGAGGAAAGAAGAGAATGAAAAGAAGGGATACTTCAAATTAGAAAAGAAAGAAAGAAAGAAAGAAAGAAAGAAAGAAAGAAAGAAAGAAAGAAAGAAGAAAGAAAGAATGTCCGCAATAAGGGTTGCAGAAGAGAAGGAACAGGGTATCTATAGAAATGGAGAAATTATTGAAAGAAAGAAAGAAACAAACAAACAAACAAACAAGGAAGGAAGGAAGGAAGGAAGGGAGGAAAGGGAGAAAGTAAGGTAGAAAAGAGAAGAAACAGAGTGTCTATAGAAACCGTGGAATTATTTAAAGAAAAAAAGAAAAAAAGAAAGAAAGAAAAAAAGAAAGAAAGAAAGAAATAAACAAACAAGGAAAGAAGGAAGGGAGGAAAGGGAGAAAGTAAGGTAGAAAAGAGAAGAAACAGAGTGTCTATAGAAACCGTGGAATTATTTAAAGAAAAAAAGAAAAAAAGAAAGAAAGAAAAAAAGAAAGAAAGAAAGAAATAAACAAACAAGGAAGGAAGGAAGGAAGGGAGGAAAGGGAGAAAGTAAGGTAGAAAAGAGAAGAAACAGAGTGTCTATAGAAACCGTGGAATTATTTAAAGAAAAAAAGAAAAAAAGAAAGAAAGAAAAAAAGAAAGAAAGAAAGAAATAAACAAACAAGGAAGGAAGGAAGGAAGGGAGGAAAGGGAGAAAGTAAGGTAGAAAAGAGAAGAAACAGAGTGTCTATAGAAACCGTGGAATTATTTAAAGAAAAAAAGAAAAAAAGAAAGAAAGAAAAAAAGAAAGAAAGAAAGAAATAAACAAACAAGGAAGGAAGGAAGGAAGGGAGGAAAGGGAGAAAGTAAGGTAGAAAAGAGAAGAAACAGAGTGTCTATAGAAACCGTGGAATTATTTAAAGAAAAAAAGAAAAAAAGAAAGGAAGAAAAAAAGAAAGAAAGAAAGAAATAAACAAACAAGGAAGGAAGGAAGGAAGGGAGGAAAGGGAGAAAGTAAGGTAGAAAAGAGAAGAAACAGAGTGTCTATAGAAACCGTGGAATTATTTAAAGAAAAAAAGAAAAAAAGAAAGAAAGAAAAAAAGAAAGAAAGAAAGAAATAAACAAACAAGGAAGGAAGGAAGGAAGGGAGGAAAGGGAGAAAGTAAGGTAGAAAAGAGAAGAAACAGAGTGTCTATAGAAACCGTGGAATTATTTAAAGAAAAAAAGAAAAAAAGAAAGAAAGAAAAAAAGAAAGAAAGAAAGAAATAAACAAACAAGGAAGGAAGGAAGGAAGGGAGGAAAGGGAGAAAGTAAGGTAGAAAAGAGAAGAAACAGAGTGTCTATAGAAACCGTGGAATTATTTAAAGAAAAAAAGAAAAAAAGAAAGAAAGAAAAAAAGAAAGAAAGAAAGAAATAAACAAACAAGGAAGGAAGGAAGGAAGGGAGGAAAGGGAGAAAGTAAGGTAGAAAAGAGAAGAAACAGAGTGTCTATAGAAACAGTGGAATTATTTAAAGAAAGAAAGAAAGAAAGAAAGAAAGGAGGAAAAAAAGAAAGAAAGAAAGAAAGGAGGAAAAAAGAAAGAAAGAAAGAAAGAAAGAAAGGAGGAAAAAAAGAAAGAAAGCCATGCAATTCGATAGGTTCATGCAAATGTCATAATTAAAATGCTTCAATAAAACATGTTGCGTACCCAAGGAGCCAAGCAAGACCCGACGTCCTATTTTGTAAGTTGTTCGGGTTGACAGCAGCTATGAATATGGCACAAATGCTAACCTCTTCTATTTTTCCAGCCAGCTAGAATACCTAACATTTTTCTTCTCTACTTCTATGTACTGTGTCGCTTCGGGACATGGAACATCATGACTCTCCACAACTTCCTATCTTTTGTAGCTCTTAACAATGGCCCTTTTTCCCAGTCTTCTGCATCCATTGTCACAAACACGTCAAGTAGGTCATACTTTCTTTCAATATGCCCTGTGAGTGTCAGCTTCTCCAAGCCCTCTTTCCTCGTTAGGCGTCCTATTAATTTCGGCTGTATCCTCCCGATTCTAAGTATAAGCCTCCTTTTTGTTTCCATCTTCCCATAAACATTCCCCGTTACTCTCACGTTGCGTCCATTGTATTTTTATCTGAGATTTTACAAGAGCACGGAGTTGAAAACTAATAATAATCTCTGTCTATATCTCTGAGATGAGGTATTATGATTACTTACATTATTTACATTGTTCGGACTGTTATCCTCAATTCCATTGCCATACTCACGAAGTTTTGGCCTCTATATCTCTGAGATGCTGTATTATGATTACTTATATTATGTACATTATTCGCACTGTTATCCTCATCTCCTTTGCCATATTCACAACGTTTTGGCCTCTATATCTCTGAGATGAGGTATTATGATTACTTATATTATGTACATTATTCGCACTGTTATCCTCATCTCCTTTGCCATATTCACAACGTTTTGGCCTCTATATCTCTGAGATGAGGTATTATGATTACTTAAATTATTTACATTGTTCGGACTGTTATCCTCAATTCCATTGCCATACTCACGAAGTTTTGGCCTCTATATCTCTGAGATGCTGTATTATGATTACTTATATTATGTACATTATTCGCACTGTTATCCTCATCTCCTTTGCCATATTCACAACGTTTTGGCCTCTATATCTCTGAGATGAGGTATTATGATTACTTATATTATGTACATTATTCGCACTGTTATCCTCATCTCCTTTGCCATATTCACAACGTTTTGGCCTCTATATCTATGAGATGAGGTATTATGATTACTTACATTATTTACATTGTTCGGACTGTTATCCTCATCTCCATTGCCATATTCACAACGTTTTGGCCTCTATATCTCTGAGATGAGGTATTATGATTACTTACATTATTTACATTATTCGCACTGTTATCCTCATCTCCTTTGCCATATTCACAACGTTTTGGCCTCTATATCTCTGAGATGATGTATTATGATTACTTATATTATGTACATTATTCGCACTGTTATCCTCATCTCCTTTGCCATATTCACAACGTTTTGGCCTCTATATCTATGAGATGAGGTATTATGATTACTTACATTATTTACATTGTTCGGACTGTTATCCTCATCTCCATTGCCATATTCACAACGTTTTGGCCTCTATATCTCTGAGATGAGGTATTATGATTACTTACATTATTTACATTATTCGCACTGTTATCCTCATCTCCTTTGCCATATTCACAACGTTTTGGCCTCTATATCTCTGAGATGATGTATTATGATTACGTATATTATTTACATTATTCGAACTGTTATCCTCAATTTATTGCCATACTCCCAAAGTTTTGGCCTCTACATCTCTGAGATGAGGTATTATGATTACTTATATTATTTACATTATTCAAACTCTTATCCTCATCTCCATTGCCATATTCACAGCGTTTTGGCCTCTATATCTATGAGATGAGGTATTATGATTACTTACATTATTTATATTATTCGAACTGTTATCCTCACTTTATTGCTATATTCACAACGTTTATATTTCTTCTATCGTTCACATAACTTTTATTAAAGTCTATTGTTAGAATTGTTTCTTTTTATTATTAGTTATTGTTGTTAATCTCTTATTGTGTCTAATAAGATCTACGGTAAGAACGAATCTTCTATCCGTCACATAACTTTTATTACAGTCTATTGTTATAATTGCCCCATTTTATTATTAGTTATTGTTGTTAATCTCTTATTGTGCCTAATAAGATCTACGGTAAGAACGAATCTTCTCTCCGTCACATAACTTTTATTACAATCTATTGTTAGAATTGTTTCTTTTTATTATTAGTTATTGTTGTTAATCTCTTATTGTGTCTAATAAGATCTACGGTAAGAACGAATCTTCTATCCGTCACATAACTTTTATTACAGTCTATTGTTATAATTGCCACATTTTATTATTAGTTATTGTTGTTAATCTCTTATTGTGCCTAATAAGATCTACGGTAAGAACGAATCTTCTCTCCGTCACATAACTTTTATTACAGTCTATTGTTATAATTGCCACATTTTATTATTAGTTATTGTTGTTAATCTCTTATTGTGTCTAATAAGATCTACGGTAAGAACGAATCTTCTATCCGTCACATAACTTTTATTACAGTCTATTGTTATAATTGCCACATTTTATTATTAGTTATTGTTGTTAATCTCTTATTGTGCCTAATAAGATCTACGGTAAGAACGAATCTTCTCTCCGTCACATAACTTTTATTACAGTCTATTGTTAGAATTGTTTCTTTTTATTATTAGTTATTGTTGTTAATCTCTTATTGTGTCTAATAAGATCTACGGTAAGAACGAATCTTCTATCCGTCACATAACTTTTATTACAGTCTATTGTTATAATTGCCACATTTTATTATTAGTTATTGTTGTTAATCTCTTATTGTGTCTAATAAGATCTACGGTAAGAACGAATCTTCTATCCGTCACATAACTTTTATTACAGTCTATTGTTAGAATTGTTCCATTTTATTATTAGTTATTGTTGTTAATCTCTTATTGTGTCTAATAAGATCTACGGTAAGAACGAATCTTCTATCCATCACATAACTTTCATTACAGTCTATTGTTAGAATTGTTCCATTTTATTATTAGTTATTGTTGTTAATCTCTTATTGTGCCTAATAAGATCTACGGTAAGAACGAATCTTCTATCCGTCACATAACTTTTATTACAGTCTATTGTTAGAATTGTTCTATTTTATTATTAGTTATTGTTGTTAATCTCTTATTGTGCCTAATAAGATCTACGGTAAGAACGAATCTTCTATCCGTCACATAACTTTTATTACAGTCTATTGTTAGAATTGTTCCATTTTATTAGTATTTATTGTTGTTAATCTCTTATTGTGCCTAATAAGATCTACGGTAAGAACGAATCTTCTATCCGTCACATAACTTTTATTACAGTCTATTGTTAGAATTGTTCCATTTTATTATTAGTTATTGTTGTTAATCTCTTATTGTGCCTAATAAGATCTACGGTAAGAACGAATCTTCTATCCGTCACATAACTTTTATTACAGTCTATTGTTAGAATTGTTCCATTTTATTAGTATTTATTGTTGTTAATCTCTTATTGTGCCTAATAAGATCTACGGTAAGAACGAATCTTCTATCCGTCACATAACTTTTATTACAGTCTATTGCTATAATTGTTTTATTTTATTATCAACTTGATGTATTTTACGATATATCTCTTCTTGTTGATAATTAATGTGGAAATCTCTTTTATTTTTTATTATACTTAAGTCCAGAAAAGATAAACCATTCTCATATTTATACTTGAGTCTATAGGTAAAAATTGACCAGATTTGTACTTTAGTCTATAGGCTAACAGTATGCGGGTTTTGTACTTGAGTCTATAGGTACACATTATATTTAATGTTTTATTCCAGTGTCTTGTGATTTAAGAGAACACGAGGTGATTATCTAGAGTCAAAACGAACTGTCCAAATTCAGACACAAACTGTGCATTCTTTGTTTACATTAAACTAGCATTTGTCTCTCAATATATACTGTGATTCCAGTTTCAAAGTACAACTTCCCTTCTCCGTACGAATGTAGGATTATAAAGGCGTTATCATCTGCTCGGTGCTTCGTCTAATTAGCGTCTTATCCTCATCTGACAAAGCTTCAAGCATCTTCCAATCATCCCAATTTACAGGCTTAAAATCGATGTCCAATGTCTTGGAGTATTTCCGTCGAAGAGACAGTTTGGCGTACAACCAAATTCGTCTGTTCATTCTGGTGGCAAAGATTTTCCTATCACTGCCCTGGAACTGAAATTAGCGCCGATAAATTTCAGAAACAATGTGTTGGAGGAAACTGTAGATATTTACAAAGCAGTGTTTCGTCTGGCACATGGGCATAAAATTTCGGGCGCCCGACACGTGAGAGTTTGATAAAGGTGCTGCTTAGTTCGATGGCGGGAGCCCGATATATATATATATATATATATATATATATATATATATATATATATATATATATATATATATAAAATTAGATAATTAAAAGCAAAATAACTACATCTTATATCAGAGAACTTTAGACGTTCCATTAATATTTGCAGTTTTCTTTTCTTTACTTTCTGACCGTCACTTTAGGTAGAACAATTCTTATTGTGTGCATGGAGATATAAGAGAGAGACCGCCTTCGGTCCAGTTTCGTATCTCAAAGAAAGAAAATGGCGATTGACGTCGCGTTTAAACTTTTGAAGATTGTAGCTATCAGAGAAGCAAGAAATCCGATGAAAGTTCCACCGGTGGGGATTGCGATAAAAGAAACCGTTGCATCTGGCTAGTTCAACTGTAAAACGGTGCGGTCTAGTTGCCGTTGAAATTAGTATTGTCGGGCTACCAGGGTAAGAAAAGATCTGATCAGAACAGTTGCCATGAAAATATTTGTAGAAAGAACAGAAGGAAGAGATGTATATTAGGAGCACCTGACCAGATATGGCAGCCAATATACAATGCACAGAGGAATGGTAGATTTATAAATGTGCAAGATGGATTCTGGCCGGAAACATTTTCCGGCACGACACAGTGAACCAACCTTCCTAGCAGTAGACCTAGCAACTGATCCAATATAATCACTCCACTTCATATATATATATATATATATATATATATATATATATAGATAGATAGATAGATAGATAGATAGATAGATAATATTAGTGGTAAATATACACATACATATGCAATCATATATCTAAAATATAAATATATATACTGTTGAGTCTTGACTCAATGTTGAATCTCGCCTAATGCATGGAATAGTAATGCAACACAAAATGTACTTAGAACAAGAATGTATTATAACAAGAAAGTGTACACAATAAGTACATATAGTATTTCTGTATATTTCTGGGAAGACGTTCCTGGAGAATGTGTTGACTAGTCGCAGTCGATCAGAGTCTCTAGTTGGATCTCGTGATTCTTCTCTTCTTTCTCCCGGTATCAACCATTATTTATATAGTTGGTAGTCACCTATGCAGATTAGGTGGATCCCACCACAACATATACATACCAACATACACATACATATATGTATAAAAATAATTCCAACAGGGTAGAATCCAGGTAGGACTTAATGTCCAGGACAGTGTAAGGATATAAGTTTTTTATTATTATTATATATATATATATATATATATATATATATATATATATATATATATATATATATGGGGGGGGGGTGTACCGGGTGTAACAGCAAAATTCTCCAAATCGTGTAAAATTTGTTAGATTAACCTTTGAACCGTTGTATTTTAGAAATGATTAAAGATACCTTACTGGAATTATACGAGATTTTTTATATAACACTATTGGGCTCTACTTTGATCAAAAAAATAAATGTAAGTTGAAATGATGATCCCTCTTCCTGTTGTGATCTCCTGATCCGGTTTCCCTCACTACTGTTCCCTCTTTTTAAAACGCATTCACCGTTCTCTTGGTGGTTCTTGAATGGACTTTGAAGATAGAAGCCAGAGTATGAATGTTGGTACCGTTACTGAAGACCTGAATGATCTTTTACCCCTCACCACTGCTCAGATAGGAAGACATACTTAAATTTTAGTTAAATATTTGTATCTATAAAAAAAAGAAGGTATAAACATAAAAATGTATCAAAATAGTTGACGGACTTTGTCCATTTCATAATGTGTGAAGTCATTTGTTTACATTTGGATACGCATCGAGCAGATATGAATGTATGTGAGAAAATCATGGAAAATTGTAGTTTAAAAACAGTAAAATCGACCTTGCTAACCGAACGCTCCTCTGTGGCGAAATTGGTAAAAGCACGTCAGGCTATGTGACGGTTCCGTATAGGGTACAGGTTCGATTCCTGTCGGAGGACGCATATTTTCTATGACAATTTCTCGGACATTCAGGCCGGTAAATGTTGTTAATACTGTTTATTATAAACAGAGCATTTACTAAAATATTTTTATCTATAAAAAGAATGTATAAACATAATAATGACTTAAAAATATATATATCGTGATTTAAGCCTAATTTTCTTTTCCTTAAGACAATAGTGTCCTTAAGATATCTTATTTATAAAAGCAATCAAAAGCTTTTCTAATTAAATAATGTTATCGTTTTATTTTTTATTTTACGATTAAGAGCAAATTTTCGTAAATGTTCTCTCTGTAATACATGTTTAATGTAGTTTGAATGTAGCAATCCGACGTAGGAAGTAATTTGTTCAATGTAACAGCACCAATGTCTCGTAGCAGCTATTCAGGAATTCTTAAGGTCTTCCATATCAGAGGTTGGCAGCGGATATTTGGAGACAGTAGGAAAACGTAGTTCTACATGTCTCCTCAGCTGACAGGTTAGCAGTGGATATTCCGACAAGAAAAGAAAACAAAATGGCCGCCTTTATACACGTCGGGTCGAATATTTCAAGTCTTCTGATTGGTTAACCTTCTACGGATGTACTATAAAATGAGTCAGCTCATTTTGGTTTGCTCACTAGTATACAAGTACACAAAAATTGTAACACTTTCTACTTGACAAAAACAAATTGATGATTTACATTCTCCGAGGAGTTCTGCTTTTTAACTAATATAAATATGAAGAGGCTGACATTTTAATTTCTCGAAATTTCATAAAATTATGTAAGTGGCGGTAACAGATGTAAAAAAAATATTTATTTTTACCAAGATTTTCTAGAAGAAAAAGATTTGAAAAATAATTTTATTCATTTGTGAATAAGTTCTGAAAATTTCATTAAAATCCGACAAACAATGTGTTTTTAACGCCAAAAAAAAACGCTAAAATTCCCCCTCCTAATCTTTGGCTTACCCGCTGATGAAAAAAAAAACAAGGGTTTTAACCAAAAATTTCGAACGTGCTAGAAAGGATTAAAAATATTCAGGAAATAATCAAAAAATTATTTTGGTCTTTCCTCTTAATAACAACATAAACATTTTCACAATAAAACATTACTTTTATCAAGTTTGGAAGCTTCTTTCATCATGGTATGTTGTTTTTTAAAAAATGTTTTGCAGGTACCTAGTTAAGATTCTAAAATCAGGAGACTGTTTCACAAAACAGTGATTCTTGGAAAGAACATTTCTGAGTGGTGAGTGGACGCAAGTAAAGTATAGTTCTTGCCTGTGCATCTGCCATGACAGTAGCAATAGATTAAAATGGAGAGTGACTGCTAAAAACCTTCCCTCCACAAATTTTGTTGACCGTGTTCACCATAGTCTATGAATATAGAATCCAGCACAGTACGTAATCTGTTCAATGAAACAACGTTAAAGATTAACACTCACGAGTCAGACACTCTACTGAATCTGACTATATCGCCAATACCACTAGCAGCAACTGTTCGGTAATTCTTCAGTCTTCGATATCAAAGGTTGGCAGTGAATATGCGGCAAAAAAACATGGCCACCCTTATACACGTCGTATTGAATATTTTGAGCCCTCTGATTGGTTAATTTTTCTATTAGTGAGCTATAAAATGAGTCAGCTCATTTTGTTTGGCTCACTAGTACATAAGGTACCCAAAAACTCCAACAAATTTATAGACAAAATACTACTAAAATGGGTAATTCTCATTCTTTCCCTGAAGTCAGAATGCTATAACCACTTGATGTTATCCCTTTTACGGGTGAACACTATTTTTATGTTGCGGTCTTTTTACTTTTTTTTCTGTCTTATCGTTGCTTTGCTTTGCTTTGCATTACATTGTCTTGCCTCGTATTATTTTGCTCCGTTCTTGTTTTTCCTCTTCTTATTGATCCTGGGAATTTTGTTAATTCGGCTTAACGGTGTCTAATTTTTCAACAGGTTATGAGCCCATGTAGAGGCTCTATTTTAACGGTGGCGTTGCGTATGTAGTAAAGAGACCGCAGAAGGCCGTGTAAATGATTTTAGACTCTGCCAAAGCCGGAAATTGGAGAATTGGGCAAACCAATCGAGATATGGAAACAATGATCCATTTTTGGCTTGTTCTGACTCTTGTAAAGATGAAGTAAAATAATCTATGATGCATTTATTTGAAATTCATTTCTATTGTAAATGTCTACATCTCATTAATCAAATACCGGGACGCTCACAGTAATAGTTACTTTCATTCTTGATCAGTGAGAATAGAATATTTCCTTATTTTAAAAGCACAAAACACAGACTAAAATACAGAAAAGATTCGAAAAATATCTGCAGCGTGTATCTCCCATGCCTTCCTCTCGACAAAATTGGCATTCGTAACATGTTTTTTTTTCTTTACTGAGTTTGGACTCCGAATTCTGGTGCCGGCAATAAATACGAAACAACCCTATAGACGACAGTGACCCACGCCAAACTCTCGCACAATTCTCGGTATTTTTTTTCCGGTTTCTCACATATTTGCATCGCTTACATAAGGTCTATGACATGATGACAGACATTGATTGATGGTTGAATATACAATATATCCCATGTCAGATATATCGACTCATGCATACGCTAATATATATATATATATATATATATATATATATATATATATATATATATATATATATATATATCAAGTATGTGGTGCAGTTCAATTTATATTACATGAATCATTCATACAAAAAGCAGATAGAGACGTTAATGATGTAAATGGCGAGAATACATCTTCGCAAACAAATTTATTAAGATACGTTAACCCCGAACTTCTAGATAAATGTTATGATACCTGTTTTTAATAAATTCCAGTTGCATAAAGTCTTTTTATACGAGTACTTTCGCCTGTTCATACAGACATCCTCAGGCCGCAACAATACATATATGTGTGTGTGTGTGTGTGTGTGTGTGTGTGTGTGTGTGTGTGTGTATGTGTGTGTGTTTCTGTGTGTTTCTGTGTATGTGCGTGTGTGTGTGTGGTATTTATAAAACTGTTGGACTCTACTTTGAGTAATAAGAATGTATAATTACTCTCCAAGATTAACAGAAGAATCGTAATTGATAACTCAACTGTCAGGGTTTCAATTCTCGGTAGTGGATGCGCACTGCTAATGAGACCCAAATATAGGACGAAATGGCCTTCCAGTGCTTTCTGCATTCTGTTGAGGTTTCTTTCAGAATTAATGAATTACTTAATTTTTTATATATATATATATATATATATATATATATATATATATATATATATATATATATATATATATATATATATATATATATATATATATTGGGTGGGTCGAAAGTAACTAGGTATTAGATATTGCTTATAGGATTTTTTTGTATCACTGAAGTCATGATGAAAGTATTTTTAAACAGACAACATTAATGGAGATTTCTTATTGTTGTGTCCATGTTAGGGACATAAATAAATACAGGGGAGAGGAATTGAGTTAAATATATTAACAGAAAAACAGTAATACAAAAACATAGAAACGAGTGTTACAGCAGGAATGTTGGAAACTTAGTGTTACAGCTGACTGCTGGAAACTTCAGACAGCAAAAGGCAGTACCTGCTCCTATTTATAGCTGGGAGAGTGCATGCGTGCGTGGGTAAATTAGTATAACACTTACTTACGTGCAGGAGCTAAAACCTGAAGACTGTGTCCGCAGAATGGAATATGGAGAGTTAATGCTAGGTTGGCATGAAGATTAGCCTGAATTGTTTGAAAACATCCTCTGGAGTGACGAAACTGTATTCCATGTTGGCGGCTTCGTCAGTCGTCACAACTGCCATTACTGGGTGTTGTGGGATGACGATCCGAAGGTGACGGTTGAGAGGGTCTAAGCTCGGTCAAAAGTAACCGTGTGGTGCGGAATGACGGCAATTAGAGTCGTCGGTCCATACCTTCTGCGAGACGTCATGAATACAGACCGCTAACCTATACAGCGAGGCAATACTGCTGGGATACAGCATTGGCGGCCACAATCTTACCAACATAAGATACACAGATGACACAGTACTGACAGCAGAGACGGAAAAGAAATTAAAAAAAACCTCCTATGGAATTTAGCGAAGGAGAGCGAGAAGAAAGGACTAAGCATAAGCTACAAGAAGACAGAATGCTTGGTCATCAGTAAAAGGATGAGCCCGAAATGCGATTTGCGGGTCGGGAATACTAGAATCAAATAGAGGCAGGAGTTTAAATATCTGGGAAGCGTTTTGACAGAGGACGGTAAGTGCGACACCGAGATCCGTAGACGTATTGGGATGGCCAAGGACGCATTCCAAATGCTGGGTAGAGTATTGCGAGACAGTGGGATTTCTTTGGTAACAAAGAAAAGAATACTGAGCCATTACGTGACATCTGTCCTTCTTTATGGCAGTGAATGTTGGACGGTCTCCTCAAAGATGAAGAAGAGACTCGAGACGTGGTTCTACAGAAGGATGCTGATGATATCATGGACCGAGAGTGTGAGCAACGATGAGGTCTTGGAGAGGATGGAAACAAGGAGGAGGTTTACGCTTAACATCAGGAAGAGGCAGCTAAAGTTTCTGGAACACGTGAGAAAGGAGGGCCTGGAGAATCTGATACTCACAAGACGAATAGAACACAACTACCATTACTGAGCATCGTGTGATAATGATCCGAACGTGACGGGTGAGAGGACGCAAGCTTGATCAAAAGAGACCGTGTTGTGCGGAATGACGGCAACAAGAGTTGTCGGCCCATATCTTCCGCGTGACACCATGAATACGGTCCGCTATCTTCGGATGCTCGACAATTACGTGTGGCCCACGGTGTCTGACTGGGATATTATTGTTGACCTGATATTCATGCCCGTCCTGGGTATAACAATAAACTACATCCGTGTCTTGGGTAAGACGATAAACTACTTCCAACAACAAGGCCTCTGATCGGGAAGTTTTGAGGAACGTGGAACCACCTCTTAATTGCTGGTCTTCCCAGGTCCACTCTGACCCGGGGTGGTAGCACTTGTTAGGGTCCCAGCTATGGGCAAATAGTTAACACCCAAACTTGTCTAAAAATAGGTTTTAATACCAGAAATACTTTGTAATAAAAAATTATTATCAGCAATAATTTTTGAAGGAAAAATTATTATCAGCAATACTTTTAAAAAAATACCAGCAATACAAACAGTTATCCATTCTTTGAAAAAAAAATATGACCAGCTATAGATTTCTTCAAGGAAAAATATTCCCAGAAATAGATTTTTGAAGAAAAACATTACCAGCAATAAAAAATTTTCAGCATTAAATAACCCATTGAGATTGATATGCCGTAAAACAAAACAAACCAAACCTATCCTAGAAATCTTATCAACATTAAATAACCCATTGAGGTGTTGATATGCCGTAAAACAAAAACCAAACCAAACCAAACTGATATTCATGCAGGATGGTATACCACCCCATTTTGCCCTCACTGTGCGTGCGTGGTTAGACTAACATTTGCCCGGGCGTTAGATGGGACGACGCGGACCTCGTGGATGACCTTCAAGAAATCCAGATCTCACTCCATGTGATTTTTATATGTGGGGGGTTACACAAAAGAGGTGTAAAAGACAAAACCTCGCACACTAGAGGACTCACAGATTTTGAAGGTTCTCTATGATATCCCAGACGACGTCCTACAGGAAGTTGTTCATTCCATACCTGGGCGCGTGAGGAAACTGGTTGACGTCACCGGTGCTTACTTTCATTTCCCCATGTAATAAAGAAAACATGTATCATTTGTTTCAATGAATTTCTAATAGGAATATGGATTTCATTACCAATTTTAATGCCTACTTGCTTTTCACACACCCTATATATATATATATATATATATATATATATATATATATATATATATAATGAATTTTGATTGTGATCTATGTAATCATTTCTTTCGACAGTACTCGTAAGTGATTGAAAGATTTGCGAAATTCTGAGTCGGTGCCCGATAAGAATTGAAAGGTATTACATTTAATTTAATTACGTATATGTGTGTCAGTGCTTGAGTGCAAGCTACCGTGTGTGAATGGTATATTAATAAATGGATCTCTCTCCCCCACCCTCTCTCTCTCTGTCTCTCTCTCTCCCTCTTTCTGTCTGTCTGTCAGTTCGTCTGTGTGTTCAAGCTATTTATAAATATATATGGAAGAGTAACAAAATGTTTCTTAAAAGAATATACATGCTTAAATCATATGTGATTACTTTCCATTAATTCAATTGATATATATATATATATATATATATATATATATATATATATGAGAGTGGGGAGGACGTGCCTGGATGTAAATATATATGTGTGTATGAGATTATTTTCTTAGTGTCTCTAAACATATATGTGTGTGTGTGTGTGTGTGAGTGTATATGATTTTCTAAGCACAGCTTAGATATGGCACAAGGCCGAATATGAAGGGCACCGAATGAGGATCGAAGACCATTTTCAGTTGTAACTTGTTAACCATTACATGAAATTATTTTTATTATACCGAAAGTATGGGGCACCCAGTGAGGATCGAACTCGCAATTCAGTCGGAACAAGGTTGATAACCATGACACCAAGTGCTCCAAATGATTTTCTAAGCTTAACTAAGATGTGACACAAGGCCGAAAGTGTGGGGCGCCCGGTGAGGATCGAACTTACAATTCAGTCGTAATTGATCTAGCGAGACAAGTTTGCTAACCATTACACTACATCGAGGTGCCCTAAAATTATTTTTAAATGTAGCTGAAATGTGGCACAAGGCCCAAAGTGTGGAGCGCCCATTGAATGTCAAATTCACTACTCTGGCTTAGACAGCTATGAATATGTACATAGGAGAAGAAACAGAAAGAACACGTATATACAAATATATATATATATATATATATATATATATATATATATATATATATATATGTGATCACTTCATAAGACGGCGAAGTGTTGAAACAAAATGGCTATTTTTGTAGTGATTTTATAAGAAACAGAAAGGACACGTTTATACATATATATATATATATATATGTGTGTGCGTGTGTGTGTGTGTGTGTGTGTGTGTGTGTGTGTGTGTGTGTGTGTGTGATCACTTCATAAAACACCGGAGGTGTTGAAACAAAATGGCTATTTTTGTAGTGATTTTATAAGAAACAGAAAAAATTGAGTCACTGTCAGTCACTGTGTGTTTATCTAAATCTAAAAATAAACACGCTAAAATTCACCCTCATCCTGCCGTGAGCCGACGGCTTAGTGGTAGAAGTTCCGACTGACGCCAATTCAGTCGGGTTTCGATCCTAGCTAGAGGCAACCGGACGTCTAGCCACACTGATGAGCTGAAACAGTCTGTCTGTGGATGACATATATGTGTGTGTGGTCACTTCATAAGACACCGAAACAGCTATGAATATGCGCATAGTAGTGATTTTATAAGAAACAGAAAGAACACGTTTTTTTTATTTTTACTTTTTAGGAATTATGATAAATTAGTAACAAATAGTCTAACCAGTAGTTACAAAAAAATTAATACGGACAATTTTAACCAAATTGATAAAATTAACTCTATCAGCAAATCAATTACTGATAAACTAAAGATAAGTGATCGAGTTAGTAAATTACAACCTAAAGAAGCCTATATTTTATTAAAAGATCATAAACCCGATTTCAGATCTAAGCCATCAACTAGGATTATAAACCCAACTAGACCGGAAATCGGCAGGATTAGTAAGAACATCTTAGAAAGAACCAACCATTCCATAAAGAAAACCCTCGGACTATTACAATGGATTAACACTGCGGATGTCATCAACTGGTTTACCAACATCGGATTTAAGGATAAATGTACCTTCATACAGTTTGACATTACAGACTATTATCCATCTATATCCAAAAATCTGTTCACTTGTGCCCTGGATTTCGCTCGGGAATACTCCAACATTTCTGAAAGAGAAGTGAATACCATCATGGAGTGCCGAAATTCGGTTCTAATCTACAAAGATGAACAGTGGACCAAAAAGTCCTGTAACGAAAAATTTGACATTTCAATGGGTTCTCTGGATTCTGCTGAAGCTTCTGATCTTGTTGGATTATTTCTTTTGTATAATTTAAGTGCATTTGATTGCCTAGATTCTGATAGTGTAGGATTATATAGGGACGACGGGTTATTAGTAGTTAGGAATTCCACTAAAATTAAAGTAGATCGTATTAGAAAAATGATACATAAGGTATTTAAGGATCTAGGTCTCAGAGTAATAGTTTCCACTAATGTTAAACGAGTAGACTTCCTAGACGTCACCCTAGACCTCACTAGCAACACATACCAACCATATGTAAAAGTTAATTCCAATCAAATATACGTTCATCCAAATTCTAACCACCCCCCTGCAATCATCAAACACATACCCTATTCTATTGAATGTAGGATCAGTAACAACTCTTCAAACAGTGATATTTTTAATAAGCATAGTGACCTTTACAATTCCGCACTTAAAAATAGTGGATATAAAAATATTAATATTAAATATAAAAGCCCTATAAATAGCAACAATAATGGTAGAAAGAGATCTAGAAAAATCATATGGTATACTCCCCCTTTTAACATTATGGTTAAAACCAAATTGGGGCACCTGTTTCTAAACCTCATTAAAAAACATTTCCCCAAATCTGGAACCAACTCACTCAGTAAAATATTTAACTCTAATACTCTTAAGTTAAGCTATAGTTGTGCTGATAACCTAGAAAAAATAATTAAAAAACATAACAATAGTATATTCAGCAAGTATATAAATTCGGAGAGCCTGACAACCCACAAGGTTGCACATAGCAACATTAAGCAAAATGACACAAATAATAAATCATGTAACTGCAGGAATCCCAATAATTGTCCACTAAATAATAACTGTTTAACTAGCTCTGTAGTTTATCTCGGTACTATATCAACACTAGAAAATCCAAATATAAAGAAATTCTACATAGGTTGCACCATGAGACCATTCAAGGAACGCTGGCGGGGTCACCTGCAATCTTTTAATAATAGTAACTATAAATATATGACTTCATTATCCAAATACTTTTGGAGTCTAAAAGAGAAAAATAAAACAC
>OZ038479.1:123536552-123554052 GCA_964036315.1 Acanthosepion esculentum | reverse complement strand
TATCTTTCTATTAGCTTTGAAGGTTTGAATTCAAGACAAAGGATGAGCCTGTAAGTTTCTCTTTGAATTTCTCAGATGAGGAATTATCATTATTATACATTAATCTATTTGGACGAGTGTCTTCATCTTGGTTGTTATCTTTCTATTAACTTTGAAGGTTTGAATTCAAGACAAAAGATGAGCCTTTAAGTTTCTCCTTGAATTTCTCAGATGAGGAATTATCATTATTATGCATTAATCTAATTTGACCCCGAGAAGAAAATACATCCATATTTATCACGCGAGAAATCCTTTGTGTCTTTCATATATCTACCAACTCGTTTCAGCTTAGTGTAATGAAATCTCTTGTTCTCAAATACTTCGACGCCAATAGCTATCAGATTTTCTCCAAGCCTAAGGGCTATATAAGGTGGAATTATCACTTTTGGCATGTCTCTAATTTGTATTTTAATACATTGTATTTATTTTCAATTTTTCATGCGGAATTGTTCACCTGTATTGCATATGATCCATTATTGTACATAATTAGGTTAGAATAAAACTTGTATTTTATATGAATACTGTCTTATAAAAATTGAGATGTCGTGGCCGGTATCGTACATTCGGTAGCTATCATCGATTTGAGGAGTGGGGATGAGACACTTACACCGGCCCTGTTTGGCTGACCTCTATTTTGGTAGCTATTTTGATACATTCATATATATTTGAACAGAGTGAGATAGATAGATAGATAAATAGATAGATAGATAGATAGATAGATAGATATGAAGAGAATGAGTTAGATATGAAGATAACGCTATATATATATATATATATATATATATATATATATATATATATATATATATATATATATATATATACATATATATATATATGTATATAAATATATATATATATATACATATATATATATGTATATAAATATATATATATATATATATATATATATATGTATATACAGATAGATAGATAGATAGATAGATAGATAGATATGAAGAAAATGAGTTAGATAAGAAGATAATGATATATATACATATATATTATATATATATACATATATATATATATATATAAATGAATAGACTGAGATAGATAGATAGATAGATAGATAGATAGGAACAAACTGAGATAGATAGATAGATAGATAGATAGATAGATAGGAACAAACTAAGATATATATATATATATATATATATATATATAGATAGATAGATAGATAGATAGATGAATAAAATGAAATAGATCGATCGATATGTAGAGAGACAGATTGATATGAAGAGAATGAGATAGAGATATATGAAGATAATGATATATATTTGTGTGTGTGTGTATGTGTGTTTACTTATAGCCATAGCCATATCACGTTAAAACACCAGTTCTCGTACGATCACCAAAGTTAAGCAACGTTGCGCCAAGATGGGTGACCGCTGTAAACTTGGGTGTGCCGGTGGTGTAATGCGGCTCGACTGCATTGGAAATCGGATTACCAAGTTTCAATTCCTGTCGGGTTCATTATATACACTTAAGCGTATTCATCCACCTCTTCTACCTCCAGCTTGTGCTCTGTAATACTTGCATAAGTAACTCATTATTATCTCCAATATATATATATATATATATATATATATATATATATATATATATATATATATATATATATATATATATATATATATAGTTAGACCTAGAGAGCCAGACAAACCTAGCACGGTTTCAGCTAAACGGATCGTCAGGGAAGGCCGTCTAACAAGGTAAGGAAACTTATAGTCAATAAACAAAAGAACCCTAACCACGTGACCAAAAAAGAAACAACGGGGAGTGTTGGGGAGAACCATTTATTCTAAATATCGGGGTTTTTTTTCTTTGGGCCTTGGCATGCTGGACGATTATTTTCGGCTAACGTACATGTTCTTGGTTCTTTCCTTTTTATACCGTTTTTCCCTTTGGTATTGGTTTGATTATTTGCGAATCAAGACACCGAAGGTTTTCCGATCGAGTATAGCGTCTTATACTTATAAGACTTCTACTACTACTACTACTACTAATAATAATATATATATATATATATATATATATATATATATATATATATATATATATATATATATATGTATGTATATATAAATAAAAAGGAAAGAACAGTAAGATATAAAATCCGGTGTTCTTATAGCTATTTTTATTTTTACACAATAGTGCTCTATGTAACTTTGGTTTAATAACAAAATTAAATTCAGGGGCTTTAGCTTCCATTTCTGAAACATGATTATCACTGTGTAGCGGTAAAACCATATTTTAAATCTATTAATTTATAATATATATATATATATATATATATATATATATATATATATATATATATATATGTAGAGAGAGAGAGAGAGAGAGAGAGACTGTAGCTTATATTTTATATCATAATGAAACAATTTATACATATATACAAAGAATTTAATAGCAATGTTAATGGGATTAATTGCGAAATCACTTCGCTAACAAGACTTAATGAGACATTAACTTACTATCAATTCCTTGACTAATAAGATCCTTATATTCGAGTTGTTGTCAAATGGAAGACACACGCCAAGTACTTTCGACAATTTCAAATTTCGGGTTAGTTCCATCCTTGATTATGCGATCGTGTTTGCTTCTGGTTGCGAGGCTTTGGTCCTGAGCTGCAATAATTAGGCCTTCTGTCTCAGCTTTCAACCCGTTGCTCCTCAGTCACTGCTGTGTTTTCTGTTAGTCCACATCTGTTTGTTTCATTCATTTTAGGTATTTGCCATGCAACGCATTTGATTTCTGTTGTGTACACATTTCTCCCGGGTGCCAACCAGAGACCTAAGGTCAGAAATTGTATCATGACATTTTCCACTGAACAGTTTTGTAAAGAAATAAATAGATAAACCTAAGATCACACACAATTTTATATATAGAAAAAGCCCTTTGTGTGAGCTCTGATTGTGAGTACATTTTTTGGTATTTTTAAGACATGGGCTACCAGGGATTCCTTCCATGATTATCGGAACCGTTTCCAATCAACCCGAGGGCTCCAACTACTACTGAAACTACTGATGTCTTCATGTGTCTTACTTTTTAGTTTTCTACTTCAAGATCTTTGTATTTTTTTTTTTTTAGTTTTGTTTTTTTGTTTGTTGGAAGAACATCAAAGGTAAGTTATAATCAACAGGGTTTACCACGTCAATAAGAAAGCACATTCTATTTTTGCGGTCTTTGATCACAATGTCTGGGCGATTAACTTTGATTGTCTGCGTGTATTGTAAAGTCCCATAAAATTGTTACAGGTCCTATCTCCGTAACAAGGTCTGGGTGGGGTTAATACCAATGTCTTGCAGTTTCCTTTCCGTAAAAGTTGCAGATTTTCCAGTGCAGATATTGGCCCACTCGATCATGCCGGGTTTTATACTCAGTGGGAGCCATTACCGCGCAACCTGATCCAAGATGGTCAATGGTTTCTGGATATTTATCACAGAATCTGCATTTTGAGCTAACATAATCTTGATAATTTCTAGTTAACAAGCATTTCACCTGTGTAGCTAGGATAAAATCTTCGGTTTCAGGTTTTAAGAATTTTAACTGCGAAAGCTAAAAAGAAAAAAAAAATCATATGGTTAATATTTGGGTTTAATTTTATACAACTTCTTCCCTGTAAGGCAAATACCTGCCACCCTCCCCTGGCCCCCGTCTCGAGCCCTTCGTCGGACTGAAATATTGAAATGGATCAATTCTGTATTTCTTTTGTTTTTTTACCGCCATACCCATGGACGTGGATGCAGTTTACCGTCATACCCCTGGTATCGGATGCAGTTTACCGTCATACCCATGGTCGCGGGAGCAGTTTACCGTCATACCCATGGTCGCGGATGCAGTTTACCGTCATACCCATGGTCGCGGGCGCAGTTTTCCGTCTTACCCCTGGTCTCGGATGCAGTTTACCGTCATACCCATGGTCGCGGATGCAGTTTACCGTCATACCCATGGTCGCGGGCGCAGTTTACCGTCATACCCATGGTCTCGGATGCAGTTTACCGTCATACCCATGGTCTCGGATGCAGTTTACCGTCATACCCATGGTCTCGGATGCAGTTTACCGTCATACCCATGGTCGCAGATGCAGTTTACCGTCATACCCATGGTCGCGGGCGCAGTTTACCGTCATACCCATGGTCTCGGATGCAGTTTACCGTCATACCCATGGTCGCAGATGCAGTTTACCGTCATACCCATGGTCGCGGATGCAGTTTACCGTCATACCCACGGTCGCAGATGCAGTTTACCGTCATAGCCATGGTCGCGGATGCAGTTTACCGTAATACCCATGGTCGCGGATGCAGTTTACCGTCATACCTATGGTCTCGGATGCAGTTTACCGTCATACCCATGGTCGCGGGCGCAGTTTACCGTCATACCCATGGTCGCGGATGCAGTTTACCGTCATACCCATGGTCGCGGGCGCAGTTTACCGTCATACCCATGGTCGCGGATGCAGTTTACCGTCATACCCATGGACGCGGATTTATTATTTCTCATGTGTATTTATTTCGTTTTGGGTCCCGCCCAGAAGACCTAAGGTTAGAAATGGCATCATGACATTTTCCACTGACTAAAAAAAAAAAAAATTCACACACACACACATATTTTACATAGATAAAGCCCTTCGTAAGGTGTGGACTGTACACGTGAGAACTATCTTCTGTATTTCTTCCCTTAAAAGTTGCAGATTTTCCAAAGTAGTTATTAGGCCCAATCTATCATGCAGAGTTTATATTCAGTGGATGATAAAACCGTGCAACCCGACACAATTTTACATAGATAAAGCTCTTCGTGATGGGAGAGATGAACTTGTGACTACATTTTTTGGTATTTCTTTAAAGCGTGGCCTCCCAGGGATGCCTTTGATGGGTCTATCGGAACCTTTTCCAATCAATCCGAGTGCTCCAACTACAACTGGAATTACTGATGTCCTTATGTGCCACAATTTTGTAGATTTCCACTTCAAGATCCTTGTATTTTGATAGGTTTTTGGAGATCTTCAAAGATACATTACAATCTACAGGAAGTGCTGTGTCAATAAGAAATCATATTCTCTTCTTGGGGTCTGGGTGATTAGCTTTGATTGTTCTGTCTGTGTGTATTGTAAAGTCCCATCACAGGTCCTATCTCTGTAAGCGGGTCTGGCTGATGTTCATACCAGTTTCTTGCAGTTCCCTTCCTGTGAAAGTTGCATATTTTTCAGTGCAGATGTTGGCCCACTGTGTTGTGCCGTGTTTTATATTCAGTTGGTGCCAATAACGTGCAACCTAACAGAAGATGATCAATTGTTTCTGGAAATTTTTCACAGAATCTTCATTTGGGGACCAAATATTTTTTTATTATGTATCCTTAGTTATTTCTAGTTAAACAGCATTGGTCCTGTGCAGCTAGAATAAAATCTTTGGTTTCGGCTTTTAATCCTGTAGCACGGGGTTTGTCTGCATCAGCTTTTTTTGGTACGGGCCGATTATTGACCATAACGAGGCTTACCTTGCCATCATTTCTGCATTTGGTATATTGCATTTGCTTTTGCTTTCTTTTTTAGGTTCTTTGCTGCTGCAGTAAGTGTATAATGGTTTATTTGCATTTCTTCACATTTGAAACTCCACTTTGAACTTGTTGGCTTCCTTTATTACTGAATTTCATGTTCTTTGACGCAGACCATCATCCAGTCTTCTGTAGTTTCCAGGTATCTTTCAAGACAGATTGTTATAGTTCTATAAGACAGTTCTTGTTGAACTAATCCTCTGCCTCCTTCGGATCTGGACACATACAGACGATCAACCTGATCAGCCTTATGATGATTGCGTGCGGTGGCAAGCAAGAAGCTTTCTCGTTTTGACATTCATTCGCTTAATGTCAGCTATGGTCCAATTAAGGATGCTGAAGCTGTATTGCACCACAGGGACAGCCAAAGTATTTATGGCTGATAATCTATTCTGTGAATTCAACTCGGTATTTAACACCAGACGCACGGCTGTAATATTCCTTTCTCCTTCATTTGGGCATGCTGTAGTCCATCTCCTTCGCTGACTCCTAGGTATTTATAAGCTTCTTGCTCCAGTTCCCTAATCTTTTTGACAAAATCGAGATCTATTGAGGGTGTTTCTGTAATTCTCCCGTTCTTGAATGTTACTTTTGCACATTTATCTAATCCGAAGTCCATACCGATGTCGTCACTGAAACATTTTACAACACTGAGGAGACCCTTCAACTTATTGTCGTCTTTCGCAAAGAGTTTAGGATCATCCGTGTAGAGTAGGTGATTGAATACTTTCTTGTTTAGTTTGTATCCATAGCTATTATCGTTTCTTCTTCTTCTTTTTCTTCTTCTTCTTCTTCTTCTTCTTCTTCTTCTTCTTCTTCTTCTTCTTCTTCTTCTTCATCTTTTTCTTTTTCTTCTTTTTCTTCTTCTTCAGTTCTCCTGTAGTTTGTAGGTTTCCTTGAAGACTGATTGTTGTGGTTTTGTAAGACAGTTCTCGTTGAACTAATCCTCTGCTACCTTCGGAGTAAAAAAAAGAAGAAGGAAAAACTCCTTCCAATCAATTTAAATTAGTTTTGAAATACAGCAAAGTATTTTACTTATTGGAAATATTACATTTAATTTATTAGCTTGGAATTAAAACTAAAATAAAAGTTTCAAGGAAGATTTTTCATTTTTAAAAATTCATTCTAAACCTTAGGCATCGCAATTTTGGTAAGTATCTAATATATATATATATATATATATATATATATATATATATATAAAATAAATTAACTAATCGAAAATATGGTTTCTTCGCTACACAGGAATTACCATGTTTCAAAAGCCGAAGCTAAAAACTTCAAATTTGAGTATATAATTAAATTAAAAGCATTAGTTCTGTTTCATCTTCAAGAGAACGACATGCGTTGAACGGATGTCAAAATTCGTTGAAAAATGCACCCCTACCATCCCTCGACTTAACCTCTTTCTCGAACGTAACTCATAATTGATACAATAATAGTTAATAAAAATGAACACGCTACCGCCCCTGTCTGAATGATTGGATTTCTCTGTATCCTTGGAAACAGAAAATAGGAATTGTATGTGCGTTTAAAACTCAGTAAATTTAAAAAATAAGTTATTCAAAAATTCGCTTGAAGATGAAACAGAACTAATGCTTTTAATTTAATTATATAATTAAATGTTTTAGCTTCGGTTTTTGAAACATGGTAATTCCTGTGCAGCGAAGAAACCATATTTTAAATCAGTTAATTTATAATATTTATGCTCTGTAAATTAACAGTGAGCACTGTTTTGTAAAAATAAAAATATCAATAAGAACACTGGATTATATATCTTACTATTCTTTCTTTTTACATACATATATATATATATATATATATATATATATATATATATATATATATATATATATATATATATAACCAGTCGATAAAAATAAATACATCAGATTCATTTACTGTAACAAATTCAAAGCTAGCAACTTAGTTGTTAAAAATAATGCGTCTCAAACTTCCACCCCCCCACCTATTTCAGACCAATATTGTGTGTGAATATACTTGCCTACTCGAAGAATGTTTCTCAGTAAATAAAAACACGAAACATCTTATATAGGATATATACCACAACCACACTCAAATGGAGACTAACCTGCCACCTATCGGACCAGAAAGGCATCAAACAACACATCAATAAGCAGTATAAAGATCATAGTAACATTAGAGAGCTACTGACAAAAACCAAGAACTAGCAAAATGAAAAAGTCAAAACAGAATTATGATCCTTGAAGCAATAGTCATACAACATAAACACTTGTAAGTAAAAACAGTTATAACTTAAGAGCCCGCATTCTCAAATATATATATTAAAAAACACGTCACCTCTCCCTTTCGGCAAAACATTCTTTTCCTTGTCACAACATTCGCTAGGTCTACGAGACTCATTAATTGTCTCTACCTACCCTGAGACCGTCTTCAGAGGTCGCATATCGATGGATGTGTTATGCGTTAACACCTTAAATTCAAAATATATTTTACCTCTATGCAAGGGAGGTAAATGATGTGATTTTTAATTGTAGTATTTTAATTTAGTATTTTTTTATATAACCCTTTGCTGCTACAAACATTTAAGAACTTGGTTGCTATACTCGTCGTAAACTTTATTTATTTTTGGCTTCATTTCTTTTATATAAAAGGCTTCCATAATTTTAAATTTTTGCTTATTGTTTTCTTGATGGACCACTCATGTATTTTCGACAAATATCTGCCTAAACTGCGAATGTGGACATGAGTGTTCACTTAAATGTTAAATTTAAATGCTCTGAGATTGAACTATGATCGTTCAAGTAAAACCTAAGTCTTCTTGTCATCGTCGTTATTTGTTAGGAAATTTTCTTGATCAATTTTCTACAGCTATCAAGTTTCTCAAGGCAAAAAACGAAATGAATTTATTTAAACAAATTAACTAATAATAACAAAAACAAAATGTCCTTAGCAACTGGAAGAATTTAGAGAACGCTATTTTTATATTGTTAAGTGAAAATTACGTCAATTACTGTCACGTGTGAAGATATTGTTTTTATTGCTGTGTTGATGGATTCAACCATTTTCTTTTAATTTCACGATATTGTTGTGTACGTTTGTTTGGGAGAGTAGTAATTCTGTTAAGAAATGTGAAATAAGGAAAAGCCTGGGCGTAGATTAATATTTGGGTAATATTCAATGGCGGCACTCTCTAGGATTTTCCTTCTGAGTGAGTTTTCTTATTTTATGAGTGTAGCATTTTTAAAATCAAAATTGTTGTTGATTTTATTTCTATGTATGACTAGTGCATTAACTAAGTTTTTCCCTATCTCATGTTATAAAGTTTAATGTACCTAGTTTTAAGTATAGCTAAAATAACTAATGTGATTACAGGCATTACTGTAAATCAGTTGGCAAATGTTTTCCGTGAACTGCAAAATCGTATTACCCTTTGCATTGCTAATGATGGAGGGCATGTGGAAACTTAAATAAAATTTCAATAAAACCTTAAAAAATATAGATTTACTTCTTTCTAATCCTTTTTACAAATTATTTCTATCGCAAATACAAATAAAGTTGTAAATTTTTTAAAGTGCACACGAACTTTATGGACACCCTTTATATAAAATAAATCCTAAACAGCCAGGAAAACGTACTATATTTATATATATATATATATATATATATATATATATATATAATATATATATATATATATATATATATATATAGAGAGAGAGAGAGAGAGAGAGAGAGAGAGAGAGAGAGAGAGAGACATTCAACACTATCACTTGATAAGGCACCGGAAATGTTGAAACAAAATAGCTATTTTTTTAGTGATTTTAAAACATATTTATGTTATAATTTTCGAATAAATAATTATATATATATATATATATATATATATATATATATATATATATATATATATATATATATATATATATATATAGTTTTCCCATAGATACATCGAGATACTGATATGAAGAGATGCACACACGCAAGCTGACATTTGAATGATTGTTGTCAGAGAAACAGATATGTGTATGTATATGTCAGTATAAATACATATATTAAGAAAAAAAGACGAAGAAATATACCATATTAATATGCACTTACCATGTCGTATACGTGTGCCGTGTCCTCTTACAGACAAGCGGGCATCTGCCATACTGAACAACTTTTGTGTCGGCTTGTTTGCTTCTGTGTACGCGCCTTTACAAACGTCAGTAAATCTCTGTGAATAAAGCATTTAACGAAGCTTCATTAACAATTAGTAAATGACTCCAGCATTTATTTACCTCTTTATATGCAGATAGATAGATAGATAGATAGATAGATAGATAGATATGAACAGACTAAGATAGATAGATAGATAGATAGATAGATAGATAGATAGATAGATAGATAGATAGATAGATAGATAGTGTCTAACCGCATTGTATATATATCAACTGCTTACAATGTACGCTCGGCCCAGGGGTGACTGAGTAATATTTAGCGAGCTTGTCTACGTGTTCATACCTAACGGAAAAATGACTTCAATCCTCAGGAAGTGCTCCATACTTGTGGACTTGTGCCAAACAAGGGTTAGTTCTGTGAATCCCGAATACATTCCTACATACCCACCCCGTGTCGGATTAAAAGTAAATCCATGAATTCTTCACACATATATATATTTATATATATTTATATATATATATATATATATATATATATATATAGAGAGAGAGAGAGAGAGAGAGACAGACAGACAGAGAAAGAGAGACAGAGAGAGAGAGACAGCGAGAGAGAGATAATATTAGTGGTCAATGCATATATATATATATATATATATATATATATATATATATATATATATATATATAAATCCCCAAGAGGATAGAATCCAGGTAGAACTCAATGTCCAGGACGGCGTAAGAATATAATATAAAAAGCTCAGACACTAATATTCCATGGTTATAATTCATTACATTGGAATCGTAATCTCGATCCAATTCCTCAGACCTACAAATTCAAAAAGAAATCAGAAAATATAACTCCGAGTATAAAAATTTTTTTTAGTGAGAGTGTATGTGTAGGAGTGAGAAACAAGTTTCAGAGGGAAATGTATGAAAGCTCTAGAGAGGGGGTGTAACAGAAGAAAGAAGAACAGGAAGACCTAAAGGTGATGGTGGGGATTAAAATTTAACAGAGAGAAGTTTTAAAGAGAGGAGTTAAATAACGGTTTAAATGAGTGAGATACAGATAAATATGAATTATTTTTCAATGCATATTTCGCTACGGATTCGCAGAGCTAGATTAAAATTTAAAAAAAACAGACAACGGAAACGTGTGGATACATTTGGGGTGACACTACGCACAATAAAAAAAAAGATATGATCTAAACTTAAAATCCAGAAAATGAGAGAGAGAGAAAAAAGAAAAAAGTGAAAGATGGGGGTGGGGACTAAAAACGAAAGGCATTTATAAGAGAACCGATGCGTAATCAAGAAAATTTAACAAAGCAAGTAATATCACCTACAGGTTACAAATTTCATATAAACATTTAAAAACTAACGAATATTTAATCTAGTAAGTAATTTCTATGCCCCAAAACACATACGTAGATACACACATACACAACAACATATCGATATTTACTCGCACATACATACATGTAAGTGCGCGCACACACACACACACACACACACACACACACATATATATATATATATATATATATATATATATATATATATATATACACTCAAGCATACTGCCGATAGAGGGGATTGGGGGTTTACAAAATTGTAGGAGATTTCTTCTATAATGTCACAAACCCTAGATTTTTTTTGTTGCATTTTGTAACTCCCTGTATTGTGTGTTGGTTAAATTTCGATGAGGTTATTATGTGTTTCAGGATTTTAGATTGGCGTTTGCTTTTAATTATTTTCTCGGGTCAATCTTAATTGTTTTATGACCCTTTACGCAGAAGAACTTTTTCACTGCCAGTTCAAGGAAGATTAATTCCTTTTAATAATATGTGGAAATATCCACTCTTTGCTTGATGAACGTTGCGAGACCGAAAACACGTGTAGCAAAATTATGGAAAATAAAGCTGTTGGAGTTTTTGGGCACCTTATCTACTAGTGAGCCAAACAAAATGAGTTTGTAGTTCACCAGTGTGTATAAAGGCGGCCATGTCGATTTTTTTTTACGAATATTCACTGCCGAACTCTGATATCGAAGACTGAAGAATTACGGAACAGCTGCTGGTGGTATTGGCGATATAGTCAGATTCAGTACAGTGTCTGACTCGTGTTGAACAGATTACGTACTGCGCTGGATTCTATATTCATAGACTATGGTGAACACGATTAACAAAAGCAAAATATATATTTAAAAAAACCACATGACAAACAGAAAAGTTTGCGGTTTCGCTCTTCTTTTTAATATATACACTTTTCTCTCTCTATGACTATAACGACTTCTGATATATATATATATATATATATATATATATATATATATATATATATATATATATATATATATATATATATATATATGTTGATAAAACGGCATGTTTAGTTGTTTTCGTTTAACGTCCTGAATATTTGAGAAATCTTATTAAAGAAAAGATACACTCTCTCTCCATAGAATTCTAACTTGCGTCCACGTTTGCTGGCGAAACCGTCGTTAAATGCGACGTGCTCCAGATTGACTCAGCCACGATGTGCATTTCCGATCAAGCAAAGATTCTCGAAAGCTCATATCTGATCAGTTTTGTATACGTACTTAAAAAAACAATTTCTAAAGAATTAATAGTTTTTTTTTTACTTATTACTCCAAGACATTATCTCTCAGTCTCTCAGTCTCTCTCTCTCTCTCTTTCTATATATACATATATATATATATATATATATATATATATATATATATATATATATATACACAGTGCTGTTCGATAAAAGTGACTCACCTGATTTTTTATACTAAATGTTCTCTTCTCCGACGAAACGAAAGTTGAGCTAAATTCAAAGGATAAGCGATCTAAAATACGAAGAAGAAGCTTCGAAAGATCTTTGAATTTAGCAGTAAGTACTGTCAAGCATCTGTTCAGTATAATGTTTTGGGGATGCTTTTCTTTTTATGGAACTGGTTTATTAAAACCTATTGAAAGGACCCTCATGAGCGAGCAGTACAAGAGAATCTTAGAGTCTTGTCTGCTCCCTTCTGCTGAAAGGGTGCAAATCGACCCCACCAAGCTCATTTTTATGCAGGATAATGCTCCCTGTCACAAATCAAAATTGATGAAGGAATACTTTGATGAGAAGCAGGTGAGTGTTATGACATGGCCGCCTCAATCGACTGACTTCAACCCCATAGAAAACTTATGGAGTATTATAAAGTACAGGCTCTCGAGAAAGCAGTTGAGCAACAAAGAGGATTTGATTGTGAATTTCATATCCGAATGGAATTCAATGCTTGGAGATGAGATTTGCCAGAACCTAATCAAGTCAATGCCAAAAAGGGTTGAAAAGGTTATTCAAAATAAAGAAGGACCCATAGATTATTAAATATTTCGAACTATATTACCTATTATAAATAAATTATACCTTTATTATTCTTTATTTAAAGCTGTTCGGTTATGTTTCTATTGATTACTAGTTGCAGGAAATAAGTGAGTCACTTTTTTTGCACAGAGTTTTTCCCTAAATCTCATTTATATTCAAAATTATAATTATCAATAGAATACCTTAGGGTTGGGTAAACTTTTTTACTAGGTGGTCGGGAAGGGGTCTTTATATTAGTAAAATTAAAAATTAGTTTGACCCCAATAACAATAGGCGAAAAAGATTTTAAGTAACAAAAATCAGGTGAGTTACTTTATCGAACAGCACTGTATAGATAGATAGATAGATAGATAGATAGATAGATAGATAGATAGATAGATAGATATTTTTAGAGTCACGTGTGCGTTTATTTTACTGGAAGTTTTTGGAAAAAAAACATTAATATGAGTTTGTTAAATACAAAATATATATCTTGATGTTATATTTGAATTTGTTTTTTTCTTTAGAGTTTTAGGTTGCAGAATTTTAACACATTATTTTAAATATAAAAAATACTTTCATCAGCGTTTATTTTAAATACAATTTTTTTAATTCTATTTCCTATCTATCTCATTCGGTATCTATCTATCTATCTGTCTCGGTCTATCCCTTATCTCTCTCTCTCTCGCACATTCTATCTATCTATCTATCTATCTATCTATCTATCTATGTATCTATCTATCCATCCATCTATCTATCCCAGTCTGTTCATATCTATCTATCTATCTATCTATCTATCTATCTATCTATCTATCTATCTATCTATCCCAGTCTGTCTCATATCTATCTATCTATCTATCTATCTATCTATCTATCTATCTATCTATCCCAGTCTGTTCATATCTATCTATCTATCTATCTATCTATCTATCTATCTATCTATCTATCTATCCCAATCTGTCTCAGATCTATTTATCTATGTATCTATCAATCTACCTATCTATCTCTCATATCTATCTATTTATCTATCTTCCTCGGTCTGTCTCATATCTATCTATCTCTCTATCTATCTCTCTCTCTATCTATCTATCTATCTATCTATCCCAGTCTGTTCATATCTATCTATCTATCTGTCTATCTATCTATCTATCTATCTATCTATCTATCTATCTATCCCAGTCTGTCTCAGATCTATTTATCTATGTATCTATCAATCTACCTATCTATCTCTCATATCTATCTATTTATCTATCTTCCTCAGTCTGTCTCATATCTATCTATCTATCTATCTATCTATCTATCTATCTATCTATCTATCTATCTATCCCAGTCTGTTCATATCTATCTATCTATCTATCTATCTATCTATCTATCTATCTATCTATCTATCTATCTATCCCAGTCTGTCTCAGATCTATTTATCTATCAATCTACCTATCTATCTCTCATATCTATCTATTTATCTATCTTCCTCAGTCTGTCTCATATCTATCTATCTATCTATCTATCTATCTATCTATCTATCTATCTATCTCATTCTCTTCATATCTGTCTATCCCTCTATCTGTCTATCTATCTATCTATCTACCTATCCCATTCTCTTCATATTTATCTATATTCATATCTATAAGTGATATCTATATATAACTGCGATCATACAAAATTTAATAAAGCGTGCAAAAGTTAACTCTTCCACGAAAGAAAAGGCTTTCCACATGGAATTAAAAGAACATTGAATTAATTCCATTGTTGTTGAACAAAATAGATGAAGCCTTTAAACATATTAACATCAATCAAAAAGAACATAATACTTCCTCAAATAACCCTAAATATATCAACTTACTATACTGCAATCAAATACTCTCTAACTCCAATCGAGGTGAAAATATCCTAAAAAAAACCTCTTAATTTCTGATATTATACCCAACTGATCCCTGTAAAAAATAAAAATTATTATATACTATACTAAATTTAATACAACCAACTTTACCATCCGTAATAAATCTTCTCCGTCAACTAGTGTTTTGCAAGAGACCAACATTGTATATCGATTTAAATATCCTTTGGGAGATTGTATCTCTGACAAAATATATATATATATATATATATATATATATATATATATATATATATATATATATATATATATATATATACGAGGGTCATTCAATAAATAAGGTGAATTTTTCGGTAATAGGACTTCTAATACAGATAGAAGCTTACTTTTTTTAATTTTTCAACGTAGTCTCTCAGCACTGTCACACACTTTTCCCATCTGTGCACAAGCTTCCGTATTCCTTCAGCGTAAAAATCTTTGGACTGATGTCTCAGCCAGTCGCTCACAACACTTTTGACTTCATCGTCACTTTTAAACTTCGTGCCTCTCGTGAACGCTTTCAAGGGACCAAGCAGGTGAAAGTCTGAAGGGGAAAGATCTGGGCTGTAAGGGAGATGAGGGAGCAGTTCCCCGCCCAGCTCGTTGATGGTCTGCACTGTTTTGGCTGCTGTGTGAGGCCTTGCGTTGTCATGATGCAAGATGACTCCTTCTGACTGATGACCCCTGCGTTTGTCCCAACAGATAAGTCCTTGCAATGTCATCCACTGTCACCCTTCTGTCAGACTGAATGAGGTCATTGACTGATTCGATCACCTAAGGAGACCCCACTTCTGTAGGCCTCCCCGGCCTGTCTTCATCCTCAACACTGCTCCGTCCTTCTTTAAACAATTTAGCCCACTTGTAGACATTTTTTGGGCTAAAACAAGTGGCACCATACACAGTTGACATTCTCCTATGAATTTCAACTGGTTTGCACCCTTCAGCAACCAAAAGCTTGATAACTGACCGCTGTTCAATCCTGGGGCATGCTTCTTGGTCGGCCATCTTTGTTAATCGCCAAAACTCTCAAAGTTTTTTTTTTTATCTGAAAAACAAATGAAATTCATGTGAAAAAGAAGTAAAACAAAAAAATAAAAAGCGTAAGCTTCTATCTGTATTAGAAGTCCTTATACCGAATAATTCACCTTATTTATTGAATGACCCTCGTATATATATATATATATATATATATATATATATATATATATATATATGTCGGGTTCATGAAGACAATATTATTAAGAAGGTTTACTTTACACATGATGGATTCAAGTTCTATTGCACAACGTTTAAAAGATTATTCCTGTCCACCATCACGTTTTAGAAATATATTATTTGAAAATGTAAGCATACTCCACCATGAAAATAAAAAACAAAAAATGAATAAAATTAATTATGAGTATAGCAACAATGTTTTAAAATGTCTATGAATGCAATGTTTTGAGATGCTCAAATTTTTTTTTTTAATTTATTTTTTGTTTTCAAGTACAGGTTCAGTATTTTAAAACATTAATAAAAAATATGTGATTAAGTTACCTCCCTTACATATTCTTAACGTTATTTTTTAACATTATTTACATTATTCGGACTATTTTCCTCTTCTTTGTCGCCATATTTATTACAACGTTTCGGCCGTTGTACGCTCCGGCCTTCTTCAGGTGGTTGGAATGTCGAACTGAACCCTTTATTTCGCTCACTGGGCTAGACTGTTCTAGTTCCACGTGCCATGTTTTAATGCATGTCAGTTATCAGTTATCTCCTGTTAATTCCCCTCTCCAAGTTCTACATTTCCTTAACCGGGTATTGAACTCACACTCTTTGGGTACTGCCACTGGATCTAACTAACGCCTTTATCCACTGTGCCATGTGTCCTTGACATCCATTAAACATGGTACGTGGACCTAGAACAGTCTACCCCAGCGGGCGAAATAAAGGGTTCAGTTCGACATTCCAACCACCTGAAAAAGGCCGGAGCGTACAACGGCCGAAACGTTGTAATAAATATGGCGACAAAGAAGAGGACAATAGTCCGAATAATGTAAATAATGTACATCATACATCATATCAGAAATATAGACAGTTTCATGAGCATTTACAAAAAAAAACATCCACAACTATTAATTACATTAATTTGTTGTCTCCGCAATCCACACCTGAAGATGATTTTGAATGAGATTGAAAGTAATCGGGAAAATAAAAGAAATAACCAAAACTACGGCGTCTTTCTTAATCAGTTTTCTAACAACACAAAGAAATTAATCCGTGAATTTTTGAGTGGATTAAAATAGATATAAATAGACGTAATAGATTCAGATTATTCAACCCAACATATATGAATATAATAATCTTTATAGATACAAATATTTAAGTAAATGCTCTTTTTATAATGAACAGTATTAAACAACATTTACCCGCCTGAATGTCCGGGAAATTTTCATAGAAAAATGTGTGTCCTCCAACAGGAATCGAACCTATATCCTCAAAATCTTAACATAAGACACGCAGATGATACAATACTGACAGC
>OZ038479.1:123516552-123519052 GCA_964036315.1 Acanthosepion esculentum | reverse complement strand
CATTCACACATTCCTCTCCATAAACTGAGTGAATGTTTCTAGCCGCTTCGGCTGCTGAGTTTCCTTTCTTGAACTCATAAAGCATTATGTGCCTCAAATGATACTTGGGTATTTCCATGTTAGGAGGGTTTTAATCAAAGAAAACTTAATTTTATTGTTCTCTGAAATAAAATTTGATCAGTTTAAATGCATCTAAACATAAAAATAATGTTCAGCTCCATTAGACATTATAAAATACTCTTTAAATTTCGTTCATTTTAACAAAAAGTTAAAATTCGGACAGAACTTATGTGATGACCTAATATATATATATATATATATATATATATATATATATATAGAGAGAGAGAGAGAGAGAGAGAGAGAGGGGGAGATAGATAGATAGATAGATAGATAGATAGATAGATAGATAGATAGATAGATAAAGATATATAATAGGAAATATCGGTAACGCCTTACAAAACACGTAGACCAGTAAGATATTCGGGGAAGGAGAACGCATTTAAAGGCGGGTGTATTTATGCAAATGAAGAGCTCAATATTCAAATATATTGCAACAATAATAATCGATATACAAAAGTTCGTGCAACTTATCTTCCGACATCAAGTTTTGCAGATACGCTATTCCGTTTGTCAAGGTATGATAAATCGATTCAATTCATTCATAGATATATATCTATAATTTATTTTCATTAAGCTATACAAATATGTCAAGTGACTCCAGATCAATTTCAAACCTGAATATATATATATATATATATATATATATATATATATATATATATATATATATATATATATATTGTGTGTATTGAGGCAGCATTTTTTTTATCGATGCATTAAATAATATAGATAAGTTTTGTCTGTTTATTTTAAGTAAGTTCCTTTCATGTTGTCTGATAAGCTTATTGACATTATCATAGAAAGACGAAAGAAAATCATATTGATACATGTTTTTAATCCTATCTAAGATTAATCCTATCGTTGCTCGGAAATCTTCCATGCAAACAATAACGGATTATTGCCATGTCCGTGTATTGTTTAATATATTGAAATGTAATTGTCATCTTTGATAAGGGCTAATGTAAGCCGAAAACTTAGATAGGATTAAAAAATATGTATCAATATTGTGATTTTCTTTCTTCATTTAATGATAATGTTATTAAGCTTATCTGACGATATGAAATGAATATGCATAAAATAAATCGACAATATATATATATATATATATATATATAAGGTGCATTTTGGCAGGAAGAAATCTCCCAAACATCTTTTGTTAAATAATATTGTCAAGTTCTCTTTATTAATTCTTGTTCACTTCATATTTCAATTTTCCGAATGACTTGTTTTGTTTTGTCGGTATACTTGCCAAAATTCATATGAACATTTATTTAAAATCATTTTCTTCCGCAAATAATTTTGGATGTTGCAATATTCTTTCGCAAGAATTGTTCTTTGTGTAGATAGGGAACTGGTGTTTAATTCTGTCGTTCTCACGTTTCATGGAACCCATTTCATGCCACTCAATAGGACGTCATATAAACGGTCAAACTGAATTTTTATGTGCGTGTTTAATATTGAACACACTTCAATATACGCACACTTATGCATATATATATATATATATATATATATATATATATATATATATATATATATATATATATATTGTTTATACGATATTTTTTTAAAATACGAATATTTAAGCAAATGCTCTGTTAATAATAAACAGTATTATCTATATTCACCGGTCTGAATGTTCGAGAAATAGCGTAAAAATTTATGAGCAAGGAATCGAACCTGTATCCTACAGAGAACTGTAATTTCGTCTGACGTGCTATTCAATTTAACTACAGAGGAAGCATCTGGTTGGTAAATTTCGAATTACTGTTTTTGAAATTGGTTAATTCTGTTATTTTATTGGCTAGTGTTGCTCAAGTTATCTATCGAATATTCTTTAACAAATAAACGTGTCAGCCTTAAATTATGCGAAATTCTAGCAAAATACGTTAAATTCTCACGTATTTTGATAGGTGTTATATATATATATATATATATGTCTTAATTATATATTTAAGACATTTTTTTATGTTTATACGTTCTTTTTCATAGTTACAAATATTTTAGTAAATGCTCTGTTTATAATAAACAGTATTAACGACATTTACCGGTCTGAATGTCCGAGAAATTTTCATAGAAAATATGCGTCCTCCGACAGGAATCGAACCTGTATCCTATACGGAACAGTCATATAGCCTGACGTACTCTTAACCGATTGAGCCACAGAGGATCGTTTAGGTTAGCAAGGTCGATTTTACTGTTTTCAAACACAATTCTCCATGATTTTCTCTCATTCATTCATATCTGCTCAAAGCGTATCCAAATGTAAACAATTGACGTCATACATTATGAAATATATATATATATATATATATATATATATATATATATATATATATATATATATATATATATATATATATATATATATATATAT
>OZ038479.1:123504052-123511552 GCA_964036315.1 Acanthosepion esculentum | reverse complement strand
TGTGTGTGTGTGTGTGTGTGTCAGGAAAGATTACAAATAATGTAAGCCCTGATAATAAAAAAGGAAAAACCAACACGTACTAACATTAACTACAAACACGGCCAGAATGCGATGACCTTTAACTTTAGGCGCATACATTAAAAAAAACAAAAAGAAGAAATCGCCTTTGATAATGTCTAGAAGAATAGCCGAAAGCGCTCGGACATGCAGAACTTTTGGACAGTTTTTACACGCTTTGTGTCGAGAAGAAAAACACTTGTACGAACACAAGAAAAATTAAACAAAAAGCTTAATTGCAGTACCCTGTCAGTCGCATTCAATGAAACGTATAAAATAGGCTAGATAGACAATTATATATATATATATATATATATATATATATATATATATATATATATATAAGGAAGAGGCTATACTAGGTCCAACGAGAGAAAATTGAGTATATTAAAAAGAAGAGAGAAACCGTAAACGTTTTTGATTGATGTGGATTTTTTTTTAATATTATGCTTTATTTTCCAAAATTTCATATTTTCCATAATATATATATATATATATATATATATATATATATATATATATATATATATATATCGTTAGATATTTAAATCTGTTTACTGTATGAACGTTATTTTTTCAGAGCACTGCTTATTTAAAAACACACAACTTAGGCGTAAACATTTCCTTTGGTAATGTCATATGTATATATGTATATATATATATATATATATATATATATATATATATATATATATATATATATATATGATATTACCAAAGGAAATGTATATATGATATTACCAAAGGAAATATATATATATATATAATGTATATATGATATTACCAAAGGAAATATATATATATATATATATATATATATATATATATATATATATATATATATATATATATATATATATATATATATATATAAATTAATATAATTAGAACACAGTGAAATCCAAAATTACTTCATATGGGGAATAGGCTTATTTTAACTGACGAAAACTTCTTCAGTCTTATTCAACCCCGGTATAAACTGAGTTTTTGTCAGAATTAGAAATTTAACCGTGACAGCTAAAAAAAAAAAAAAAAAAAAGACCGTCTAAAAACCAATAAGGAATTTATCCATTTCAATGTTTCAGTCAGACACTATACGAACTCAGTCTAAGACTTACGAAGTTTTCGTCTATTGCCCGTATAAAGTAATTTTCGATTTTATTGTGTATTAATTATTTGGTCTGTAATCATAAATACATTGAGCTCTTTTTGTGGAACAGATTTAATATTTTATATTGCTAGGATCCACTTGGATTATATACCAACGGATTTATTACCTTGAATATATATATATATATATATATATATATATATATATATATATATATATATATATATATATATATATATATATATATATATATATATATATATATATATATATATATATATATATATGTTTAGAATTCAAATGTATCTATATTGTCATGAAGTTAAGAGCAGCATTTGATCTTAACGTTTATTCCAACTTAATTTCAATAAAAACAAAATAAATAGAATAACACGTATTTTTTCTTTTTTCATCAGTAATTTAAAAATTTTAATCTTAATAGAGATTAAATATTAATTTTAAAATGGATAATTTTTAATTTCAAATTTTATCGTATAATTAAATACTTATTAGTTAGAATAAATTCTATTTTAGTCTAACCCTAACATTAAACCATTAAATAATTATTATAACCTTAGTTCATTGTCAAGTTTTTGAATTCTCGTCTACTTGTATTTTGATTGATCATTCCAGCTTATGTAACAGGATTTCCCCTTAGCGAGGGGTGTTTGATTGATTTGAACCTTTTAAAACCCTTTATTCCACATTCAACACCATCACTTGAGAAGACACCAGAAGTGTTGAAACAAAATGGCGATTTTTGTAATGATTTTATAACATATTTATGTTATAATTTTTAAATAAATAATTATATTTCCTCTACTCTGTATTGATCACTCTTTTAAGAATAGCAATTGTTGTTTACTGGAATTTATTCCGTATACACCAATCCTATACTTGTGTGTGTATATATATATATATATATATATATATATATATATATATATGCATGTATAATGTCAGAATAATATAAACTTTCTCTTTGTGTGTTGTTCAAATCTGTAAAGAAGGACTGGATGACTACATACAAAAGGTTTTGAATGTTTGTTGTGAAGACCTGATATGTTTAATAATTCATCGCTTGATATATTCTTCAGTCTGGGGTGAGGACAAACCTTAGAAAGATGACTCACCACGATTCCGCCAGAAACCCATGGAAAACGGACACAAAAAGTGCATAAAGAGAGAAAAAAACGAACTAGCAATATTTTACTGTCATCAGTACCATTTTCGGTCATTAATAACCTTTCCCATTGTTACTAGTACTAAGATTAACTTTATTTCTACTACCAGGGCTAGGAATTGATCTCACAATTACTAAGCCAATAAATTCACGAACAAAGAGACCATTAAATCTTCAGATTTGAATTTGTCGGTCTGATGAATTGGATCGTGATTACGATTCCAATGTAATAAATTATAATCATGGAATACTAGTGTTTGAGCCTTTTATATTATATTCTTAATCTATCCTGGACATTGAGTTCTACCTGGAGTCTATCCTCTTGGAAATTCATATATATATATATATATATATATATATATATATATATATATATATATATATATATATATATATATATATATATATATATGATAGTCGTATATTTAGGCAGCAATCCTTCGTTTATGTATGTTTCATTAAAAACGACAGACAAGGTAGTACGGTTAAGCTTTTTTTTTTTTAATTTTTCTTGTGTTCAAACAAGAGCTTACTTTTCTGGACAAAGAGTGTGTAAAAACTGTCTAAATCTGTAAAAACTGTGCAAACACAAGATAAATTAAATAAAAAGCTTAACCGTAGTACCTTGTCTGTCGTTTTTAATAAAACATGCATATGTATATGTGCGGGTATGCAGAAAAATAGGAAGGAACACGTTAGGTAAATAATCCGTAGTTCTTTAGTATTTTTGTTTTTATTTTTAAAAAGACAGTGCTCCATACAGAAGTAGAGCTTATATTATAATATTTTTTTAAAAAATATGATTCCTTCGCTACATAAGAGTTCTCATGTTTCTAAAGCGAGAACCGAGACCCTCAATATAATTATTGAAATTCAGTTGAATTGAGGTATTAAGTCCCGTTTCATCTTCAATCGAAAATTTAGGAATTTAGGATTCCTAAATTTTCGATTGAAGATGAAGCGGGACTTTTTTTTTTTTTTAAATTATATTATACATATATATATATATATATATATATATATATATATATATATAAATGGTGGTACTTGCTTGGAAAAACCTTGGGCATTTCTGTTCGTAGTAGAACAAACCAGGGCCCCAGGAAAAAAAGACGAACAAAAAAAGAAAGAACTAAGAACATGAAATTGAGGCGAAAACAATCGTACAGATTTCAAGCTCAGAGTCCAAAGAAAAAAACTTCCAAAACGAGTAAAAGTAAAAGTAACTACGTAAAGTGCTCAATACACGAAGTAGAGCAAACCTTAGATAAGATAATACTAAGGAGCCAAGTAAACCTACCTAGGTTTCACCTAAACGGATCGTCAAGGTAATGCGAAAATCTATGTCTGTCACGCTTTTTTCTGTTAAAGGGACACAACTCTCTAACTTTTAGATATCTCGTCTTCTTCTATATAAATAAATTCGAATGTCAGTGTGTCACACTTTTTCAACTTTATTCCTAGAGGTCGTATTCCTACATATCAAACCATTTTGGAATCAGCCCGAGCAAATTAAAAACATCCTGGGTCGGATCCGGACCCGCAATCCTGAAATTTTGGATTCCCAAGTTTTCATTACTGCGATTGTTTTCGGCGAGTTTTTTTATGCGATTTTTTGCGACGAATTTTTTTTCGTACGATAACAATTTTTATAACTCGGAAATAAATTTAGGAATAATCGAAATTAATTGCAAAATCCAGCGAAAGTCACCCATGAAATAAAATTGTTTGTATGAAAAGTAAGGACCTACGTACAATAAATTGTCTTTACGGTGAAATGTCGGCAGAAGAATTATCTTTCAACTTTTAAAAGGTAAGCTTAAATATTAATGCAATACTTAAATGAAGCGATCAAGTTTGAGTTCTTTTGTCAGGCATGAAATAAAAAATATTTGTTTGAACTGAAAGTGAGGACCTACGTACATCAAATCGTTTTTACATTAAAATGGCGACAGAAGAATTATTGTTGAACTTTTAAGAAGTAAGCTTAAATATTAATGCAACGATCAATTTTGAGTTCTGTAGTTTATTGTTGCCTATCGCGTACAGCAGCAGGAGGACTCGCAAAAAGAAATCTCGGACAACAGATGACCAGATTGAAATGAAAAAGTGCCACGGCTGCAGCGAGGAAAAGAAAGTCCTGAGCAAATAAAAATCCCGATCAAACGTCAGCCAGGGGAGCTTCCAATGCTGAGGATATGCAAAGGCTTATGGACTCTCAAACTCCTGAAGACGCCAAAGGCCTCATCAAGAACCCTCCGCAGGAGCTAACTTAAATGCCGCCCGGAATTAGGGCGGCTTTTAAGCTAGTTTAAAATACTTCCCAGAAATTTAAATTTTTATACTTGTTCTATTTTGGTATCTCCAATTTGTAATTTACATGTGAGGCTTTTCTTTTTGCTGACACCCATGCAATGTCTTGTAATCGAGGCTTTGTACTTTATTTTTGTAGTTATAGTGTCTTTCCTGTGCCTGTATATCTGTTAAGATTGTGAGCGCCAACAATGAATCCTGGTAGAACCCGTTCAGGACTCATCTTTGCTGACGATCAAGCCTTCATTAGTGGATTAAGCTTGAAACAGATAACTGCCGATCGGGGGGAGTCTAACAGCAGAGACCCGGTTAGAACAGGGATGCTCGTTCGAAACTACTCTACAAATAAAAATATCACTTCGGTACCGTACCAATTCCGGTGTCAGCGCGAAGCTGACTGTATGTAGAGCTGCTAAAAGGTTGGAAACAAGGATAAATCAGCACAGAAAAGACGATATTCGCAAGGGCAAGGCGGCCATATGCATATGTGCAGAAATAAAACAGGTCTGGAAAATAGCTTAACATTTAATTTCGAAAAAAAATACAAATTAAAATATAGCAATCTGTCCAGATCTTCTGGCCAAGATATGTTTTCAGTATTGAGCAAGGCTAATTCAGAGTTTCATTTGAAAGTTTTGAAATCTGTTTACATAAATCATATCAGCCATCTTGCATCGAAGTCAGGCAATTCGCTGCCAGGCTCGCGGGAATTTGGACCCGTTTTCGGATAAAGACTCGGTCCGGGGTTCGCGACCCGTTTTCGGATAAAGACTCGGTCCGGGGTTGGCGGCCGAGAAAAGACTCGGGAGCATAACGTCGCTATCACTAGTGTTCACTCCAAACACCTTCGTAATCACCATTAGATTCATCCAACTCTTTATCAATCCTCTGCAATGTCCTCAGATTAACACCCAAACACTCTGAAATATTCGTATTCCAGTTCCTGGCGCGAATGTCAAGCAGTACAGCTTGTTATAACGTGCAGTTGACAAAATCAAAAGACAAACGACGCGCATGCGCGAAATTAAAAATATGAAATGGCGACAATTTACCCATCATATATATATATATATATATATATATATATATATATATATATATATATATATATATATATATATATATATATATATATATATATATATATATGTTCGGGTAATATTTGTTACCCGTCCTATCTTCTCTTCCATTCGTAAGGATGTCCTTCCCCACCACCATCATGTTAATTCCGTGATTTATAAATATAAGTGTAGTTGTGGACTCGACTACATAGGGAGGACGTCCCAACGTTTAGATCTGAGAATAAAACAACACTTACCCCCGGGATTTTGAATCCGGATGCCAGGAAAAGCCAACTAACCAATACTTTCTGGCTCTTCTATTGCAGACCAGGTAATAAATAGGAATTGTGTGTTGATTTTAGTGCGGACCGATTTTATCTAGGTCCCACTCCTCATATCACCTCAAGGTCCTAGAGTCCTTGTATATCACATCCCGTGGGCCTTCCCTCTGTAAACAGAGGGAATGCTTACTGGTTTTGAATGTTATTGGAATCTAGTTTTCTTGAAATTCATATTTTTCCCCCCATTTGTTATCATTAATATCAATTAAATTTACACGTTTATTTTTTCATATCCCAGAAATAAACTTGATAAGTCCTGGGACGAAACTGATTGTTCTTTTTTAGCTTTTAAAATATATATTAAAATGCCATATAAATCATGCTTATTCCTAGCTATCCTTAAATTTTGTACTACAAAACACTTATTTAAATAAATATATATATATATATGATAGAAATTGTAAAGAGGATTTGATAATTATAATTAAGTAATTCATTGAGTCTGAAAGAAACCTCAACAGAATGCAGAAAGCACTGGACGGCCGTTTCGTCCAATATTTGGGACTCATCAGCAGTGCGCATCCACTACTGAGAATTGAAACCCTGACAGTAAGGCTGTCAAGCAAACGTCATACCAACTGTTCCAACGGGCATCGGTGACGAAGAGACAGCAAATCAGACTCAATATAGCGCCACTCGCTCACATAATCAGTGTTGGAACTCAACTGAAATTCTCTGTAACCATAGGACTGTGCCCCCCGGAGCCACGACTACTATCACCAAGCCGCTCAAACTGAAGCATTAGAAGCCGGATCAAGCAATGATATACACATGATAGAAATTGTTAGGAGGATTTGATAATTATAATTAAGTAATTTATTGAGTCTGAAGGATGCGCACTGCTGATGAGTCCCAAATATAGGACGAAACGACCGTCCAGTGCTTTCTGCATTCTGTTGAGGTTTCCTTCAGACTCAATGAATTACTTAATTATATATATATATATATATATATATATGTGTGTGTGTGTGTGTGTGTGTGTGTGTGTGTGTGTGTGTGTGTGTGTGTGTGTGTGTGTGTGTGAGACAACGATATATAATTTTTTATATTTCAAGAACAGATTTGGATGTAAGTTTTCGTGCGACGCGTTTCGTCCCTTAGGACTTCTTCGGACTGGGTGTGCTTCTGTTTGTGTAGGCGCACCATCGTAAACACACCCAGTCTGATGAAGTCCTAAGGGACGAAAGGCATCAGAGGAAAATTCTTTCCACTTTGTCAAACATCTTTCCTTAAAAAAATATTTGCGGAAGCAAATGTAACCCCCGCCCCCCCCCAAATGTGACATCATTTCACAGGCCAATAATTTTGGCAATTCTTGTTGAAATAATCTCAATTTTTCACAGAATGTATAGAAACAGATCAAGATTTAATATTTAATGTTTTATTTTTGTTATCTCAACGAGAATCTGCCAGGGAGATGGATCGTGGTGAAGA
>OZ038479.1:123401552-123499052 GCA_964036315.1 Acanthosepion esculentum | reverse complement strand
TTATTGCTTATAAACTTCAATCTTCCATGAATCTCTCACGTACTTTCATAACTGCTCATGGCGTATCAAATGTAAACAAATGACGTCACACATTATGAAATGGACAAAGTTCGACAATTATTTTAAGGCATTTTTATGTTTAACATTCTTTTTATAGATACAAGTATTTAAGTAAATGGTCTGTTTATTTTCTATGAAAATTTCTCGGACATTCAGGCCGGTAAAAGTTATTTAATACTGTTTATTATAAAACAGAGCATTTACTTAAATACTTGTATCTATAAAAAGAATGTTAAACATAAAAATGTCTTTAAATAATTGTCGGACTTTGTCCATTTCATTATATATATATATATATATATATATATATATATATATATATATATATATACACACACACACACATATATATATATATATAGTAATTCATCGAGTCTAAAAGAACAGAAAGTACTAGATGGCCGTTTCGTCCTATTTGTGTCTCATCAGCAGTGTGCATCCACTACCGAAAATAGGACCCGGACCATTTCGATACAATGCAAACGTCATACCAACTGTACCACGTGCCTCGGTGACGAAGAAGACACAAACTAGACTTGATATAGCGCCGCTACTCACTCAGTTCCGCAGCGATACTCATCCAAGTATACGGATAACCTCGGAACAGTGCCCCAAGAGCCACGCCTTCTTTATAGAGAAAGAGAGAGAGAACGAGAGAGAGATAGAGAAAGATCTAATTACACACATACCATACAGACATACAACGTTCATTGTTTAATCTTTATAAGAACATGTATATGCGGGTTTTCTCAGGCAAATCAACGACTGCCACAGGTGCTCCTGCTTTACATCTCGAGATTCCCACTGAATGGTTGATGCTAACCTCAAGGAGAGCAACATTTTGCGCCTTTTTGGTCTCAGGTTTTCTACTGACATAAAGTGGAGTAATTATATTGAATCAATTGCTAGGTCTACTGCTAGGAACGTTGGTTCGCTGTGTCGCGCCGGAAAATGTTTCCAGCCCGAATACATCTTGACCATCTAAATCTACCATTCGTCCGTGCATTGAATACTGCTGCTACATCTGGTCTGTTGCCCCTGCCATATATCTTGAGATTTTTGACAATATTCTCAGAAGTTGCTGGGCCATATTCTGACCTTATATCTCGATTTAAGTCACTTTCTCACCAACGTGACGTGGCTTTCCTCTGCCGTTCCTACAAATGTTTTCATGGCAATTGTTCTCATGAGCTTTCCTCTTTAGCACCTCGACTGCATGAATTTAAGCCTGATAATAGATTGGCAACTAGGTCTCGTCGTTTTACTTTTGAACTAGCTAGATGCAACTATCAGATAGATAGATAGATAGATAGATAGATAGATAGATAGATAGATAGATAGATAGATAAAGAGCTGAATAGATAGATAGATAGATAGATAGATAGATAGATAGATAGATAGATAGATAGATCTGAATAGATAGATAGATAGATAGATAGATAGATAGATAGATAGATCTGAATATATAGATAAAGAGCTGAATAGATAGATAGATAGATAGATAGATAGATAGATAGATAGATAGATAGATGGATAAAGAGCTGAATAGATAGATAGATAGATAAAACTGAATAGATAGATAGATAGACAGATAGATAAAGAGCTGAATAGATAGATAGATAGATAGATAGATAGATAGATAGATAGATAGATAGATAGATCTGAATAGATAGATCTGAATAGATAGATAAAGAGCTGAATAGATAGATAGATAGATAGATCTGAATAGATAGATAGATCTGAATAGATAGATAAATAGATAAAGAGCTGAATAGATAGATAGATAGATAGATAGATCTGAATAGATAGATAGATAGATAGATCTGAATAGATAGATAGATAGATAGATAGATAGATAGATAGATAGATAGATAGATCTGAATATATAGATAAAGAGCTGAATAGATAGATAGATAGATAGATAGATAGATAGATAGATAGATAGATAGATAAAACTGAATAGATAGATAGATAGATAGATAGATAGATAAAGAGCTGAATAGATAGATAGATAGATAGATAGATAGATAGATAGATAGATCTGAATAGATAGATAGATCTGAATAGATAGATAGATAGATAGATAGATCTGAATAGATAGATAAAGAGCTGAATAGATAGATAGATAGATAGATAGAACTGAATAGATAGATAGATCTGAATAGATAGATAGATAGATCTGAATAGATAGATAAATAGATAAAGAGCTGAATAGATAGATAGATAGATAGATAGATAGATAGATAGATAGATAGATAGATAGATAGATATTAATAGAATGAGATCGCGTCAGAATACTTCTTGCACAATTATAAATCTGCCATTCGTCCGTGCATGGAATACTGCTGCCATATTTGATCTGGTGCTCCTTCTATTCATCTCAAGATTCTTGACAAAATTCAACGATGGCGTCTGTAACGTAATCGATCCTGACCTGACATCTCGACATCATTCACTCTCCCACCAACGTGAAGTGACTTCGTGTTTTATACAAATATTTTTATGGCGACTGTTCTGGCAAACTTTTCCCCTTCAGTGCCTCGGACTGCTTGAATTTAATCGCGATGATACATTGCCAACTAGGTGTCACCGTTTTACTGCTGAAACTAACTAGAGGCAACCGCCAGTTGTTTTCTAACAATTTCTTTTCTCGCACATCTCACCTGATTCTGATTTCTTCCTGACACCTGCAATTTTCACAGGTTTTAAATGCAACGTCAATCACCATGTTCCGTCTTACTGAATCAGGTCGCTTTATTGTCCTTTCCTCACTTCTCCTCAGTAAAGTCTTCTCATTCTCTTTCGCTCTCAGTAAACCGCCTTGCGTCCTAGTGGCATTATCGCCTTGCTTGGGGTGAAAAATATGTAAAAATAAAAAAAAATAACTGTATTTGATTGTCTGGTATATTGAACATTATATGAATAAAAGAAAAAAAAATGATGTTTAAATATACTGCTTTGATCAAAGTAATTGAAACACTTGTTAAATTCAAAGAAAATTTATTTAATATGGAGTTGGTCCTCCTTTAGCCTCACATACAGCTTTAATACGTCTAGGAATGGAATCATACAGCTTCCTGACTTCATCCAGAGGAATTTTCAGCCATTCTTCCATTACCACCTGCCCTAGCTCTTTAAGACACGGCGGTGGAGGATAGCGGCTCCTAACTTGTCGCTCCAAAATGCACCACAAATGTTTAATAATATTGATATCTGGAGATTGGGGAGGCCACTCCATGTGTTCTAGCTCACTTTCATGCTCTTCATACCAATTCTTAACCACTTGAGCGGTATGTATTCGAGCATTATCATCTTGGAAGATGCAGTCACCATCAGGGAATAAAGTCTGGGTCATTGGATGAACATGATGACACAAAATGTTCAGGTAATCTTTGCTGTTGATTCTACCATGCAGGGCAACTATTGGACCGAGATATTTCCATCATATAGCAAACTATCACTGATCCACCTCCATGCTTCACTGTTGGAAGAAGGCAGTCAGGGTTGTAAATCTCTTTGGGCTACCGCCACATATAAATTCGCCCTGAAGTTGGGAAAAGTGAAAAACTGGACTCGTCTGAGAATATGACTTGCTTCCATTGGTCTGCAGACCAGGCATTGTTATCTCTGCACCACTTCAACCTCTTCTGAATGTTGCGAGTGGAGAGAAGAGGTTTCCTTATGGCGGCTCTTCCATGATATGCAGCCTTATGGAGCTCATGAGAAACAGTTTTAGTAGAAACTGGACTATTCAGATGATTATTCAACTCAGCAGTTAATTTGGTCGCAGTCGTCCGATGATTTTTCGCCACATTGCGTTTCAATGCACGTCGGTCCGTGTCAGTAAGTTTGCAAGTCCGGTCCGAATTGCTACGGTTGCTAGAGGTTTTGCCCTTTTTCTCGAATTGCGTCATAGTTCTTGATATGGTAGCTCTTGAAAAACCAAACAGTTCAGCAACCTTAGTGATCGAGGCTCCTGCCATGCGAGCTTCAATCATATGCCCTTTTTCAAACTCAGAGAGGTCACGCATTTAGCTTAAATTCTACTAAATTCTAAAAATAAATAAGACAAAGACAGTAAATTAGATAAATAAACGTATTTATAATGGATATAACCTGCAATTACGAAGTTTTATTTAAAGTTCTTAATATAATAGGTCTTTGAAATATAGGAGTGGAATGTGCACCTGTTCCAATTATTTTGTCCAACCCCTGTGTATGAATAAAAGAAAAAAAATTATGCTTAAATATGTGTCATCCATTATGCTTGTGTGTGCGCATGCGTGCTTCCCTTGCAAGTAATCGCGCAATGGCGAACACTGTATTCCCATTCCTCGTTATATGAGGGAAAAGCTGACATTCTGTCCCCAAGAAACGAAACGAAATGTCTGTCAGGTAACTCAATTGTGCTGGTTCCAGCAGATCGATCGATACACAGCCAACCATTATTGGTAAAGGCTTACTCTGACGTCTGGTTTAATGTTTGGGCGCGCGCGTGTGCGTGCGTGTGTGTTTGTGTGTGTGGCGGGTGGGGGGGTGTTCGGAAATAAATTTCTAAACATACGCTGGAACAAAAACGATAAGGGAGACCACAGAAGAGCACCGATATGCAAACGTATATGTATCTTGGTCCCCGAAGACGAAAGATATCACAAGTGTTTTGTTTTTTTCAGTTTTTGGGGATTTTTTTTTTTTACATTATTTACATTATTCGGACTATTGTCCTAATCTTTGTCGCCATATTTATTACAACGTTTCGGCCGTTGTACGCTCCAGCCTTCTTCAGGTGGTTGGAATATCGAACTGAACCCTTTATTTCGCTCACTGGGGTAGACTGTTCTAGTTCCACGTGTCATGTTTAATGGATGTCAGTTATCAGTTATCACTTCTTAATTTTCGCTCTGAAATTTCTCCACTGCCTTAACCGGGTATTGAACTCACACTCTTTTGGGTCACTGGATCTAACCAACGCCTTTATCCATTGTGCCATGTGTCCTTGCAACCTACCTCTGCTCCTTGTGCTCTCTCTTCGTAATGTAAATCCCCAGCAAAAATTTTCTAGGTTAATTAATTTAGACATTTACTTCTTTTTCTCTTGTGATTTAATTTTAAAAGAATTTTTAATAAATTGTCTGGATAAATTTAAGCCATTTTCTAATTTCAGTCTGATGAGGCAGATATAAAAGAATTTATCTGTCGAAATAAATTTATTACCGAATTCTTCGATGATGTGGGTTTTTTTCTTTCTTGAGGTATATATCATATTGCTCTGTATCTACATTGAGCTCTCTTCATGGATCTACCTTTTCAATATTTTAGATTAAAAAAAACCTACTTAGATTATCCTTACCACTTGATTTTCTTTTCTTTTCTCTTCCTCTCTCATCTTCTGATTTTTAAGTTTAGATTACATCGTCTTTTATTGTGCATGGTGTCACCACAAATGTACAAACCCATTTTCGGTGTCGGTTTTTAATTTAATTTAGGTCAGTGATTCAGTAATGAATTATGCATCGGAAAATAATTCATATTTATCTGTATCTCACTCATTTAAACCGTCATTTAAACTCCTCTCTTTAAAACTTCTCTCTATTAAGTTTTAACCCCCACCTTCACTTTTAGGCCTTCCTGTTCTTCTCTCCTCTGTTACCCCTCTCTAGAACTTTCTTTTACCTCTCACATTCGTCCCCCACTCTCATACATACACTGTCACTAAATTTTATTTTTTATTCCCGGAGTTATTTTTTCTGATTTCTTTTTGAAATTTTAGGTCTGATGAATTGGATCGTAATTACGATTCCAATGTAATAAGTTATAACCATGTAATATTAGTGTTTAAGCCGTTTTATTATATATATATATATATATATATATATATATATATATATATATATATATATATATATATATATATATATCAGTTACGAAAAACTTGGTAATCCGTCTGGGTAGTCACAAGGAGGAGGAAATCCTGAGAGGTCAATGTAAATACAGAGCTAATAAATTTAAAAAAAAAAACAGACCACTTTAAGGCTACATTGCAATAGTTTATTTCACCAGAGACCTTTTAAAGTACGCTGAATCATCAGACATCACTTTCAAAAGGTGAAACGAAAAATGGAGCCTTAAAGTGGTCTGTTTATATATATAGATATTGTGTGTGTGTATTTGGACAGCAATACTTCTTTTATACATACATACATACATACATACATACATACATACATAAATATATATATATATATATATATATATATATATATATTAAATGAAGACTGTTTTTAAAATTAAGATTGTTTAAAAAAACAGTTGTTCACTCAAACATAGCTATCCACTGAAATAATATTGAGTAGATGTTCTTAATTCGTCTTCATGTTTTGACTGTTTCAGATTTATTTCTTTGTGTGTGATTCTTTGAATCCTAGTAGAAACGTTTATTCTAAGCCTTCGCGCGTTAAGCGCTGTTAGAATTCGAGTGAGTGTCTTTCTAATTTTTTTTCCAAGTCAACGCACTATTCCCACTGTTAAATAAGTTGTGGTTGATAACGGGAAAGATATGTTTAATAGCGAGATATTACCGATAATGTGATTTATATAGAATTTTAGTGCTTTCGACCAGAATTTTTCTCAATTGTTCGTGAAAATTGTGGATAGATAGAGATTTTTTATAGCACTTTGATCTGATAAATGACACGGGAGGCGTCGACTCAATGCTGTGGTGGTATGCCCGATATAAGTGATATGGCAAGAAATCGATACGCTATATTGGTCGTCGCTAGTTTCGATTTAATGGGGTTATTTTGATTATTGACAACAAGGCTTGCTGTTTTCCATTTTCTGCAATATATTATACACACACACACACACACATATATATATATATATATTATTTTTTGGAGGATTATGGCAGAAATGTAGCGTTTGTTTGATTCTTCGTATAGCAAATAAAATACGTTGATGTTTGTTGTGTGATATTTTTAAGAATACTTTTACTAGTTTATCAAATATATATATATATTTATATATATATATATATATATATATATCATTAATGCATGTTTCATTAAAAAAATATAGACAGGTTTTGTCTATTTATTTTAAGTAAGTTCTTTTGATATTGTCTGATAAGCTTAATAACATTATCATTGAAAGACGATAGGAAACCACGATGTTGATACATGTTTTAATCCTATCTAAGCTTTCGGCTTACCTAAGCCATTATCAAAGATGGCAATTACATTTCAATATATCAAACAATACACGGACAAAACAATAATGATAGTCTGTTTTTGTCGCATGAAAAAATTAAAAGCAGTGACAAACTCGTGCATACGAGACACTAGAAGCGAAAATCGCATCGCAGCTCGTGACGTCACACATGACTACGCGAGAGTGAAAACGGGAAGTATTAACTATGGAAAGCCGTTGGTATAAATATATTTATGGAGATTTCATAGTTTATTTTGTTCAGGTTAGGTTTCAACTGTTTTATGTATATAGCTTCAAGAATTTTTTTGAGACATAGCTTGAGGAAGAGAGACATAATGTCGAAATATTGTTAAACATCGTTAAATCCTATGACATTCCTTTATCTTTTCTTAAATCGTGCATTTTCTGTAAGCGTTGCAAATTACTGGAAGTGTTACCCCATTTTGTTTGATAATAATAACAATGGGATAACGATATATAATTTTTTTATTAGGCCAATAAAATCCTAAAGGACGAAACGCGTCATACGAAAACAGTTTACATTTTGTTATATTTTCTTCCTCTAAAATAATAATAATAATAACGACAACAACAACAACAATATCAGTGGCTGAGGAGCACCGGGTTGAAAGCTGAAACACAAGGCCTCATTTTTGCATCTCAGGACCAATCCTACGCAAGCAGATCCTATCACTGTCATATATAAATATATATATATATATATATATAAAAGTGGACATGGAAGTCAGCACTTAGAGGCGACAGTCTGTTTCATGCTAGTGCAATCGTCAGGCGACTAGTGCTGTTATTTTTCTCGGCTATTTATATAAGGGTCAGTGGTGCATTATGGGTAGTCTATTTTGGCGGTTACTTTTACCGGAAGTGGCTTATTTGTTTATTTATTTATGTCAAATTGTTTTTCTTGTTTTTTGTTTGTTTTTTTATTTTTTATCTTATATATTTATTTATTTATTCTTTTATTTTGATCGGTGTTTTTGGTTAACGTAGTAAAAATTTGTTTATATGGCTTATTGTTGGTAGTCTATAATGGCCGTCATTACCGGAAATCGCTTGTTCGCTTATTTATTTGGGTCAAATTGTTTTGCTTGTTTTTATTTATTTTCATTTTTATTTTTTATCTTATATATTTGTTTATTTGTCATTGATTAAATCTGTTTGTTGAATTTGTGGTTTTTTCTGACTATTATTTAGGTGGGAACAGTTTTTAATTTATCTATTTAGGTTGGTTATCTTTATTTGTTTTTGTTTTGTTTTTTAAACGGCTAGTTTATCGTAATCGGTTGTTAGTTTATTTATATATTTGGATGTATTTAGATCGATTTATTATACTTGTTGTTATTTATTTGTTACACTATATCTTTTTGGCTTTCGGTTTTTAAGTAACGTAGTATATTATCTTTTATTAATGTTTTTTTTTATATTTACACATTACATATTTTATATCTCTGATATTGAGCACTTTACCCCATAAATATAGCACACTTTAAGACTATATTTCTGTATATATATATATATATATATATATATATATATATATATATATATATATATATATATATATATATTAGGACATTTTTATGTTTATACATTCTTTTTATAGATACAAATATTTAAGTAAGTGCTCTGTTTTATAATAAACAGTATTAAACAACATTTACCACCCTGAATGTCCGAGGTATTTTCATAGAAAATATTCGTCCTTCGACAGGAATCGAACCTGTATCCTATACGAAACCGTCATATAGCCTTAACCGTTAGGAGCGTTCGGTTAGCAAAGTCGATTTTACTGCTTATAAACTACAATCTTCCATGATTCTCTCACGTACATTCATATCTGCTCGATGTGTATCGAAATGTAAACAAATAACGTCACACTAATAATAATAATAATAATAATAATTTTGTGGCACATGGGAACATCGACAATCCCTGTTGTAGTTGGAGCTCTCGGATTGGTTGGAAAAGATTCCAGCAGATTAATTGAAGGGATTCCTGGAAGCCCATGCCTCAAAGAAATACAAAAAAATTGTTCTCACAAGTACAGCCCACACTTTACGAAGGGCTTTATCTATGTAAAATTATGTTTTTTTTTGTTTGTTTGTTTTTTTTGTCAGTGGAAAGTCCCATGATGCCATTTCTAACCTTAGGTCTCTGGTCGGGACCCGCTAAGAAATGTGTACACACCAGAAATCAAAGGAATAATAATAATAATAATAAAAATAATAATAATAATAATAATAATAATAATAATAATCTTTAATAAAAAAAAACACATGTCGACATATCGAGCACATTTGGCTGAAATGCGTGTACTTGGTATACGCTAATCAGGTTTCATGTCTATTCAAAAAAAAAAAACCGGCGCTATATGAAGGAAACGGAATAGGGCGGGATTTCAACTCGTCTTGCCCATAATTGTTACACAGTCTTGCAAATCCGTTAATCAAGGAATCTATCTTATTTGATGAACCCTCGAGATCAGCTGATCGGTGCCCGCTCGTAATCTGCATGTTGCCTTCTGTCCGCATTGAATCAGTCATTGTAGTCCCTTTTGATCAAGACGCGAGCCGTAATCAATCGGCGTTCCATTGTCGTCGCCAATGATAAACGCCGGCTTTGATATGAAGATATCCTTCAGATAAAGTCTTTTCTCGTCCAGGCTCGACAACGTTTTTTTATTCTTGAAGTCATTAAAATCTCACAAATCCTCCTGAAAGACGACTTCTGGTCTGCTTCAAAGTACTTTTATCAAAATATTAATCGCAATATATATATACATATATACATATATATATATATATTATATATATATATATATATATATATATATATATATATATATATATATATATATATAAATATATATATATATATATATATATATTTATTTTTTTATATAGTGATATATATATATATATATGTGTGTGTGTGTGTGTGTGTGTGTGTGTGTGTGTAATTTTTATATATATTATTTATATACAGGGTGTCCATAAAGTTCGTGTGCACTTTAAAAAATTTATAACTTTATTTGTATTTGCGAAAGAAATAATTTGTAAAAAGGATTAGAAAGAAGTAAATCTATATTTTTTAAGGTTTTATTGAAATTTTATTTAAGTTTCCACATGTCCTCTATCATTAGCAATACAAAGGGTAATACGATTTTGCAGTTCACGGAAAACATTTGCCAACTGATTTACAGTAATGCCTGAAATCACATTAGTTATTTTAGCTATACTTAAAACTAGGTACATTAAACTTTATAACATTTTTTACAGATTATTTCTATCGCAAATACAAATAAAGTTATTGGTTTTTTAAGTGCACACGAACTTTATGGACACCCTGTACACATATATATATATATATATATATATATATATATATATATATATATATATATATAAAGGGAAAAGGTTGTAGTAGTTCCAACGAGAAAAAAGAGTGTATATTAAAAAGAAGAGAGAAACCCCAAATATGAAGAAATATAGTCTTAAAGTGTGCTATATTTATGGGATAAAGTGCTCAATATCAGAGAGAGAGAGCGTGTGTAAATATAAAAGTGAGCATAGAGGCGACACGGTGGCCTGACGATTGCATTTAGCATGAAACAGACTGTCGCCTCTAAGTGTTGACTTCTATGTTCACTTTTATATCGATATATATATATATATATGTGTGTGTGTGTGTGTGTGTGTGTGTGTGTGTGTGTGTGTGTGTGTAAAGGCTCAAACACTAATATTCCATGGTTATAATTTATTACATTGGAATTGTAATCACGATCCAATTCATCAGACCTACAAATTCAAAAAGAAATCCTTTCTTTTTGAATTTGTAGGTCTGATGAATAAAATAAACTTACTTTATTTCTAGATAATAAAATAAATTTACTTTATTTCCAGATAATAAAATAAATTTACTTTATTTTTAGATAATAAAATAAATTTACTTTATTTCTAGATAATAAAATAAATTTACTTTATTTCTAGATAATAAAATAAACAAAATAAAAAAGTTCCTTTCGTGTTTATTATTGTTTTGTGTCATATTTCTGTTACGCTTTTTATTTCATTAAAACCTTTTTAACGTGGATAATTAAATCAAAGACTAAAATGAATATATAATATTTCGTGCACCCTTGTTAACAGGGAAGAGGGAAGGTGATGGACTCGAAGCTCCGCCAAATTATATATTAATTTGTAATAAAACCAAAGAAAATAAAAATAAAAATATATCCCAAGATAAAAGAGGATTAACTTAATCAAGCTAAATCCATTATGCAAATTCACCCCAAGAATTTATAAATTTCAAATAAAAGTTGTTTTTTTTTATTAAATGTTTGTCACTCTTAAAATTATTAATTTTAATTCAAAATTTGTTTAGCTTACCTCGTACCACTCAAACTCTCGGAATGAAAAATGAATAAAAATCAAGGAGTTATTCAAATTTTCTAAGTGCGAATAATAATCAAGGATTCTTTTTACTTTTCTTTTTTTCAATTTAAAAAAAATAAAGAAAACTATCTGTTTTTAGCCAGATTAGTTTTAGTTTTAGTTTATCGGTGTGAGCGCGAACGCTGAACCCACATTTAGAAATAGCGCACCCGAGACGCCCACATTTGGGCCGATCGGAAAGGTCAACACAACCGGAATGCAATGAAAGGGCCTCGATCTGGGAGAATTTGTGTAAATTTTAGTAAATATAAATTCTTCTTAATTTGGGGTGAATTAGCAGAAACATTTACTTTATTTCTAGATAATAAAATAAAGGTAAGCCTTGAATAGTCTTAATTTTAATAAGGTTTTATTATGTTTCGATTTAACAGACTTTTCTTCGATTCTGTTTTTACACTTCAAAATGCCAAGATTTGTTACATCAGGTGAATTTAGGTACTTAAGAGATCGCTAAGAGCATGAAAAAGACGCCAAACTTGACGAAAACGAAATTTTATCGTCTAAATGTTTATGTTATTATTAAGAGGAAAGATCAAAGTATTTTGGGGGTATTTTTTTACATTTTTTAATCGTTCCTAGCACGTCTGAAATTTTCGTTAAAAATCTTTTGTTTTGTTTTTTGTTTTTTTTGAGTCAGCAAAATTGACAGATAATCGATCATGGCAACTATTTTTTTTCCATTTTATAAAAAAAATGAAAATCTCAGTTTGAAATTCTTTTAAAAATCAATTACCATTTTTTCAAAACTTATTTTAAGAAAATCAGAAATTATAATGTTTATTTAAAATATTTTGAACCAAACTTAACTTAGCTTCTGCACCGAAAAGATGTAATTTGAAATTAAAACAAAGCAGTTCATAAACTTTCGCGTCACTTGACAGGTGATGAATGACTTATTGACGGATTACGTGAGGATAATTCCTTCTACGGAAGGAGAGAAGTGAAGTTATTTACATTTAAGTGAACAAATTATTTTTAAGGAAAACTTTCAGCGCTCTAATTTTTTTTTGTACTTAGCTTTCACCTTTATGTTTACGATGCTTTATGGAAAATATATTATAAAGAAATTAAAATAAGACTGTTAAGAGTGAGATTAAATTTCATAAGAAAGGTATCTAATTAATTTACAGGTACCTTTCTTATGAAATCTTATCAGAAGTGTACATAAAATACTATAATTTTATGTAAATTTATTACATTTTACTGTGTTATTTGTATTTCCATTCATTTTATTAATTTTGATATTTCATTTATGGAAAAATGCCATAACTGAGATTAATATAAAAATAAGATCATATAAATTTCATAAGATGATACTGATACTTGTAGGTACCCTTCTCAATTGAAATTGAAAAATCAAATTAACTTCTCCACACGTGTTTCGCAAAAGTAAAGGCCTTAACAGTGGGGAACAGTGCTTAACTAAAATAACTCACTTTAATTGTATTCTGGTTGGTCTTCCGTACTTTATAATTACAGCCCGATTATAAACACAAAATTGCATTTCTTAATTACTGCGGGTCTTACGAAAGCGGATGCGACTTTCAACTAATTTTATAATATTTTAACAACTTAAATGTAAAAATCTATTATAATTAAAAAATAACAAATAATTGTATTAAAAATTCATTTTTCATCGAAAAATCTTTTTGCTTTCAGAAAACATTGTCCATATTCATAAAAACAACTAAAAGCAAATAAAAGCATTTGAAATTAAATAATATATTTGTTTTATTGAGTTTTGTATGTTACAATTCAGAGCTGATTTTCTGGTAGGGAGGTTCAATTAAAAACAAAAAAAAACATTATTTGCATTCCTCAAAGCCTTGTTCTTTTAACTATTGTAATCACTAAAGTGGACTCAATCGAATTTCTAGAGTTTTCATAAAATTAGTTGGCGAGGAGGTGTAATAAATATAAAAAAATATTTCTGCCATGACTTTAATAAAAGAAAACATATTTATAATAATTTCGATCATCTGTGAATAGTTTCTGAAAGTTTCATTAACATCAGACAATTATTTTTATTTTTGCAAGATTTTCCAAATTAATGTGTGTCATACAAAAAAAAACGTGCTAAAAATTGTATATGTTATTTTACTTGTTCCGGTGATACAAAGAGAAATAATGTTTTTTAATCGAAATTTAGAATTTTCTAAAAAGAAGGAAAACTTTCTAAAAATAATTAAAATAAATTTTGATCTTTCCTCTTCATAATAACATAAACATTTAGACAATAAAATTTTGTTTTCGTCAAGTTTGGCGTCTTTTTCATCATGCTATGCTCTTTTTTTAGTGATCTCGTGGATGTACCTAGGTTAATTTAATATTTTTCTCTGTGATAGTGTTATTCATTAAAAAAAATACCGTATTTCCCGGCTTGCAAGACGCTGCTACTTGGAAGATGCACCCTAATATTAGAAAGAAATTTCTAAGAAAAAAAGTCATTCTCATACAAACATTCACCATGCGTCCTTCACATACTGTCACTACATCCGCGTCCAGGGTAAGACGATAAACTACCTCCAACAGTAAGACCTCTGATAAGAAGGTTTTGAGGAGCATGGAACCACCTCTTAATTGCTGGTGTTCCCAGGTCCACACTGAACCGGGTTGGTAGCACCTGTTAGGGTCCCAGCTATGGGCAAATGACTCTCTACCAAATGTCTCTCGGCCAATTGTCCGTTCGGTCAAATGTCCATTCGGCCAAATGACTGTCGGCCTAATGTCTTTCAGCCAAATGTCCGTCCGCCAAATGTCCGTCCGCCAAACGTCCGTTCGGCCAAATATCCGTACGGCCAAATGTCTTTCAGACAAATGTCCGTCTGCCAAATGTCCGTTCGGCCAAACGCCCGTTCGGCCAAACGTCTGCTCGGCCAAATGTCCGTTCGGCCAAAAGTCCGTACGGTCAAATGTCCGTCGGCCAAATATCTGTACGGCCAAATGTCCGTCGGCCAAATATCTGTACGGCCAAATGTCCGTCGGCCAAATATCTGTACGGCCAAATGTCCGTCGGCCAAATATCTGTATGGCCAAATGTCTGTCGGCCAAATGACTCTCGACCAAATGCCCTAACTCTGCTGCTAAACGACACATTTTTAAGAGTCACTTTTTTTCTAAGTACTTCTATAATCACCAAACGTATATTTATGACAAAATAAGTCAGCATAACACTTGTTACTTTATTTCTAGAAAATAAAATTTTTAAAAAGTTGCTTTCACGTTTATTTTTGTTTAATGCCATATTTCTATTCCAGATTTCATCGCACCGATACGGTTTTTGATTCATTAAAACCCTTTAAACGCGGATAATTAAATCAAAGATTAAATTGAATAAATAACATTTCGTACACCCTCATTAACGGGGGTAGGGGAATTGATCGACCAGAATCTACGCCAAATTATATATTAGTTGTAATAAGACCAAAGAAAAGGAAAAAAATATCCCAAGATAAAAGAGGATTAAATTAATCCAGCCAAATCAATTAGTCTCTTAATCTATTTGAATTTTCTTTGCATTTCTTAAGCCGACTACAGCAATGCATCACCGCAAACGAAAACCGAAATTAAAACACTTCACACCCAGTGACCCTCAAGATTTGAAATATGCCTCTATTTCTGGGTGCGAGTTAAATGGCGGCTTGGCATTTAATAAAGAACGCCATGACCTTAATATACATTGAATTATATAATTTTACTTATATTAATAGCTAGAATTATGATTATATATATATATATATATATATATATATATATATATATATATATGGTGGACTCGCCTATCATGAACATTTTACACGTATGCATGCTAGCAGAGGCTATTCTGAAGAAAATCTTGTAAGGGAAAGACATTTCACGGTGATTCAGTCTACTGTCTTCAAAGCCCTTTAATGAAACACGTCTTAGGCCACTCCTTTCGGTTTTATGCTTGGGCTTCCCAGGTTTTCAGATCAAAGTTGAGAGGTTTCAACGTTTTGACCCTGTCATCCCATTTTATATATATATATATATATATATATATGCACATTTCATTGAAAACGACAGACAAAGTGCTTTTATTTAGTTCTTATTGTTCGTAACATACTTGTCGACAACACTAATATAATAGCATCATCCACATGCAAAAAAAAGGCTAAAAATAATGGAAGCCTTATTAATAAAAACAAACAAACCTACACTTAATAATATTATCTTTGAACATGGACATAATATCTTGACCGTGTTTTGAAAAATGAATACATTTTATAAAACACACATACAACAAACTATTTCTTATTTTACTGTTAAAATATTTACTCCTTGAAAATGGCTAAATGTATAGCCGAAAGCGCTCGGATAAAAAAAAAAAAAATTCGGACAGTTTTTATATAATTTATCATCTGAAAAGAAAAAAATGATTAGATCGCGTGAGAAATTGTATAAAAAACTAAATAAAAGCACCTTGTCTGTTGTATTCAATGAAATGTGCACACACACACACATATATATATATATATATATATATATATATATATATATATATATATATATATATATATATATGGGGGGGGAGGTGTGTGTGTGCGTGCGTGTGTGTGTGTTAATATAACAGGAAATAACTCTTAGATTGATGGTCTGAAGTTCTTTAGTATTTTTGTTGTTTTTTATTTTTTAAAAACAGTGCTCGATAGAGAAGTAGAGCCTAGATTATAATTATTTGTTAAAATTATGATTCGATCGCGACACAGAAATTACTATGTTTCGAAACTGGTCAGCAGTATTCAGGTTTAATTTCAATATTAAACCCTAACTACCGGGTGGCAGTCTCATCCTCAGGCTATATTTCGGAACATAGTAATTTATGTGTTGCGATGGAATCATATTTTTTAAACAAATAATTATAATATATATATATATATATATATATATATATATATATTATATATATATATATATATATATATATATATATATATATATAGGAATAGGGCCAGTTCACCCTGACGATCCGTATAGGTGAAACCTAGGTAGGTTTACCTGGCTCTTTAGGTTCATAGTTAGGTTTTCTCTACTTCGTGTATTGAGCACTTTACGTAGTTATTTTGACTAGTTTTGAAGGTTTTTTTCTTTGGACTGTGAGCTTGGATTCTGGACGATTGTTTTCGCCTCAGTTTCATGTTCTTAGTTCTTTCTTTTTTTTATTCCTCATTTTTCCTTGGGTACTGGTTTGTTCTACTACAAGCCGAAATACCTAAGGTTTTTCCAAACGAGTATAACTATTTATATTTATATTATTACCATATATATATATATATATATATATATATATATATATATATATATATATATATATATATATATATATATATATATATATATATATATATTTGTCATCCACAGACAGACTGTTTCGCTGTTTCACAGCTCATCAGTGTGGCTAGACGTCCGGTTGCCTCTAGCTAGGATCGAAACCCGACTGGATTGGCGTCAGTCGGAACTTCTACCACTAAGCCGTCGGCTCACGGCAGGGATGAAGGTGTATTTTAGCGTGCTTATTTTTAGATTTAGATAAACACACAGTGACTGACAGTGACTCAATTATATATATATATATATATAGTAAGAATAAATGCTAAAGCTTAAAATAAGTTAAAAGCAGAAAATCTAAATTAACCTGAGGGCCTAACGTTAAAATCGACAGACCCAAAATATAATATGATAATAAAACCATTTCATGAAACTCTGATGAGTAGTGGATTTTGCATTATTATATATACAGTGCGATGGGTAAATTGTCTCAATTTTATATTTTTAATTACACGCATGCGCGTTGTTTTCGAATGTACAGTATAGTAGTGTCAGTTGAGCACCGTCTGTGAGAAAAAGACGCAATTCATTCCTCCAGAAATTTGGAAACGGCATACTTGGCATTCGCGCCAGAATCTCCAATAGGAACATTGCGGAGCTTTTGTGGTGTAAATCTGTGGACACTGCAGCGGATTCGAAAATAGTTGGATGGCGATTACGAAGGTGTTTGGAGTGATCACTAGTGATGGCGACATTATGTCCCCATTCATCTTCCCATAGAGCCTCAGGCTCAACACGGAGGGCCTATATCAAGTGCCTTGAGGAGGTAGTTTTGGCCTAGAACAAGTGGGTGTCTGCTGGAAGCCCTATATCTGGAAACCGGGCCCTGCGCTATGGCACACAAGCAGGAAAACCCGGTCATGGCTGTCAGACAATTTCTGCGATCAAATCACTCCTTACGTCTGGCCACCTAACTCGCCCGACTTCAGTCCCCTTGATTATTATGTGCACGGCGCAATTGAGCGAGAAAGTAACAAAACTCTTTGGACCTGGGAACACCAGCAATTAAGAGGTGGTTCCACACTCCTTGAAACCTCCTGATCAGAGGCTTTACTGCTGGACGTAGTTTATCGTCTTACCCAGGACGCGGATGTAGTTTAACGTCTTACCCACGACGAACCCCAGGTATTGCCTCGCCTTTCAGGAGAGAGCTGTGGTCATTATCCGGTGCCTGAGGTGTCCCCAAAAGGTAATGTCAAACTCGATCTCGGGTCCCTTATTATGTACGACATGGGCGCCTGGAAAAGTCCTTTATTTTATTTAACCCTTACATTATTTTTTTTAAAGGAAAACGAAAACTAAGGAGACAGATGAAAGTTCTGGGGCGTAAAATGAGGAAGGAAGGCTTGGAAAATGTGACGCTCACAGGATGTACCGAAGCCGAAAGGGACAGTCGGAATCAGCGGACCACCTACCGGTTGAGTTTATATGAACAGATGGCATAACCAGGATTTGGGGGGTGGAGGATGGTGAAAACGCACACCTTGCTAAGAGCTGGTTCAGGCATATGCGTAGAAAGTGTGTTTAAGTGATTTTCCTATTGCGAATAAGTTACTAATCTCGCAACACTGTGGGGCGTCTTTAGCGTGTGCCCCTCTCAGGCTTGTACCCAGCAAACCTTTGCCACGATGTTAAATTGCCTTGAGGTCACGTGAAAGCAATTAAATTCACTGGTAGTCTTTTAGAGGGTTAGGGTTAGACAGTAAAACTCAATATAAGCACGCGTGCTTAAGTACCCATCATACTCACTTATATACATAAACTTAAGAATAAGTCTGTCTATCTCTCTCTCTCTCTCTCTCTCTCTCTCTCTCTCTCTCTACAAACATATATATATATATATATAATATAATATAATATAATATAATATAAAAGGCTCAAACACTAATATTCCATGGTTATAATTTATTACATTGAAATCGTAATCACGATCCAATTCATCAGACCTACAAATTCAAAAAAGGTTTTTGAATTTGTAGGTCTGATTGTCCACTAATATTTTCTTTCTCTCTCTCTCTCTCCATATATATATATATATATATATATATATATATATATATATATATATATATATATATATATATATATATATAGTGCAATGTGTGTGCAATGGATAAATTGTCGTCTAAATTTCGTGAAAATGAAAATAACGACATTTCATTTTAACAGATTCATTTATCCAAATTTCAAATCTAATGTATCTAAAAAAAACAGGAGGAGTAATGGATAGCGGCTCAGATTGAGGAATCAGAGAGCCGAGTTCAAATTCCAGTCGAATCCATTACATTGACTTATGTGCTAATACCCTTGAGAAAGGTATGAATCCTCTTCTCTCCCCACCCCGCAGCCATAGGGTAAATAGCAGGAGAAACCAGGTTCTATAGCCTTGGATGGCAACTGGTCTACCGCAGAAAGAAATGGCAACCTACTGCGGGAAAAAAATCTGCCTCGTCAGTCATGTATCAAAAGATACATGATCGCCTAAGCGTGTATCCCGCACGGCACATAACTGACTGATATTCACTTATTTGCTAATATCCTTGGGAGAGGTATGAATGCTCTTCTTCTTACCAAGAATAATTCTGAAAATAAGAGAAATTGGTTTAAAAATGACAAATCGAAAAAATATTCTTAGTTCTTTGAACACCGGTCTCTGGCACCGGTGAGAAATATCGTGAACATTTCAAGCTTGATGCTCAGAATCACTTTTATTTACCAAAACGCACACGTGCATTTATACGGGGAGGAGAGACTCGTTTTTATTTTTGTTTTGTTTTTTTTCTTTTTATTATCGTCTTTCCCGAAATGTTTGAATTTATATATATAATCATCTAAGGCATTTAACTACGAAGCTGTTAACAAACCTTCCTCACCCACCCACCCTCTAAAGAATTTTCATTGCTTTGAACGGCCGTAATTTCATATAGCAACTGATATTTTGTGACCTTTTTCCCTCTCGGAGCCATTACCAATAAGATCGCGCCCACAGGAATCAGCGTCAAGAGATGAAGTAATAACCCAAGTGTATATTACCACATATAACTGGTAGCTTTACAAATAGGTTAGCAGTAGATAGGTTGGCTTATCACCCGGTTCACACTTCTCTTCGATTTTGTGAACAGGAGTAAAGGTTTATCCTCTGTTTCGTGGGTAGAAATGGGTTTCCTGTTCCTTTGAATTCTATTTCAATTTAACGCTTCTAACGTCTCCACCTGAAATTTTATTTTTTAATTATATATTTTTCTCCTCAATAAGAGCAGATAGGTTCGCCTATTGTCCAGTTCACGCTGTCTTTTAAACATAAGTAGAGGTTTATCGCTTCTTCCCCGTTTAGGATTATATATATATATATATATATATATATATATATATATATATATATATATATATATATAGGGTGTCCATAAATTTATATCATATGTATATAATTGCTTGATCCGGCTTCTAATGCTTCAGTTTGAGCGGCTTGGTGATAGTAGTCGTGGCTCCTGGGGGCACAGTCCTATGGTTACAGAGAATTTCAGTTGAGTTCTACCACGCAATACGTGAGCGAGCGGCGCTATATTGAATCTGATTTGCTACCTCTTCGTCACCGAGGCCCGTTGGAACTTGACAACCTAACTGTCGGGGTTTCAATTCTCGGTAGTGGATGCGCACTGCTGATGAGTCCAAATATAGAGGACGAAACGGACGTCCAGTGAATTCTGCATTCTGTTGAGGTTTCTTTCAGACTCAATGAATTACTTAATTATAATTATCAAATCCTCCTTACAATTTCTATCATGTGTATATCATTGCTTGATCCGGCTTTGAGCGGCTTGGTGATAGTAGTCGTGGCTCCTGGGGGAACAGTGCTATGGTTACAGAGAACTTCAGTTGAGTTCCACCACGCAATACGTGAGCGAGCGGCGCTATATTGAGTCTGATTTGCTACCTCTTCGTCACCGAGGCCCGTTGGAACAGTTGGCATAATAAAACCATTTATTCTACATTGAACACCATCACTTGATAAGACACCAGAAGTGTTGAAACAAAATGGCTATTTTTGTAGTGATTTTATAACATATTTATGTTATAATTTTCGAATAAATAATTATAGTTGATCTATTCTGCATTGAGCACTCTTTTAAGAATAGTAATTGTTTGTTACTGGAATTTATTCCGTATACACCAATCCTATACTTATATATATATATATATATATATATATATATATATATATATATATATATATATATATATATAAAGTGAACATAGAAGTCAACACTTAGAGGCGACAGTCTGTATCATGCTAGATTCAATCGTCAGGCCTGACGATTGAATCTAGCATGATACAGTGACTTCTATGTTCACTTTTATATTTACACACGCTCTATCTCTGATATTGAGCACTTTGTCCCATAAATATAGCACATCTTAAGACTATATTTCTTCATATATATATATATATATATATATATATATATATATATATATATATATATATATATAGATAGATAGATAGATAGATAGATAGCTTCTTCTCGGCATAATTCCTGTACATTCTACTCTATATGAATGAGTTTGATGACTTACCCTGTGAAAAGGCGCACCGTATCTGCACATGAATTCTTTATTTATCACCTAAACAGAAAAATGCCCGTCTTCCTAACGATGTCATGCAAAGTCTAAACAAAATTTACTTTCCTTGAAGAAAAAACAAAACAAAAACAAATGAACAGAAAAGAAAAGACGTGATATAAAAAATATTCTCATTATTTTCCTTACCCTTTTTTTTTTACCTCGCAAATGATTTACAGAAAGTCAACACTGAATGAATAAAAGAAGAAAAAAAAAGAAAAAGAAATTTAAAAAATGCTGATGATTCACTTAAACTGTGGACTTCTGCCGAGGATGCTCAGAAGCGGGATCGGACGCGGCATTCCCTATCTATGCGCATGCGTGTTTTATATACGGTAGCTACTCGTGTATAAGTCGACTTCTTTTTAAAGGCACACATTCCAGACGAAAAACATTTTCACAGCAGTACAAATAAATTTGCAGTTAGCAAATCAATGGCCTGTGACTCTCCAATTTGATTACGGCCAGCATTTCCTACACTTATTTTTTTAAAAAATGGTTTAAAACATAGAATAATTTTATTCTAATTTAGTTTTATGATAATTCTTATTTTATTTTCCTGCAATTTTTTAAAGATTTTTTGTAGCTGTGCATAATACGCACCCCTGATTTTGCTTCTTTTTTTTTTCTTTTTTTTAGGAAAAAATGCGTATTATACATCGGGAATTACGGTAATTACTTACCAAGCTTAACAGAAGAAACGTGATGAAATCGATCATAAACGGAAATGACATGTTCATCATTAATTAATCATAGCTAAGGATTGGAAGCTCATAAAAGATTGAAACACAGTTAAAGTATATATAGATATATATATTATTCCAGAATGATTTTCCATCTTATTCAAGATGATCTTCGCCCTATTTAACCTTCTAACTTTCTGTCCAAGGTGCCACACACGTTTCACGTACATTTTCAAGTCTTTTTTCACTACTCTTTGGACTGTCAGAGCTGAAATTCCTCTTTCACAGGCCAAACGGATTGAGTTGGTTATTTTCAAATTGATCACTTTAACTCTAAGTTGAAATAATGATCCTCTTCCTGTTATGACCTCTTGATCCAGTTTTCTTCTCTGCTGTTGCCTTTTTTATACTTATTCATCGTTCTCTTGATGGTTCTTGAATGGACTTTGAAGATGGAAGCCAGAGTATGAATGCTGGTACCATTACTGAAGGATTGAATGATCTTTTTTCCTCTCGCCATTTCTCAGTTGCGAAGACAGTGGGGCTGACACAAAATGATTTTCAACTGTAGTTGTTTTTTGTTTTTTTTGTTTTTTTGTTTTACTCAAGTACTTTCGACCTACTCCAAGATCGTCTTCAGGAGTAAATTAAAAGACAAACTTATTCTAACTGCGATAAAATCTTCATTCCACTATGATGGAACACGCTTTGTTATAGTTATTTTTTAAAAATTAATTTATCCGTTGTAGTTCTGGAATTCTTTGCGGAACAAGCGTTTCAATATACGGGTTCTACTTGGGTTAAATAAAACTACAGCGCCTTCTTTATTGAATTTCATCTGAACCTCAAGAAACTGTTTAGACAACTGAAAAGGATCAGTATAAAAATATGTAGACGCGATATGTCTATATTATTCAATGAAACACACACGCATATCGAACCTGTATCCTACACGGAATCTTGTTAACCAAGCGCATCATCTATAGCTAAAAGGTATAGCACGTCAGGTTATATGACGGTTCCATATAGGATACAGGTTTGATTCTTGTCGGAAGCCACATATTCTCTATGGAATTTCTCTGACATTCAGGCTGGCAAAAGTTGTTATTAGTGTTTATTATAAAGAGAACATTTACTTAAATATTGTATCAATTAAAATTAGATATAAACAATAACTATATTAAAATAATTGTTGGAATTAGTCCATTTCAACATATATATATATATATATATATATATGTATAAAAGTAAACATAGAAGTCAACACTTAGAGGCGACAGTCTGTTTCATGCTAGATGCATTCATCAGGTCTGACGATTGTATCTAACATGAAACAGACTGTCGCCTCTAAGTGTTGACTTCTATGTTCACTTTTATATTTACACACGCTCTATCTCTGATATTGAGCACTTTATCCCATAAATATAGCACATCTTAAGACTATATTTCTCTTTCTTCTCATATATATATATATATATATATATATATATATATATATATATATATATATATACAGACATATATATTGTTCACATAGCATTCATACACACACACATACATATATATTTTACATAGCATTTGCTGCCTAAATACCCCCACATACACGCTCATATATATATATATATATATATATATATATATATATATATATACATACATATATATATATATACATACATATATATATATATATATATATATATATATATATATATATATATATATATATATATATATATATATATATATATATATACTTACATACATATATATATATGGGATAACGATATATAAATATTCAACAACAGTTCTGAAAGAAAAGATGTCTAAGAAATTGTAAAAATGTTTTGAGACGCGTTTGATCTTCCGCTGAAATCCAAACGGATGAAAACGTGTCACAAGAAGTGTATATATGTATATATATATATATATATATATATATATATATATATATATATATATATATATATATATATATATATATATATATCACTTTAAACGATATTTTTAGTGGATATCCGTATTTCCGCAGACGTTTCGTTTATTTTTGAAACCGTATTTTATTTCATCTCCGCCCTAAACATTTGAAAAATTAATTTTATCAAACGAAAATATGCCCTCAGGCAGAATTCTAATACGCGCACGCGCACACACACACACACACAGATATATATATATATATATATATATATATATATATATATATATATATATATATATATATATATGTGTGAATTTTATGGATTTTACTTTCTTAATCCTATATATTTTTATTACTTCAAAAATACCAGAATTATTTTTATATTTTTATGTCTTCATTTTAATTATTTTTTTTACTTTAAAGTTTTTTTTCTCGAGGGTGCTGGTCGGTAGACGAAATGAATACTGTTTAAAATAAAATGCAACGTCTACTTAAACATTGGTAGTCACTAAATATAACGTATGAAGCAATAAAAATCGGCCGGATTAACAAAAGAAAGTAAACCATTATTTCTTTAGAAATTGCATTGTTTACGTTTCGTAGACGAAACAGAGCAGTTATGTTCTCTCTAGAGGATCTCAACGAGTGTCTGTCCTTCCATGTCAAATAGAGCCTTGCCTACCGCCGAAGCTCTCCGTAGCCGAACGGTCAAAGCGCGCCGGATTAAACCGTGTCTTTTTCAGTAAATGGGGACGCAGTTTCGGAGGGTACGTTCTCTTTAATAAGTTTTGTCGAGACGTTCAGGTGGGTAGACGAAATATATATTGTTCAAATTCAAAAGGCGCATCTACGCAAATAAGGGTACACACTACATAGATATAGATAGATATGACATAACGATATGTAATTTTATATATCAACAGACGATATTTAGTAAAAATATGACAAACAAAAAAGGTTTTTTTTTCGTAACGCGCTTCGGTCGTTAGGATTTCATCGGATTGGGCTTTGTTGACGTTGCCAATTCCGCACATGCGCTCGAAACGAGAGAGGCTGGTAGTTTCAAAGTTTTTGAAAGAATATTTCTTCTCAGCCTAGCCGAATTATATTTCACAGCTCCTCAGTGCGACTAGACATCCGAATGCCTCAAGCCAGGACCGAAACCCAACCGATTTGTTGTCAGTCACAGCTTCTACCACTGAGCTATCATCAGAGTGAAACAGCTAAATCTAGGGTATTGTTTCTTTTACGAATGTAAACAAATGCCAATCAACCGGTGTGCTCAATTCATCTTACTGAAAAGCTTTGCATTATATATATATATATATATATATATATATATATATATATATATATATATATATATATATATATATATATATATATATATATATATATATATATGAGTACAGGATTGGTATAGACGAAATAAAATTTCAATAACCAAAGCTCTTTATTCTGCAACCAACACCATCACTTGACAAGACTCCAGAAGTTTTGAAACAAAATGGCTATTTTTGTAGTGATGTTATAACATATTTACGTCATCAGTTTTTAATAAATATTATATATATGTGTGTGTGTGTGTGTGTGTGCGTGCGTGTGTGTGTGTGTGTGTGTGTGTGTGTGTGTGTGTTTACTAGTTCCTCTTAGTGAGACAGTGTATGTATGAAGGGGGAATATGCACACGCGTATATACACGCATGCTGACAGAAACACACGAAAATGGAAATAGATCTAAGAACACACAGGGGTCATTAAAACATTAAAAGATAAGATACCGACAACTAATTCAGCATTTCTCAAACCAACCTTAATTGTTTTATGTCTTTTCGCGCAGAACTCTTCACTGCCATTTCAAGAAAGACATTCGGATTACTAACACAAAAAAGAGAATGTCTCATATCGAGAATATTTAACATTGAAAAACATAAAGGAGAAAAAAATTAATTATTTTTAATAATATATGGAAATCTCCACCCTTTGCCTGATGACGGTCGCGAGACGGGAAACACGTGTAGCAAAATTATGGAAAACAAAACATAATATATTTTTTTTAAATCCACATTACAACCAAAACCGTTTGCGGTACCTGTCTTCTTTTTAATATACACACTTTTCTTCTCGTTGGAACCACTATAACCTCTTCCTTTTATATATCCATATATATATATATATATATATATATATATATATATATATATATATATATATTATGCACTGTTATATTAGAACATGTACATACCCACTACAAAATTGTACATCTTGTTTCAACGTTAATTTGAGACAATATGGACGTCAAGTTGAGCAAGAAATCACCAATCAGTGGCTAGTGCCTTACAATACATATTTGTTGCGACAGTTCAACTGTCATATCAACGTTGGAATCTGCTCATCAATTCATTTAATCAAGTATTGTATCAAATATATATCAAAGGTGTCGGATCAAGCTGTTTTTGCACAATCCCCACTCACGCTGAAATATGTTTTCCCTTTGATATTTAACTCAAATTTAAATTTGAACAAGGGAATGACTCCGATCCAAAATATAGAAGGAGAAAGCCAGAAGATGGAGGTCATATTAGCAATATCATTGAGTAATATTAAAATACATCATTTTTCCCTACAAGTTATAACAATGCTTTAAAATCAATCAACATTTTCTTACAAAGATAGTGTGACACGCAGCAAGGCGCGGGTAATTCGGTTAGTACATATATATATATATATATATATATATATATATATATATATATATATATATATATATAGATAGATAGATAGTGGTCAATATATATATATATATATATATATATATATATATATATATATATATATATATTACCAAGAGGATAAAATCTGTATGTCTATATTTCTGTGATGACGTATTATGTACATTATTTACATTATTCAGACTATTTCCTCATCTTTGTCGCCATATTTATTACAACGTGTCGGCCGTTGTACGCTCCGGCCTTCTTCAGGTGGTTGGAATGTCTAACTGAACCCTTTATTTCGCTCACCGGGGTAGACTGTTCTAGTTCCACGTGCCATGTTTTAATGGATGTCAGTTATCAGTTATCTCCTGTTAATTCTTCTCTGAAAGTTCTCGACTGCCTTCATCGGGTATTGAACTCACACTCTTTGGGCCCTGTCACTGGATCTAACTAACGCCTTTATCCACTGTACCCTGTGTGCTTGAGGAATCCAGGTAGAGCTCAATGTCCAGGACAGAGTAAGAATATAAAAGGCCCAATCCCTAATATTCCATGGTTGAATTGGACCCTGATTACGATTCCAATGTAATAAGTTATAACCATGGAATATTAGTGTTTGAGCCTTTTAAATTTTATATATATATATATATATATATATATATATATATATATATATATATATATATATATATATATATATATATATAGGTGACTATACTCGTGTCGAAAAACCTTCGAATTCTTGATTTGACAATAGCCAAATCAATCTCGAAGGAAAAAAATGGTTTTAAAAAAAAAGCCAGGAACATGAAAGTCCGTCGAAAATAATCGCACAGATACAGGTTCAAGGCCCAAAGAAAAAAAAACCGATACGAGTAAACACCAACTAACAAAGAGCTCGATACAAACGTAGAGCAGACCTAGTCAAAACCTAATGAGCCTGACAAAACTACCAAGGTTTCACTTAGGCAGATCGTCAGAGCCAGCTGACCCTGACGATCTGCCTAAGTGAAACGTTGGTAGCTTTGTCTGGCTCATTAGGTTTTGACTATATATATATATATATATATATCGCCTGACGATTGCACTAGCATGAAACAGACTGTCGCCTCTAAGTGCTGACTTCCATGTCCACTTTTACATTTACACACGCTCTATCTCTGATATTGAGCACTTTATCCCATAAATATAGCACACTTTAAGACTATATTTCTTCACACACATATATATATATATATATATATATGTACGATAAATATTAACCTCACAACGTTCATTTAATATTTTACTGTGTACGAATTATGACTCGGTACAGATTTCCTACCGTTCTCTGATACAGTCTCGGGTTAAAAAGAAGTGAGAAAACACGAGATCTGAGAGTTTATAGGCCGTTAACCGACAAGATTTGCAAATCAACCATTTTCAACCAATTACTATCGAGAAGCAGCAACCAAATAAAGAACTTTATAACATATCAGTGAACACACGGACATAGTTTGTCTACAAGGAAGTAACTTGTACCGCGAGCTGACTTTGCAGATGTAAGACTTAACCACTGGTGTAATAATTCGACTTACATTTGCCGCCAACGGACTAAACATGATATCGACTCCAGCATCAGAGACCAAGTTTCGTTCACATAACACAGTGTTCCTCAACCTTTTTAAGCAACGGCACACCCGGGAGCAAATGAAGATATCATGGCAAACTTAGTAACATCTTTAAAGGTTATTCATGTAAACAATACGTTGATTTTCCTCCATTGAACTTATCTGCGTTCCATTTCAAGTTACGGGTGCGCGAAAGTGCAATAAAAAATTACTATGAACAAAAAAACAACAACAATTTCAGTACAATTAACGTCATTTTCATTCGATTCAAATTTCAGAGTAATATACTTTTAAAAATTGGAAAATGATTAAATCAAATTCTCAGCGCTGCATATCGGAAACTTCGACAATATTAATTCATAATTTAAAATAACTTCGCAAGAATTTTGAATTGAACAAAGAAAAAGTTTTCCTATATATATATATATATATATATATATATATACATATATATATATATATATATATATATATATATATATATATATATATATATATATATATATATAGTTAGCTAGTTAGCTAACTAGGTCTGCTCTACTTTATTGAGCACTTTATTTAATTTTTTTTTTGCGTACTCGTATTGTGCTTTTTTCTTTGGGCCTTGGACTTGCATGCTGGACGATTATTTTCGGCTAACGTACATGTTCTTGGTTCTTTCTTTTTTATACCGTTTTTCCCTTTGTTATTGGTTTGATTATTTGCAAATCAATTCACCGAAGGTTTTCCGATCGACTATAGTGTCTTATACTTATAAGACTTCTACTAATAACATATATATATATATATATATATATGAAGAAATATAGACTTAAAATGTGCTATCTTTATGGGATAAAGTGCCTTATATCAGAGATAGAGTGCGTGTAAATATAAAAGTGAACATAGAAGTCAACACTTAGAGGCGACAGTCTGTTTCATGCCAGATGCAATCGTCACTATATATAAATAGCCGAGAAAAATAAAAGCACTCGTGGCCTGACGATTGCATCTAGCATGAAACAGACTGTCGCCTGTAAGTGTTGACTTCTATGTTCACTTTTATATATATATATATATATATATATATATATATATATATATATATAAAAGGCTCAGACATTAATATTCCATGGTTATAATTTATTACATTGGAATCGTAATCACGATCCAATTCATCAGATTCTTACTCTGTCTTGGACATTGAGTTCTACCTGGATTCTATTCTCTTGGGAATATATATCTATATATCTATATATATATCTATATATATATATATATATATATATATATATATATACTGACCACTAATATTATATATATATATATATATATATATATATATATATATATATATATATATATATATATATATATACGTTTGTGTGTGTCTGTGCGTGTGTTAGCATTTGGGTGTCAGTTTGTTTTATGAGTATGCGATATATCTGTCTCAAGCTTCTGTATCTACTTATATGTTAAATTTATACTTGCCCATAAAAACACACTGACACATGACCACGCGAGAGTGAAAACGAGGAGAATTAAGTATGGGAAATCGTTGGTATAAACCAATGGCTTCTGTTACCAATTATAGGCATTTAAGAATATTTGTGGAGATTTCGTAGTTTATTTTGTTCAGGTTAGGTTTCAACTGTTTTATGTATATAGCTTCAAGAATTTTTAGTTTTTGTTCATTGTTTTCATGTTTAAGTATAGTTGTGCTTTCAACAAGGATTTTCCGGAATTGTGTATGCGGCCAGGCATGTTGTTTTAAATGCCTAAAAATGATGCCTAAATACACACGATTTTCACAGGAATATTTCATCAGGTAAGAGGAAATTCCCTCTCAGGATTATCGAGTCATTTGTCAGCCGTTTTAACTTTATGATTAAGTCAATATCAGGAACGAATGACGATTTCAACGACTGCCCTCCCACTTTCATCTCATTTCACCCACTCACCCCGCCCGCAAAAGAAGAGAAGAATTGAAACTTGCTATGAAATATAATTGAAAGGGCTTGGGTCAGCCCCAAGCCTCCATAGTTACGAAGAAGGAAATAGTCGTGTTACAACGATCTGCAGATGAGGACTTGTATGAAAATACATAAAGGCTTTTGTTCGACTTATAGTATATACGAGAAAAGAATTGCAAAAAATATGTGTTTTATGGAAGACGATGGAAATAAAAAAAAATTGAGACTGTGTGGAAAATGGAGTTATTTTTATAGATTCGACCAAAATTTTATCACAGTACAAGATCAAATTCGGCATTTTTTAAAAAGAGGATCTTGTTAATATCTGTCACTCCTATCTATCTATCTATGTATCTATCTCAGCCTATTAATATCTATATATCTATCTCAGTCTGTTTATATATATATATATATATATATATATATATATATATATATATATATATATATATATATAATGACAATAGGGAAACTGTAATAGTTGCCGACGCGTTTCGTCCAATGTAGACGTTCTCAAGGCAAAAAACGAAATTAATTTATTTAAACAAAGTAACTAATAATAACAAAAACAAAATGTCCTTAGCAACTGGAAGAATTTAGAGAACGTTATTTTTATATTGTTAAGTGAAAATTACGTCAATTACTGTCACGTGTGAAGATATTGTTTTTATTGGTGTGTTGATCGATTCAACTATTTTCTTTTGATTCCACTATATTGTTGTGTGCGTTTGTTTGGGTGAGTAGTAATTCTGTTAAGAAAGGTGAAATAGTTTTCCTGTTGTCATTTATATTTATAAATATTGTCTTTTCTACGGGTTAACTCTGAGAAATTTTCATATATATATATATATATATATATATATATATATATATATATATATATATATATATATATATATATATGGGGTGTAACAGCAAAATTGTCCAAATCGTGTAACAGGGTGGGATAATTGTCCACCCCACAGAATGTCTAATATTTAAAACACCACTAAACTAATAGAGTTTCTTTCTTTTTTTCAGTTTTTCAGATAAAACGTTTAGCCATATTGACACCATTTGTCGTCAGAATCATTGGAAAAACCCTTTGAGTTATTCAGCGAGAAAGAGAACAGGTTAAAATCGTTTCTTGTCAACACCGCTGTCTTCCTAAATGAGCAATGGAGAGAAGGAAAAGATCATTCTGGTCTACAGTAATGGTTTTCATACTCTGGCTTCCATCTTCCATATCATGCGATGTCATGACACAACGTTCTTGAACCCACATATAAGAAAGTCAACCCTCTGTTGATCACAACAATTTGTGTCTTTCACAATTTTGATCACTACAATACTCACCCTATAATTAACAATACCCTGATGATGATAATATGCTATGCCGAAAGTACTCGGAGAATAAATACAATATGAATCAGAACAGCGATTTTGTCTCGTCTTTCCATATCCACACAGAAAATTTTATCCGTGAATATGAAACGATCTTATTGAGAATAAGTAGACAGGACATGTCTAAATTATTTAACGAAACCTGCCTTAATATATATATATATATGTGTGTATGTGTGTGTGTGTGTGTGTGTGTGTGTGTGTGTGTGTGAATGCGTGTGTACGTGTATGTGTGTTTGTCTGTGTGTGCATGTGTGTGTGCGTGTGAGTGGTGAGAGTAAAGATTTATCACTTAGCTGATTGATGTTACCTTCAGCATCCCGACTCCAGAGTTTCGTAGACGGACTTGTCACACCCCTTTTCAGGCGGGGGGATATCAGCAATTGACTACCTATATTGATACTGGAATACCTCGATTACTGCGGCTAATGTGGACCTAAAAAACACGCACTCATCGAAAACGCATTAATCGAATATAAAGGAAATTGACAAACAAAATAGTTAACCATTTTCCACTTTTAATTTTTATGTTTTAATTACTCGGTAAACGTGTCTGATTTAATAAATTACAAACAATTTGTTTGCTTATTTCTAACATAATCCTTTCATATTCACGAATATTTTTTCCGTGAATTACAAACAAATGAGACAAGAAATGCACTGTAACAGTGAAAATCACTTTTAGTTCCCAGGTAATTTCCATCTTTCGAAAATTACTGGGAAATAAAAGCGATTTTCACTGTTATGGTGCATCTCTTGCCTCATTTGATTGTAATACACGGAAAAAATATTCGTGAATATGAAAAGATTATGCTAAAAATAAGCAAACAAATTGTTTGTAATTTATTTAATTGTATGCCTACGAGAGAATTTGCTGCCTAAATACAGAAATATATATATATATATATTCAAGCATGTTTTATTAAATAATTTAGACTTATTTTGTTTGTTTATATTAGATTTAATACTTTCAAGTCCACGAATTAATTTCTTGGTGGCCATAGAAAATTAATTAAGAAATATTCCAAAATTTTCTTTCAAGTACTTTTTTATTTCCCAATGGATTTTCAATCTCATCTGAGATCATGTTCAGGGGTTGAATATCTATGGATGTATTACGCGTTAAGACCGCAAATTCAAAATAGTTTTTACCTCTATGCAAGGAAGGTAAATTATATGATTTTTTTAATTCGGATAAATTATTTAACTAAACATCCTTGAATGAAAACATGCTGCTTATATATATATATATATGTAAATAAATATATATATATATATATATTGTGTGTATTTAGGCAGCATTTTTTCATTAATGCATGTTTCATTAAATAATATAGACAAGTGTTGTCTATTTATTTTATGTAAATTCTTTCCATATCGTCTAAGATTAATGAAACGAAGAAAGAAAAACACAATATTGATACATATTTTTTAATCCTATCTAAGCTTTTGGCTTACAATTACATTACAATATATTAAGCAATACACGGACAAAACAGTGATGATAGTCTGTTTCTGTTTACATGGAGGATTTCCAAGCAACGACAAACTCGTGGAAGCGAAAATCTCACCGCACCTCATGACGTCACACATGACCACGCGAGAGTGAAAACGTGAAGAATTAAGTATGGGAAGCCGTTGGTATAAACTAATGACTTCTGTTATAAATTATAGACATTTAAGAATATTTGCGGAGATTTCATAGTTTATTTTGTTCTGGTTAGATTTCAACTATTTTATGTACATAGCTTCAAGAATTTTTAGTTTTTGTTTATTGTTTACATGTTTAAGTATAGTTGTGTTTTCAGCAAGGATTTTCCTGAATTGTGTCTGTGGCCAGGCGTAAACAGACTATCATTATTGTTTTATCCGTGTATTGGTTAATATATTGCAATGTAATTGTCATCTTTGATAATAGCTTGTGTAAGCCGAAAGCTTAGATAAGATTAAAAAATATGTATCAATATTGTGATTTTCTTTCTTCTTAATGATAATGTTATTAAGCTTATCAGATGACATATATATATATATATATATATATATATATATATATATATATATATATATATATATATGTATATAAAGGCTTAAACACTGATATTCCATATTAGTGTTTAAGCCTTTTTATTATATCCTTATTCTGTTCTGGACATTGAGTTCTACCTGGATTCTATCCTCTTGGAATTATTTTTTATACATATATATATGTATGTGTATGTATGTATGATTGCATATGTATGTGTAAATTTACCACTAATATTATCTATCTATCTGTCTATCTATCTATCTATATATATATATATATATATATATATATATATATATATATATACATATATCAGTCTGTCATCTCTCTCAATCTGTTCATATCTATCTATGTATCTATCGATAACTGGCGCCTCGGCGTGGTGCTAATGAAGTTACCCTGGTTGACCATTAGTATTGAGTTTACTCACTTCGTGCCCCATACCAAAATTTGGCATTAAATAACGATTATCCAGCCAGAGTTGACATGAAAAATCAGCCAACCTCTACGAACCTGGCTCCCTCGTCCTGTGCCTTGCTGGGTCGTGTCTATAATCACGGTGTTTCATAGGGCAGCGGGAGTTGATTAGGTTGTGTAAAATATTATTGTAAAAAATTACCGCATAAAATGCCGTAATAATGACTGTCAAATGTCTTTATTTCCTGAACTGCGCGCGTTTTTTGTTACACGTACCTTTGATTTGTGAGGCTGGCTTGTTGGGTGTTTATTTTTTTAATTATTTGTATCATGTTCTCGGTGCAACTGTAGCTCATTTTTACTGTTTTTCGTTGAATATCTTGTGGGAAGTGCTTGATGGGGGAAAGTTTTGTGTATGAGTTTATAAATATGTTCGTAAAGTTTGTTTTTAAGTTTTGTTGCACGGTGGCTTGAACCATATGATATATCTTTTCCTGTTGCTTTTCTCTGTTCTGTGGTGTGTATGTGAATGTTTCGAAAATCTACTACGTACACGGTGTAACTGAAGAGTAAAGAACAAATGCCCCTTAAACAGAAATTGCTTACAGAATAATGTAATATATCAAGCCACTGTAAAATAGGCAGTAAAGGAAGAAAAAAATCTACATAGTAGTAATTAGTTATTTTTTTTAAATTATTTGTATCATGTTCTCGGTGCAACTGTAGCTCATTTTTACTGTGTTTTTTGTTGAATATCTTGTGGGAAGTGCTTGATGGTGGGGGGGAATTTTGTGAATGAGTTTAATGAATATGTTCCTAACGTTAGTTTTTAAGTTTTGTTTCACGGTGGCTTGAACCATATGATATATCTTTTCTTGTTTTTTCTCTGTTCTGTGGTGTGTATGTGAATGTTTCGTAAATTTACTACGTACACAGTGTAACTGAAATGTAAAGAACAAATGACCTTTAAATAGAAATTGCTTACAGAATAATGTAATATATCAAGCCACTGTAAAATCAGCAGATAAAGAAGAAAAAATATACATAGTAGTAATTAGTTATTTTTTTAATTATTTGTCAAGTCCTCGGTGCAACTGTAGCTCATTTTTACGATGTTTTTTTTGTTGAATATCTTGTGGGAAGTTCTTGATGGAGGAAAGTTTTGTCTATGAGTTTAAAGAATGTGTTCCCAACGTTTGTTTTTATGTTTTGTTACACGGTGTCTTGAACCATATGATATATCTTTTCCTGTTGTTTTTTCTTTTTTGTGTTCTGTTGTGTGCATGTGAATGTTTCGAAAATTTACTATCTACACAGTCTAAATGCAGAGCAAAGAACAAATGCCCCTAAAACGGAAATTGCTTACAGAATAATGTAATATATCAAGCCACTGTAAAATCAGCAGATAAAGAAGAAAAAGTATACATAGGAGTAACTGAAGGCTCTTGTAAACAAAGAAACTACGCACACAAAACATCCTTCGCAACAACTAAACACGCGAAAAGCGCAATGATTTCTAAGCATGTATAGGAAACTGAAAACAATTCACACCAAAAAATACTGGAAAATAAGGAAAACACAATGCTTTCTAAACATATATGGGGAATTAAAAACTAAAACAAACCAAACATATCATGGAAAGTAAGCTAAACAGCATCAGCCTACAACAAAAAATCCAAAATTAAACTTTGTCAGAAGAAAATAGCCATAATTACCTTCCCAGACCAAAACAAATTACTAAATAAACTATCGGAACTCTTCTCAAAATGCAGACATGAACGCAAATTTTTACTACGTTACTTAAAAATCGATAACTAAAACGAACAAAAAAATAAAAAATAAATTAATTAAAATAAAATAAATAAATATAATAATAATAAATCCAAATCAATAAATAAGTAAAAAAAATTAAGGAAATACTAAACAAATTAACAAAACACAAAGGCTGAACAAATGAATATAATTATATTTGATTACAAACAATTAAAAATAAAATTTAGCTAACTAATATTTAATTTTATTCAATAAAACCACCACTAGCATCAATAACTGCCTCTACACGTAGTCGAAATCGGCTGCAAGTTCTGATTAATTGGTCCTTATTTATGTCAGACATTACTCGAATTATTGCAGCTTTAAGAGAATCTTGGGTGTTATGAGGCTTTTTATTAACCTCCTTCTCAACAACGCTCCACACATAATAGTCTAGGGGGGGTGAAATCTTGAGAGTTAGGAGGCCAAATGTTGGGTGTGATGTGATCGTACAAATGGTCAGCCATCCATTCTTGCAACTCTGAGGAAACGTGCAATATCCAAATCGGTATGATTAGCCTTTAATGCCACAATCACAGCATGCCTTTTCATTTCATTTGTTATCATAAGGTTTGCCATTCTTGATTTCTGAAAAATAAAAGAATTAGAAGTTAGTGGGAAGCAGTATTAATCTTAAATCTGTATGTCCTCAAATACCAGCCTCACCTTGTACATATATATATGTACAGGGTGGCAATAAAGTCACTTTCCAGCTACTTATTATAAAAAGCAAAGCACTGAAGCAGGCGGCTTGCTGTTCGAAAAGTATCGGTTACTATTGCTTACTATAGAATTTTATTGTTATTAACCAGAATTAACCTGAACCATTTTAATAATAAATTTCCAGATGGCTGTTTAATTGCTTTAACTAAATTGTTATTGTAAGTAACTGCATAGTGACTTTATTGCTAATCTGTATATATATATATATATATATATATATATATATATATATATATATATATATATATATATATATATATATATATATATATATATTCCAATAATATATATCTTCCATATGTATTTGAGCGCTTAGCCTTGGAGCGGGTAAAATGGTGATCAACGTGTTTTAGTGGACTCAGCAGTTTTCAAAACCTGCTGGTCTGAATCATCTTCAAGAAACAAGAGCAATATCTAAACGGTCAGCCAATCTAACAGTGATCTCATCCCACAATCCTCACTCTTGCTCCATATGCGGCCTCCTTTGTAAATCACTAGCGGGTCTTAAGTGCAACTTAAGATTCTCGCACAAAATTTCATAACTGAATCAATTAAGCTGCCAGATCCTCATACGTCGAAGCCAACGGGAGAGTCCATTATGATATATATATATATATATAGTGTATTGGGGCAGCAGATCATTATTTAAACATATATTGTTAAATATAACAGACAATGAATGTCTATTATGTTTTATCATGAGCCGTTCTAAACTTCGTATATTTGCTTTAATTTCGGATGAAAATAGAGACAAAAATTGTCCAACATTTGGATATTTTTTATTAAGCTGTTCCTTGATCTAAGCTTTCGGCTCACATGAGCCATCTTCAGAGTGGTTATACGGACATTTAAACAAAGATATCTGTTACACTGACATAGAAGAGTGCTATGCGACGATAACGGTCACAGAATAACAGACGCAGGTGGTAAATTCCTGATGCGGTTCTATGACGTCATACCACGTGATAGACCGTAATATTAACAACAGAACCATATGTCTAGATACAATAAAATGTGCTGTTACGAGTTTGAAATGTAATTTTCTTGAATGGGTTACTTTGTTTTAATGTAACCTCTAGCAACCGAAGCAATTCGGGCCGGACTTGCAAACTTACTGACAGGAACCGACGTGCATTAAAACGCAATGTGGCGAAAAATCATCGGACTACTGCGGCGAAAGTGACTGCTGAGTTGAATAATCATCTGAACAGTCCAGTTTCTACTAAAACTGTTCGTCGTGAGCTCCATAAGGCTGGATATCATGGAAAAGCCACCGTAAGGAAAACTCTTCTCTCCACTCGCAACATTCAGAAGAGGTTCAAGTGGTGCAGAGATCACAATGCCTGGTCTGCAGACCAATGGAAGCAAGTCATATTCTCAAACGAGTCCAGTTTTTCTCTTTTCCAACAGTGAAGAATGGTGGTGGATCAGTGATAGTTTGGGCCGCCATATCATGGAAATATCTCGGTCCAATAGTTGCACTCCGTGGCAGAATCAACATCAAAGATTACCTGAAGATTTTGGGTGATCATGTTCATCCAATGGCCCAGACGTTTCCCCCTGATGGTAACTGCATCGTCCAAGACGATAATGCTCCAATAAATACCGCTTGAGTGGTTAACAATTGGTATGAAGAGCATGAAAGTGAGCTAGAACATATGAAGTGGCCTCCCCAATCTCCAGATATCAATATTATTGAACATTTGTGGTGCATTTTGGAGCGACAAGTTAGGAGTCACTATCCTCCACCGTCGTGTCTTAAAGAGCTGAGCCGGTATTGATGGAAGAATGGCTGAATATTCTTCTGGATGAAGTCAGGAAGCTGTATGATTCCATTCCTAGACGTATTAAAGCTGTATGTGAGGCTAAAGGAAGACCAACTCCATATTAAATAAATTTTCTTTGAATTTAACAAGTGTTTCAATTATTTTGTCCAACCCCTGTATGGGCGTGCGCGGAAACTATTCGAACAAAATAGACAAACGAATAGACTGACGAAAGATGTTTGCCGCACAATCCAATATTGAATACAGCGACCAATTGCGTATGTATGGATACGCCCAGTCCCACACACTATATATATCTTTATGTGGGCTGCAATGCGTACACATGCGTGTATGTATGTTTGCGTCAGTATTACTGGTGTTCCGACGATAATTGTCATTCCCGCTACCATAAAACAGCGATATTCGCAACAATATATAAACCAAAAATTTTAAAAATTAATCAGTTTGTCTGACGATCGCAAATATCACAAACTCACATCAATCCAACTATATATATATATATATATATATATATATATATATATATATATATATATATATATATATATATATATAATATTATGAATTAACTGATTTAAAATATGGATTCTTCGCTACATAGGAATTACCATGTTTCAAAAACCGAAGCTAAAAACTTCAAATTTAATTCAATAATTAAATTAGAAGCATTAGTTCTGATTCAACTTCAAGCGAATTTTGGAATGGTTTAATTTAATTATATAATTAAATTTGAAATTTTTAGTTTTTGAAACATGGTAATCTCTGTGTAGCGAAGAAACCATATTTTAAATCAGTTAACTTATAATATTTATGCTCTCTAAATTTACATTGAGCACTGTTTTGTAAAAATAAAAACATCAATAAGAACACCGGATTATATATCTTACTATTCTTTCTTTTTATTATAATATATATATATATATATATATATATATATATATATATATATATATATATATATATATATATATATATGTATTTGTGACTGGAAAACCGTTTCGTTGAAACTAGATTTGATAATGCGTTTCGTCCTTTTAAGCTTCAACAGATCCATAATCATAATAATAATAAACAAAAGAAAGAAAGTTTACTCATCTTTGTCGCCATATTTATTACAACGTTTCGACCTTTCAGTATCTGTTTATATTTCTGAGATGAGGTATTATGTACACTATTTATATTATTTGGACTATTGTCCTCATCTTTGTCGCCATATTTATTACAACGTTTCGACCTTTCAGTATCTGTTTATATTTCTGAGATGAGGTATTATGTACACTATTTATATTATTTGGACTATTGTCCTCATCTTTGTCGCCATATTTATTACAACGTTTCGGCCCTTCAGTATCTGTCTATATTTCTGAGATGAGGTATTATGTACACTATTTACATTATTCGGACTATTGTCCTCATCTTTGTCGCCATATTTATTACAACGTTTCGGCCCTTCAATATCTGTTTATATTTCTGAGATGAGGTATTATGTACACTATTTATATTATTTGGACTATTGTCCTCATCTTTGTCGCCATATTTATTACAACGTTTCGACCTTTCAGTATCTGTTTATATTTCTGAGATGAGGTATTATATACACTATTTATATTATTTGGACTATTGTCCTCATCTTTGTCGCCATATTTATTACAACGTTTCGGCCCTTCAGTATCTGTCTATATTTCTGAGATGAGGTATTATGTACACTATTTACATTATTCGGACTATTGTCCTCATCTTTGTCGCCATATTTATTACAACGTTTCGGCCCTTCAATATCTGTTTATATTTCTGAGATGAGGTATTATGTACACTATTTATATTATTTGGACTATTGTCCTCATCTTTGTCGCCATATTTATTACAACGTTTCGGCCCTTCAATATCTGCCTATATTTCTGAGATGAGGTATTATGTACACTATTTACATTATTTGGACTATTGTCCTCATCTTTGTCGCCATATTTATTACAACATTTCGGCCGTTGTACGCTCCGGCCTTCTTCAGGTGGTTTGAATGTCAAACCGAACGCTTTACTTCGCTCACTGGAATAGACTGTTCTAGTTCCACGTGCCATGTTTAATGGATGTCAGTTTAAAATGCATTAAGAACGCAGTAGAAACAGATAGATAGATAGATAGATAGATAGATAGATAGATACGAACAGACTGAGATAGATAGATAGATAGATAGATAGATAGATAGATAGATAGATAGATAGATAGATAAATAGATAGATAGATAGATAGATAGATACGAACTGACTGAGATAGATAGATAGATAGATAGATAGATAGATAGATAGATAGATAGATAGATAGATAGATAGATTAATGCCCTAGTATAACGAGGGAGATAGGTAGAAGGATAGTAATCTAGTGAGATGTTGTCATAGATAGATAGATAGATAGATAGATAGATAGATAGATAGATAGATAGATAGATCTGAAGTGAATGACATAGTTCCGAGTAATAAATCCTACTCCAAGATGATATATTTTCGGGGACTGTCAAATTTGAATTTGAATCCTTTAGAATTTTTTTTAACAAGTAATTAGAAACTGCTCCCTTATCCTTCCCAAGAAGTCATAACAATTTGCAGATAATGAAGGAAAAGGAATGTGTGGAAAGCCAAGAAGGAAAAAATAAAACATAAAAACATTAAATAACAATTGACAGTGTTTTCGTTTTGAAAATTCGGTCTTGTGGGCTCGACTTATACACGAGAACGGACCGTCTATCAGCTGAAGGCCTGCCGAGCGGGGCGCGTTTTCGTTCGAGAGCCGACGGGGGAAGAAAAAGAAATGGTGGCAAGTTATGAAGTTCTATAGCGTCAAACGGTTCTCCCTTTTTATGGACCGTCTATCCCTTTAACAGAAATCCCCTTTCGCAGCCATTTCAGCGTTTCTCCCCCCCCACCACTCTTTTTATTCCCCCTCCACCCCGCCTCCATTACCACCTTTTCTATCACGCTACTTGTTTTCAATATGTAACACATGGGATTTGTACAGGACTGGATGGAAAAGTACTTAGCCAAGCCTGATTTGATGCAAGAATCGCCCGGGGTTCTCGGGGCCACAGACGATTAAAAGATTATTAACTGTCTTGTAAAAAAAAAATCATACACCCCCCCCCCCAACACACACACATACACACATATATATATATGTGTGTGTGTATGTGTGTGTGTGTGTGTGTTTATATGCATATTTGTGGGTGTGTATTTTTCTTCATATAACAGGAAAGGGATATTTTTGTACGTATTTTGGCTTTTGTTAGTATATATATATATATATATATATATATATATATGTATATATATATATATATATATATATATATATATATATGTATATATGTTTGCGTGTGTGTACGCGCACGCGCCTGTATGTACCTCTGTGTGGTTCCTAGTAAATAAACACCTGGCGATTATTTTAGAATTGTTATGTAGAAACGCTAGGTATTTAATTATTTGCTTATACATGGACACACACACACATACATATATATATATATATATATATATATATATATATATATATATATATGTATATGTATATGTGTGTGTGTGTGTGTGTGTGTGTGATCCAACGTCGATAGCAGGACTCGGAGTTTTATGCGGTCTTGCAATCTTCAGGTGTTGTTTATATTCTGTCCGTTATGAGGTTCGCGTTTTCATAAGCATATTTATATATATGTGTGTGTGTGTGTTTGTGTGTGTGTCTGTGTGTGTGCGTATGCTTTTATGTGTGTATATATATATTGAACTCAGACTCTTTTGGTCCTGTCACTGGATCTAACCAACACCTTTATTCACTGCGCCATGTGTCCTTGACGTTTCGGCCGTTGTACGCTCCGGTCTTCTTCAGGTTGTTGGAATATCGAACTGAATGAACCCTTTATTTCGCTCACTGGGGTTAGACTGTTCTAGTTCCACGTGCCCTGTTTAATGGATGTCAGTTATCAGTTATCTCCTGTTAATCCCCCTCTCCGAATTCTCCACTGCCTTAACCGGCAGTCTAACCACCCCACACACCGAGAGCGAAATAAAGGGTTCAGTTTGACGTTCCAACCACCTGAAGAAGGCCGGAGCGTACAACGGTCGAAGCGTTGTAATAAATATGGAGACAAAGATGAGGACAATTGACCGAATAATGTAAATAGTGTACATAATACCTCATCTCAGAAATATAGACAGATACTGAAGGGCCGAAACGTTGTAATAAATATGGCCACAAAGATGAGGACGATAGTCCGAATAATGTAAATAGTGTACATAATACCTCATCTCAGAAATATAGACAGATACCAAGGGCCAAAACTTTGTAATAAATATGGCAACAAAGATGAGGACAATTGCCCGAATAATGTAAATAATGTACATAATACCTCATCTCAGAAATATAGACAGATACTGAAGGGCCGAAACGTTGTAATAAATATGGCGACAAAGATGAAGACAATAGTCCGAATAATGTACACAGTGTACATAATACCTCATCTCACTCAATAACGGTACTATAATAGTACCTTCCACTTACAATATCTTTTATTCGCAATAATAACTCGATGTCTACAGCTGAAGTAAGAAGTTATGCCAGTAATAAATAAGGTAGAAATTATTTTATTGCTCTTATTATCAGTTTATGTGTTTGTATGTGGGTCTATGTGTCTCTGTGTGTATAGGATGTATAATGTGTTTGTAATATTATAAAAATGAAGATAATGCGACAAATTGTAAAAGCTATACACGACGCGTTTCGCCGAGATTGTCTGCTCGCTCTGGGTAGAATGAAAAAAAGACAAAACTGTATGTCATGAAAATACGTTCGAACCCCTGAGGATAATTTGGGACCATAAGTCATATTACATGCATGTATATATAGGCACACTCTTAAATTTTGAAAAAAAATTCAACAATCAGCGTTGCGACCGCACGCTCCAAAATTTCTTACCGTTAACAATAACACATTTCTAAAAAAAACATATTTCGAATCACATCTATTCTTTCGTTGTCCCGTTATTACCTGGATGTAAAAAACAAATCTATTTCCATACCTGATGATGTCTGTATGATCAAACGAAAGTACTCGTATAAAAAGACCTTTTGCAACTGGAATTTATTAAAAACGGGGATCATAACATTCATCTACAGCTTAGTGGGTTAATGAATCTTAATAAATTTGTTTGCGAAGATGGATTCTCGCTATTTATATCATTAACTTCACTATCTGCTTTTTGTATGCATGATTCATTATATATATATAATTTGTAGATCTGATGAATTGGAACGTAATTACGATTCCAATGTAATAAATTATAACCATGGAATATTAGTGTTTCAGCCTTTTATATTATATTCTTACTCTGTCCTGGAGATTGAGTTCTACCTGGATTCTATCCTCTTGGAAATTATATACATATATATATATATATATATATATGTGTGTGTGTGTGTGTGTGTGTGTGTGTGTGTGTGTGTGTTTGTATGCATGTCTATATATTTTAGATATATATATGTATGTGTGTATATTAACGACTAATATTATCAATATCTATCTATCTATCTATCTATCTATCTATCTATCTATATATATATATATATATATATATATATATATATATATATATATATATATAGCTCTAATACGTACACATATAGCATCTATATTAAAGCTTTTTTTTAATCTATGGGATACACTGTTTTCCTGGCGTTAACCTCGAGAACCCAGAGGAAGCAGACGCTCTCGGCGAAACGCGTCGTTTATAGCTTTTCGAGTTTGTGTCATTATCTACGTACACACACACACACACTCACATACACACACACACACACACACATATATATATATATATAGAGAGAGAGAGAGAGTGAAAATTTGACATTGAAGTCAACACACATTGGCTACAGACTGTTTCATGCTAAAACCCAATGTTAAGGCCATGTGTAGTGTGTTTTGGTTCGACAATTTATATAAGCTATGGTGCATTATGGGTAGTAATAGTATTTTTAAAATAACATGGAAGAAATGCATAATTTTCTCAACGTTTTGAGGAAAATTATCTTTTTAAATTGTCGAGCCTTGTTGAAATTGTCTGAAACGATAAAAAAACAAATACACCGAAAAAAAGTTGTTTACATCTCTTATGCCCCATCTCTTGTTTTGTTTGTTTTTTTTTTTAAAAAAAGCTATTATTTCATTTTCTTTTTTAAATATTTAGAAATTGTTCTTAAAAATAATTAATGTAAAAATTCGATAAACAATACATTTATCGTTGTGGTCGGCTTCCGTCCGTCTCGAGAGACGATGTAGGGCGGTTCGCTACGAGCCTGGGCGGGATATATATCGTAGACTCGTCCAAAGGAGAGGATAAACCAATACAGTTTGGTACCAACGCTGCTGCATGAGTTACCGGAAGGTAGCACAAAGTACCGGGTTTGAATTCAGAGTTGTCCTTCTCCTAGACCAGTTGCCATCCAAGGCTATCGAACCCACTCTGTCCTGCTATTTACCCATAGCTGGAGGGAGAAGAAGAGGATTCCTACCAACGGTATTCGACTGGAATTACTCAATCCGAGCCGCTACCCTTTACTCCAATGTTCCTCCATTTTTCCCGCAGTATTTTGCCATTTCTTTCTGCGGTAGACCAGTTGCCATAGAACCCAGTCTGTCCTGCTATTTACCCATAGCTGTGGGGAGAAGAAGAGGATTCATTAGCACATAAGTGAATATAATGGATTCGACTGGAATTCGAACTCGGCTCTCTGATTCCTCAATCCGAGCCGCTATCCATTACTCCACCGTGCCCCCTCTCACCGTATTTTATTGTGTGTAATACGAGAAGTTTTGAATGGAAATTATAGGCAAAAATAGGGGCTGCTTTATACACAAGGACATATTTTCAGAAATTGTTACTCTCCTTAAAAAAAAAAATCTTATTTGAAATAGCAAAATTGAAAATACACTCAGTACATCCTATATAACAAATGCAAATGTCAGTGTATCACTGTGTCACACTTTTTCAACTTTACTCCTAGAGGTCGTAGCCGAACATAGCATACCATTTTAGAACCAGGCCAAATCCGTGAGCAAATTAAAAATATCCTGGGTCGGATCCAGACCCGCAATCCTGAAATTTTGGATTCCCGAGTTTTCATTACTGCAATTGTTTTCGGCGATTTTTTTATGTGATTTTTTGCGATTAATTTTTTGTAATTTGGGAATGATCGAAATTAATTGCGAAATCCAGCGAAAGTCATCCATGAATTAAAAATAATTGTTTATACGGAAAGTAAGGACCTACGTACATAAAATTGTCTTTAAATTAACTGTTGTCAGACGTATTATCGTTGAACTTTTAAAAGGTAAGCTTAATTTTTAATGCAAGACTTAAATACAGCGATCAATTTTGAGTTCTTCTGTAGTTTATTGTTGCCTATCGCATACGGCAGCAGTATGCTTCGCAAAAAGCAATCTCCGCCAACAGAGGAGCAGATTGCAATGAAAAGAGCCAAGGCTGCAGCGAGGAAAATAAAATCCCGTGCAAATGAAAACCTAGATCAAACGGCAGCCAGGAAAGCTTCCTATGCTGAAAATATGCAAAGACTTCGGCGACTCTCAGACAAGCCGAAAGCCCAATCAAGAGCTCTTCGCAGGAGATTCCGAAGTCGTCCGAATTGCAGGAGATTCCGAAGTCGTCTAGAGGCCGTGGTTGAAGCCAATGGCGATTTTATTGAGTAAATTTACTCTTTAGTATTTCGAAATTTTTTTGTGCAATTTTGGTAAATGTATCTGTTAAAATGGGATGTCAGCGTTATTTTCATAAGAAAGGCCAGTGCAAATGAAAACCCAGATCAAACGGCAACCAGGAGAGCCTTCCAATGCTGAGAATACGCAAAGACTTAAGGACTCTTCAACTTCTGAGTAAGCCTAAGACCCAATCAAGAGCCGTCCTTAAATGCTGCCCGAGATGTCGGCTTTTAAGCTAGTAGATAATAAAACACAAAGTTGGCAGGTTTTCATTGTAATTGTTTGCAACAGGTATTTGATATGTCAGCAATATTTGCTTCCCTGTTCATTCTTATTGGAAGACAATATGTCTTATTAATATAGTGACATATAATAAATTCATATCAAACAGAAAAGTATGCTAAATTAATTAACATCTTAAAATAGAGTGTTGTTCGATAAAAGTGACTCACCTTTTTTCTTTTTACCTAAAAAGTTTTTCACCTGTTTTTGGGGATCAAACTAATTTTTAATCTTACTAATATAAAGACCCCTTCCCGACAACCTAGTAAAAAAAAGGTTACTCACCCTAAGGTATTCTATTGATAATTATAATTTTGCATATAAATGAGATTTAGGGAAACGATCTGTGCAAAAAAAGTGACTCGATTATTTCCTGCAACTAGTAATCAATAGAAACATAACCGAACAGCTTTAAATAAAGAATAATAGAGGTATAATTTATTTATAATAGGTAATATAGTTCGAAATATTTAATAATCTATGGGTGCTCCTTTATTTTGAATAACCTTTTCAACCCTTTTTGGCATTGACTTGATTAGGTTCTGGCAAATCTCATCTCCAAGCAATGAATTCCATACGGATATGAAATTCACAATCAAATCCTCTTTGTTGCTCAACTGCTTTCTCGAGAGCCTGTACTTTATAATGCTCCATAAGTTTTCTATGGGGTTGAGGTCAGGAGATTGGGGCGGCCATGTCATAACACTCACCTGTTTTTCATCCAAGTATTCCTTCATCAATTTTGATTTGTGACAGGGAGCATTATCCTGCATAAAAATGAGCTTGGTGGGGTCGATTTGCACCCTTTCAGCAGAAGGGAGCAGACAAGACACTAAAATTCTCTTGTACTGCTCGCTCCTGAGGGTCTTTTCAATAGGTTTTAAGAAACCAGTTCCATGAAAAGAAAAGCATCCCCAGAACATTATACTGAACGGATGCTTGACAGTATTACTGATAAATTCAAAGAGCTTTCAAAGCTTCTTCTTCTTCGGATTTTAGATCGCTTATCCTTTGAATTTAGCTCAACTTTCCTTTCATCGGAGAAGAGAACATTTAGTAAAAAAATTAAAAATAAAAAAAAATCAGGTGAGTCACTTTTATCGAACAGCACTGTATATTCCCGGGTAAGTCTAGTTAGCACCTTTGCCTGGAAATTCGAAAATACGTTTTGAAACGGAAATTAGAAGAAGCGGGCAATGGCGAAACTTCCGATTCATTTCTCTTCTTTCATATTGTGAAAATTTAAATCAAACAAGTGCCGAAATTTAAACACAGTGATACCCCTCGGGTGGTGTTGGGGCTCAATCTAAAATAAGCTTCCCATGCAAATGCCTACATCACGGACGATGGTAATAATATTTTAGGGATATTACCGTTCTTGTCATATATTGCATATAAATATGGTTTGAGCATAGAAGTGAATTATATGCTGTTTGTTAAAAGTAAATATTCTAGATTAAACTACTTGTTTCAACCGAAGATAATTTGATGGTTTTCCTATTTTAATTCTTCCGATGAATCTTAATTCTTAAGTTAAATAAGGAGTCCCGGTGGAATAATGGATATCGGTTTGGATTGAGAAATCGGAGAGGCGAGTTCGAATTCCAGTCGAATCCATTATATTCACTTACGTGTTAATACCCTTGGGAAAGGTATGAATCCTCTTCTTCTCCCACCAGCTATGGGTAATAGCAGGACAACAGGTTAAGGAGAAGGAGAATCCCTCTTTTATACAAGAAAACCAATATTATTTATGAATTCACATGCCCCTGAAGGAAACGGCTAATATTAGCATTAACATCAGCATAGGAAGGGCCATTTCAATTACATAGGCACGGTGGAGTAATGGATTGAGAAATCGGAGAGGCGAGTTCGAATTCCAGTCGAATCCATTATATTCACTTACGTGCTAATACCCTTGGGAAAGGTATGAATCCTCTTCTTCTCCCTCCAGCTATGGGTAAATAACAGGACAGACTGGGTTCTATAGCCTTGGATGACAACTAGTCTAGAAGAAGGACAACTCTGAATTCAAAACAGGCGGAGGGTTGTTTGGGGACCTTGTGGCACTTAGTACACCAGGTCTGTATTCGGCAAAAAGTGTGGATGGTCCTGCACAAAACCTTCACCACTATAATCAAATCTCATATGCTGCTGTCGGTTTCCTAGGAACTGATCTGCTTGACGAATTCGACGGGAGAGTCGAGAGCGAGTATGAGTATATGGCAACTGGCATACCACAGAAAGAAATGGCAACCTACTGCGGGAAAAATGAAGACACGGTGGAGTAAAGGATAGTGGCTCGGATTGAGGAATTCCAGTCGAATCCATTGCATTCACTTACGTGCTAATACACTTGGGAAAGGTGTGAATCCTCTTCTTCTCCCTCCAGCTATGGATAAATAGAAGGACAGAGTGGGTTCTATAGCCTTGGATGGCAACTGGTCTATGAGAAGGACAACTCTGAATTCAAACCCGGAGTGGAGCCCCGAAGGCGGATGGACGGCACTTTGTGTTTCCTTTAGGCAACTCCTGCAGCCGCGTTGGTACCAAACAGTATTGGTTTATCCTCTCCTTTGGACTCTTCCTAGTTCTCCATATATCCCGCCAAGGCTCGTAGCGTACCGCGCTACACTATCGTCTCTCGAGACGGACGGATGACGACAAAGTTAGATAATGATTTAAATAAGTTCACTGCGAGTTCCACGGCCATAAAGTACCCGTGGAAATTCCGACTACCGCGTTGTTAAATATTTGAGCTTAACAAATTCAAGAAAATAACGCAATAACGATCATATGTGCGAATACGTTTCATTATTTAAGAGGGTACAAATATTTGAAGTATTTTCGATTTCACTGAAGCAGACGTGAAACACACAGAGTGTTATCGAATCCTCTATCTTCTCTCTTACTCTTAATGTCTTTATCTCACCGAAACCAACCAGCGTCTCTGGTATGTACTTTCCGTCTTTCCCCGTGATCAAAACGGAATAGTAAGTTATTTATTAGGTATTGACGAGACGTAACTAAGGAACAGGGAGAATAATAATTAGAAAGACCCGAGAAATTTTCACAGGTTTCCGATTTCAATTATCTGATGATTCTTAATACTTTCGTTAATGATTGAATAAGCTCATTATTGCAAAGTTTTTCAGTAAAATGAATAGAGCACTCCGGCTGATTGGCATTTGTTTACATTCGTAAAAACAATATGCTAGATTTATCTGCTTCACTCTGCCGAATGAAGATAGCTCAGTGGTAGAAGCGCTGACTGACACCAAATCGGTTGGATTTCGATCCTGTCTTGAGGCATTCGGATGTCTAGTCGCACTGAGGAGCTGTGATACAGCGAAACAGTACTGTCTGCGAAAGCTTATCCCTGACACGGCCATCTGCTCAGACACATTATTATTTTTTTATTGTTCAATACTGCAGCTATTCTGAACGATCTTTAGTTACCGTTTCCGGAAGAGAGCATATAATCTGGCGCGACCAGCAATTTAACAAGGTTAGTTCGCAAACCTCGGTCACGATGACTGGTCACTTCTTGCTAGCACCAGCACTGACGGATTCCAAACAGTCTCAGCTCACCAGTTTTACTCGCAAGGCTGGGTCAAATCGCGGTATGATCTTCAGACACTCCCTAACGGTGACACACACTGTTATCGTGTCTCCAGGCCAGTCTTGACAAATCGACCATCACACACATACACACACACATATTTATATATATTATTCTATATTTAAATTGGAAAAATGCTCAATATGAGAGATAGAGTGCGGAGAAAGGAATCAAAAGTGAAATAGAGAGAAATATTCTAATGGCATCTATCTCTCTAATTCTCTCTCTCTCTCTCCCTCTCTCTCTCTCTCTCTCTCTCTCTCTCTCTCTATATATATATATATATATATATATATATATATATATATATATATATATATATATCTTTATCTATCTCAGTCTGATAAATAAGGGTCTATCTATCTGTTCATTGTCTACCCACCTGTCTGTCTATCTACCTATCTATCTCAGTCTGTTAACATATATCGATTTATGTCAGATAGTTTTATATTTATCTATCTCTGTTCATATCTTTCTGTCTCTCTACCTATCTCAGCCTGTTTATGTCTATCTATCTCTATCTATCTCAGCCTGGTCATATCTATCTATCTATCTATCTCAGCCTGGTCATATCTATCTATCTATCTATCTATCTATCTATCTATCTATCTATCTATCTATCTCAGCCTGTTCATATCTATATATCTATCTATTTCAGTCTGTTCATATCTATCTATCTATCTCTCTATCTCAGCCTGTTCATCTCTCTCTCTCTCTCTCTCTCTCTATCTATCTATCTATCTATCTATCTATCTCAGCCTGTCCATATCTATCTATCTATATATATATATATATATATATATATATATATATATATATATATATATATATATATATATATATATATATATCAGCCTGTTCATATCTATCTATCTATCTATCTATCTATTTCAGTCTGTTCATATCTATATATCTATCTATCTATCTATCTATCTATCTATCTATGTTAGCCGGTTCATATCTATCTATCTATCTATCTATCTCAGCCTGTTCATATCTATCTATCTATCTATCTATCTATCTATCTATCTCAGCCTGTTCATATCTATCTATCTATATCAGCCTGTTCATATCTATCTATCTTAGCCTGTTCATATCTATCTATCTATCTATCTATCTCAGCCGGTTCATATCTATCTATCTATCTATCTATCTATCTATCTCAGCCTGTTCATATCTATATCTATCTATCTATCTATCTATCTATCTATCTATCTATCTATCTATCTATCTATCTATCTATCTATTTCTCTGTTTGTATGTCTGTCGCACGTAAATCAATAATCATTTTCACCAATGTCCTTTTCTTTCATTTTCTTTTGTTTTCAGGAAATCTCCGCTCTGTCGATATGAATGAACAGGCAATTTGACAGACACACTGACAGCCTGGGAAAACCCCGGACATTACTCCCGTTATTTACATACATACCATCGGCTTATTTACCTTCCTACTTGCAAAAGGACGAAAACACATATTTGCTTCCAGTAAGTCGACATTTTTTCCCGCGTTATTTTTGCTTCATTTCTCTTCATATTCTTTCAACTGGGCACTTTCTTGCACCGTTATTTTTTTTAAGCGATTACTTATTGTTCGTTTTAGAGCTTCTTTTATTTTTTATTTCCATCTATTTTTTTTTTTCATCTTTTTCAGTGATTACTGTCTTTCTTGTTTTCATATTATTATTCATTCATTCTATCAGTCTCGTCGTTATTCTTCGTGTTTTCTTCATATTCCATTTTCTTTTTTCTTTCTTATTTCGACTTTTTTCTTAGCCTTTTCCTTCTTTTCTTTACTCACTGACAATTTTTTGGCTTTTCTTTTTTTTCTGATATTTCTTCTTCTTCGCCATATTTTTCTCCTTGAGCTTTTCCTTCTTTTTACAACGTACTGCTCTTCTTTCTTTTTCTTTCTTTCTTTTACTTCCGGTCTTTCTTTTTCTTTCTTTCTTTTTCTTTTTTCTTTCTTCTTTGCATCTTTATATCTAGATTTCACCTCCTTCTTCTTATCCTCGTCTAATACTTTCTCATCGTTCTTTCTTTCTTATATTTCTTCTCGTTTTTCTTTCTTTCTTTCTTTCTTTTATTTTCTCTCGTTTTTCTTTCTTTCTTTTATTTTCTCTCGTTTTTTTTCATTCTTTTTTATTTCCACTCGTTTTTCTTTTTTCTTTCTTTTATTTCTTCTCGTTTTTCTTTCTTCCTTTCTTTCTTTTATTTCCTCTCGTTTTTCTTTCTTTCTTTTATTTCCTCTCGTTTTTCTTTCTTTCTTTTATTTCCTCTCGTTTTTCTTTCTTCCTTTCTTTCTTTTATTTCCTCTCGTTTTTCTTTCTTTCTTTTATTTGCTCTCATTTTTTTCTTTCTTTCTTTCTTTCTTTTTATTTCCTCTCGTTTTTCTTTCTTGCTTTTATTTCCTCTCGTTTTTCTTTCTCTTTTATTTTCTTTCTTTTATTTCCTCTCGTTTTTCATTCTTTCTTTCTTATTTCCTCTCGTTTTTTTTTATTTATTTATTTTATTTCCTCTCGTTTTTCTTTCTTTCTTTTATTTCCTCTCGTTTTTCTCTCTCTCTTTCTTTCTTTCTTATTTCCTCTCGTTTTTATTTATTTATTTATTTTATTTCCTCTCGCTTGTCTTTTTTTCTTTCTTTTATTTCCTCTCGTTTTTCTTTCTTTCTTTTATTTGCTCTCATTTTTTTCTTTCTTTCTTTCTTTTTATTTCCTCTCGTTTTTCTTTCTTGCTTTTATTTCCTCTCGTTTTTCTCTCTCTCTCTTTCTTTCTTTCTTTCTTATTTCCTCTCGTTTTTATTTATTTATTTATTTTATTTCCTCTCGCTTGTCTTTTTTTCTTTCTTTTATTTCCTCTCGTTTTTCTTTCTTTCTTTCCTCTCGTTTTTCTTTCTTTTCGTCTTTTTCTTTCTTTACTCATTCCTTTTCTATGTCTTTTTCATTTTCCTTCCTCCTTTCTGTCATTTTTTTCTTTTTCAGTGTCTTTTTTTGTTATTTTTTCTAGCCTTTCATTTCTTATTCCTTCCTGTTTTCTTTTCATAATTTTCTTTCTTTTCAACTTTTGCTTCATTTTATATTCTTTTTTCATTCTTTACATTTATTTTCTTAAGTTTCCCCTTCCCATTTTTTCTCTTTCTTGTCTTTCTTTTTTGACTTTTTTCCTTCTCGTCAACATTCCTTTCTCTTTATCTATCTCTCATTTCACTTCTTTGTTTCTTTCTGTTTTCTTTCTCCTTTTTTTTTTTTTGACCATTTCATTCTTGCTCGTTAGCTTTCTTTCTTTCTGTTTTCTTCTTTCGCTTTTATTGTTTTTCTTTCTTTTTTGCTACCTTTCCTTCTTTCTTTTTTTCTTTTTGTTTTCTTCATTTGTCTCTCTTCTCTATTTCTCTTTTCTTTTAAGCTTTCTTTCTGTAAGTGGTTGTTTCCGTTTTTCTTCTTCTTTGTCTTTCTTTCTCAATTCTTTTTCTTTATTTCTTCGTCTTTCTTTTTCATTTCTTTTTCTGTACGTCTTTTTCTTTCTTTCTTGCTCGCTTTCCATCTTTCTTGTTTACCATATTTCTTACTTATTTTGTCCCACTCTCCTTCTCTCTCTCTCTCTCTTTCTCTTTCTCTCCCTCTCTCTTTCTCTCTTTCTTCTCGCTTCTTTCCCTATAACTTTTCTTTCTCTCTCCTTTTCTTTCTCTCTTTCCTTCATTCTCTTTCAAATTTCTCTTTGTAACTTTCTCTTCTTTTTCTCCTATTTTTTTTTATTTTTCTTTCTTTCTTTCTGTTTTCTTATTTCTCTTTTTGGCTTTCTTTTTCTTTTCTTTTTTACCTTTTCTTCTTTGTTTTTCTTTTTTCTTTCCCTTACTTCCTTCCTATTATTTTATTCTCTCTGTCTTTCTTACTTCCTCTTCTTTTATTCTTTCGCCCTCTTCTTCCTTCCTCTTCTTTTATTCTTTCGTCCTCTTCTTTCTTCTTATTCTTTTATTCTTTCTTTCTCTTTTCTTCCTTCCTATTCTTTTTGCTTTCTTTCTCTTACTTCCTTCCTATTCTTTTATTCTTTCTTTCTCTTCATTCTTTCCTATTTCTTTATTCTCTCTGACTTTCTTCCTTCCTCTTCTTTTATTTTTTCGTCCTCTTCTTCCTTCCTATTCTTTCGTTCTTTTTCTTCCTTCCTATTTTTTTTATTCTTTCTTTCCCTAACCGGTTTCTTTCACTTTCCTTCTTATTAATTCTGGCTTTCATAGCTTTCTTCTTTATTTCCTTTCTATCTTTTTCGTTACTTCTTTTCCTTCACTCTTTTTTTTTTCTTTCTTACTTACTTTCCTTCCGTCTTCATCCTTTCTTTCTTTCGCACTATCTTTCTCATTTTATCTCCCTGTTTCTCTCTCCATTTCTGTTTCTCTCACTCTTACTCTCTCTTTCCTTCTCTTGCATTTCTTTTTCACTCTCTATGTCTTTCTAAGTTTTTCTCTTTCTCTTCGTCCCAGTCTTATGTTCCATTTTCGTTGCCTTACAAATATACGATTTAAAAAAAGATTAACAATTTTAACAATCATTTCCTTCTTCATGTAACAAAAAAAAACAAGTTGAGCGAAAGGATTTCCTAATAAGAAATAAAATGACCGTGAAGAATTCCTGACATATATATATATATATATATATATATATATATATATATATATATTAACAAATATGTGTATATATATATATATATATATATATATATATATATATATATATATATATATATATATATATATATATAAAGCACTTCATGGATGATTTATGTTACAGTCGATGGTAAACGAAGCAAGTGATTAAAGACATATTCTTCCAATCAATAAAAGTCACCCGAAAGAAACCCAGTACAACAAAAAATGATTTTCAACGGATTAATTCTTTTTCTGAACAGGTCCATGCTTTGCGGTGAATAGGGCACGAAATTTTATCGTTTTTTGACTTTTGACTAACATTTCGGCCAAAATTGTAAATTGTTTACCTATACATACACACACACACACACATATATATATATATATATATATATATATATATATATATATATATATATATATATGAAGAAATATAGTCTTAAGGTGTGCTATATTTATGGAGTAAACTGCTCAATATCAGAGATAGAGCGTGTGTAAATATAAAATTGAACATTGAAGTCAACACTTAGAGGCGACAGGCTGTTTCATGCTAGATGCAATCGTCTGCCACTGACGATTTTCCGGAATTGTGTACGCGATCAGGCATGTTGTTTTAAATGCTTAGATTAGATTTAAACCTGTATGTGTATCAATATGGTGATTTCCTTTCGTCTTTCAATGATAATGTTATTAAGCTTATCAGACAATATGAAAGGAACTTACTTAAAATAGATAGACAAAACTTGTCTATATTATTTAATGAAACATGCATCTATATATATGTGTGTGTGAGTGAGTGTGAGTGTGTGAGTGTGTGTGTGAGTGTGTGTGTGCGAGTGTGTGTGTGTGAGTGTGTGTGTGTGTGTGTGTGTGTGTGTGTGTGTGTGATGAAATAAAGTCCGAGAGTTATTTAATATATTTCCTGTTTATACGTTATATTTATAGATACAATTTTTTTAAGTAAATGCTCTGTTTTTAATTAAACAGTATTAGTTACATTTACTGGCCTGAAATTTCATGGGAAATATGCGTTCTTCAACAAATAACGGTTTCCGTATACGAATACAGATTCGATTCCTTTCGAACACATTTTCTACGTAATTCCTCGAACATTCAAACTGGTAATACATATATATATATATATATATATATATATATATAATATCTGGATAAAATAAATGAAACAAAATTGGGTGTTTTTTTATGAAAGTATTTATTTCTGTGTTTTTGTATATATTTCATAAATATACAAAAATAAATACACAGAAATAAATACTTTCATAAAAAAAACACCCGATTTTGTTTCATTTATTTTATCCAGATATTATATATATATCAAGAAAGTATACGTGGCCTCTCATTATGCTATATATATATATATATATATATATATATATATATATATATATATATATGAATAAATATACTCTTAAGGTGTGCTATATTTATGGGATAAAGTGCTCAATACCAGAGATAGAGCGTGTGTAAATATAAAAGTGAACATTGAAGTAACACTCAGAGGCGACAGGCTGTTTCATGCTAGATGAAATCGTCAGGCCAGACTAGTGGCCTGACAATTTCATCTAGCATGAAACAGCCTGTCGCTTCTGAGTGTTGACTTCAATGTTCACTTTTCATACATACATACATACATATATATATATATATATATATATATATATATATATATATATATATATATATATATATATATATATATACATATATATATATATATAGTAAAGGTGAGAAATCCGTTGGTATATAATCCAAGTGGATCCTAGTAATATAAAATATTAAAACTGATCCACAAAAGGAGCTCAATGTATTTATTATTACAAAGCAAATAATTAGTCCACAATAAAACCCAAAATTACCTTCGTCAGTCTTAATCAACGCCAGTATATAGACTGAGTTTCTGTCGGTATTAGGAGATGTATATACATATTTATATCCAAATATATGACTATATACACATATTTATATATAGTCATCCACAGACAGACTATCCCACTGTATCCACAGCTCCTCAGTGTGGCTAGAGGTCCGATTGCTTCGAGCTAGGATCGAAACCCGACTGATTTCATATCATTGTCGCATAGCAGAAAGTAAGGGAATTTTAACATTTTTCTCTTTACGAAACACGCCAGCGGCTCGAAGAAATCCATTCATATACTAGAAGAGTAATGCTTAATAACAGTAGGAGCCGCGTTGTTTTTTTCAAACCCTCTTTCCCTAGAGAGCTCAACCAGATTTCCGGGAGGATAAATATAAATATATATATATATATATATATATATATATATATATATATATATATATATACTTATTCATTCAAGCATGTTTCATCATTTACTATAGGCTATATTATATCTATTTACTTTTATAATAATCCTTTTTAGTTCCGGAATTATCTTCTTAATGTTAAGTTGAAATTCATCAAGGAAGGTGCAGATCGATTGAGAAAAATCGTCGAAGATTGTGCGTTTATAAACAGTAATTCGAATTTTGCTAGCCAGACGCTTCTCTGTAGCTGAATGGTATAGCACGTCAAATTAAATGACGGTTTCCGTATAGGAATACAGGTTCGATTCCTGCCGGAGAACGCATATTTTCCACGAAATGCCTCGAACATTCAAATGTAATTAATACTGTTTAATTAAAAACAGAGCATTTACTTAAATAAATTATATCCATAAAAACAACGTATAAACAGAATATATATATATATATATATATATATATATATATATATATATATATATATATATATATATTATGAAATGGAAAAAAGTCCGACAATTATTTTAGGACATTTTAATGTTTATACATTCTTTTTATAGATACAAATATTTAAGTAAATGCTCTGTGGACCAATCGGTTAAATACACGTCAGGCTATATGACGGTTCCGTATAGGATACAAGTTCGTTTCCTGTCGGAGGACGAATATTTTCTCCGAAAATTTCTCGGACATTCAGGCCGGTAAATGTTGTTTAATACTGTTTATTATAAACAGAGCATTTACTTAAATATTTGTATCTATGAAAAGAATGTATAAACATAAAAATGTCTCAAAATAATTGTCGGACTTTGTCCATTTCGTGACGTCATTTGTTTACATTTGTATACGCTTTCAGCAGATATGAATGTACGTGAGAAAATCATGGAAGATTGTAGTTTAAAGACAATAAAATCGACATTGCTAACCGAACGCTCCTCTATGGCCCAATCGGTTGAAGACACGTCAGGCTATATGACGGTTCTGTATCGGATACAGGATCGATTCCTGTCGGAGGACGAATATTTTCTATGAAAATCTCTCGGACATTCCGGTCGGTAAATGTTGTTTAATACTGTTTATTATATACAGAGCATTTACTTAAATATTTTTTTATCTATAAAAAGAATGTATAAACATAAAAATGTCTTAATATATATACATATAATTATTTATTTAAATATTATAACATAAATGTTATAAAATCACTACAAAAATAGCCATTTTATTTCAACACTTCTGGTGTCTTATCAAGTGATGATGTTGAATGTACAATAAAGGGTTTTAAAAGTTTCAAATTAATTAACGATCCTTCGCTAGGTGTAAACGCTGTTACATAAGCTAGAATGACCAATCAAAATATAAGTCTATGAGAATTCAAAAAATTTGACAACGAATCAAGGTTATCATAGATATTAAAAGCTTTAAAGTTGGGGTTCTAGTAAAATAGAATATGTCCTAACTAATAAGTATTAAATTATATGATAAAATTTGAAATTAAAATAGAAAATAAAAAATTACCCATTTAGAAATCTAAGTCTAATCTCTATTAAGTTTAAAATTATAGAATTACTGAGGAGAAAATAAAAAATACATATGTTATTTAATTTATTTTTTCATTGAAATTTAATACTTATTAGTTAGGATATATATATATATATATATATATATATATATATATATATATATATATATATATATATATATATATATATATATATATATATATTCGTAGGAGGAGTGAGAGGTCATTTGCGCATCTCTATATGTACACATACCCGTTTATATATGTGTGGAAACCACGGGCGACTTCAGTTTTTTTTGTGATGGCGGGGGCGGTCCCAGAGTTGAAGAAAAGAAAACAGATCAGGGTAAAGTCAACGGGTAGATGATTTAGCCAGGTGGATAACACGTGGTTAGTGGAGGATGTTTATTTGGTGAACAGCCGGGATACAGATTTTGTAAATATGTATGTACGAATATATATATCCAAACATGCGTGGCGTATGAGGAGAGGTGTTGTTGATAATGTTGTTCACATGAGAATGAAAACAACCGCAGGCATGAGCTGGAGAAATTCAGACCTCTGTATTTCAATGTGTTATTTTTACATGGTCATCAGCAAAATCTTTTTGGTTGACGTAAGACAATGAACACATCCAGTGAAGTTTAAACACCGCTGCATCATAAGTAATTTCCATCCGTTAAATATATAATAATAGATGATGAAAATAGATTGCATACAACAATGTTTAACGCAAAAACTGAATTATAATTAATTTCCGTCCCTTAAATATATAATAATAGACGATGAAAATAGATTGCATACAACAATGTTTAACGCAAAAACTGAATTATTATTAATTTCCGTCCCTTAAATATATAATAATAGACGATGAAAATAGATTGCATACAACGTTTAACGCAAAAACTGAATTATAATAAATTTCCGTCCCTTAAATATATAATAATAGATGATGAAAATAGATTGCATACAACAATGTTTAACGCAAAAACTGAATTATAATTAATTTCCGTCCCTTAAATAGGTAATAATAGACGATGAAAATAGATTGCATACAACAATGTTTAACGCAAAAACTGAATTATAATTAATTTCCGTCCCTTAAATATATAATAATAGACGATGAAAATAGATTGCATACAACAATGTTTAACGCAAAAACTGAATTATTATTAATTTCCGTCCCTTAAATATATAATAATAGACGATGAAAATAGATTGCATACAACAATGTTTAACGCAAAAACTGAATTATAATTAATTTCCGTCCCTTAAATATATAATAATAGATGATGAAAATAGATTGCATACAACAATGTTTAACGCAAAAACTGAATTATTATTAATTTCCGCCCTTAAATATATAATAATAGACGATGAAAATAGATTGCATACAACGTTTAACGCAAAAACTGAATTATAATTAATTTCCGTCCCTTAAATAGATAATAATAGACGATGAAAATAGATTGCATACAACAATGTTTAACGCAAAAACTGAATTATAATTAATTTCCGTCCCTTAAATATATAATAATAGACGATGAAAATAGATTGCATACAACAATGTTTAACGCAAAAACTGAATTATAATTAATTTCCGTCCCTTAAATATATAATAATAGACGATGAAAATAGATTGCATACAACAATGTTTAACGCAAAAACTGAATTATAATTAATTTCCGTCCCTTAAATAGATAATAATAGACGATGAAAATAGATTGCATACAACAACGTTCAACGAAAAAAGCTCAATAATAAGTAATTTCGGTCCCTTAAATATATAATAATTGACGATGCAAATAGGTCACGTACAACAATATTCAACACAAAAGGCTGAATCATAAGTATTTTCCGTCATTAAATATATAACAACGGACGATGAAAATAGATAGCATGCAACAATGTTCAATGAAAAAAGCTCAATAATAATTAATTTCCGTCCCTAAAATATATAATAATAATCGATGAAAATAGATTGCATAGAACAACGTTCAGCGAAAAAAGCTGAATATTAAGTAATTTCCGTCCCTTAGATATAGAATAAAAATTCAAATAGGTTGTATACAACAACATTCAACGCAAAAGCAGAATCATAAGTAATTTCCGTCCCTTAAATATATAACAACGGATGATGAAAATAGATTGCATACAACAATGTTCGGTAAATATTACTGGCTACCTTAAGATTTGTGTGCAAACACATGAAGGTTAAAGCAGTGGCCAGTCATTGCCTACCCGGTTGTTGAATTAATATTCAAATGCTCTGCCATTTTTTATGGCATAAAGCACTTTTATGCTTTTCTTTTTAATAAGGTGTATATTGGCAGCAATAATTCACTGAGATATGTTTGGTTAAATAATATGGATAAGTTGTGTTTTTCAAATTTCCGAATGATAAAGAGAAAGAGAAGCAGAATTTTGGTGCAGTGTCATTCCTTTCTTTTTAACCTCTCTTTTTCTCTCACATTCTTCTCTAGCTCCCTCTCCCTCTTTAGATAGATAGATAGATAGATAGATAGATAGATAGATAGATAGATAGATAGATAGATAGATAGATAGATAGATAGGAACAGACTAAGCTAGATAGATAATTCAATAGATAGATATGGAAAGGTCATAGATAGATAGATAGATAGATAGATAGATAGATAGATAGATAGATAGATAGATGGGAACAAACTAAGATAGATAGATAGATAGATAGAAACGACGAAGCTAGGTAGATAGTTCGATAGACAGATATGGAAATGTTATAGATAGATAGATAGATAGATAGATAGATAGATAGATAGATAGAAACAGACGAAGCTAGATATATCGATAGATGTTGATTGGTCAGAGATAGATAGATAGATAGATAGATAGATAGATAGATAGATAGATAGATAGATAGATAGATAGATAGAAAGAAAGTAAGAAAGAAAGAAAGAAAGAAAGAAAGAAAGAACGTGTTAGTATAAGAAAAAAGTATGTATATGTACGAACGAGAAAGTGGGATTTTGTGTGCGTTTATTCATTTAAAAGTCAGAATTATTTGAATTTTTTATGGTTTACCAACCTAATCTTGCTTATTTAAAACTGAAACATATTTCGGATTGTAACAATTATTCTTCCGAGTTATTGGATTAACAAGTATTTTTGAGAAAACAGTGTTTTTTTTTAACATACAAGACCTAATATTTAACCCATAGCTGGGGGGGGGGGTGAGAAGAGATGGATTACAAGTAAGAAAGAAAGTCTGCGAATATGTGTGCTTATTCGTTTCCTCGTAGCAACATGGTCATCCCACTGCCGATTGCTCTTTTTATGTATAAAAAAAAAAAGTATGTTTTTCTATGTGTGGGACATTTGCGAAAAAAACCGCCCTATCTCTGTTTATATTAGCTGTGGGAGGGTGAGGCAGCATCCGAAGGTGGGAAGGAAAGACGAAAATGAGAAAAGGGTGTGGATTTGTATGGAGTGGGATGGACACAAAGTGCGGGGGGTGGTCTGTTTATCAAAGGAAAAACCACGTGTATTCAATCTTCTCATATTCATATATATATATATATATATATATATATATATATATATATATATATATATATATATATATATATATATATATATATATGTATGTAGCATATCTTCCTTCAACCATGTTTCATTTAATATTGTTATGATATTCCTTTCTGGTTGTCTAATCAGTTTCTTGAGGACTTGGTAGGGAAAAACTAGGGCACCTTCATTGATGAATTTCATCTTAGCATTAAGAAACAGATTAAAGAATGGAAAGGATTATTATAAAAACAAATGGATATATTATGTGTTATATTATTCAATTGAATATATATATATATATATATATATATATATATATATATATATACACTTTAAAAATTAATAAGTCAGTTGAATCCGCTACCTTAGTTTCATGAACCGTGTATTATTATTTTTTTAATAAATAAAAAACGCACGACGTTTGATGTAATAGAAATGGAGGAGAAGGAGGAGGATGAGAAGAAGAAGAAGAAGAAGAAGAAGAAGAAGAAGAAGAGCAAGGTTATTATAAAAGGATCGGTTGGTGGGTCATCGAAATGTGCATTTTTTTTTATCCAGCCTCATATGTGCTTAAGAGGAATTTCTTAATATGTATGCAGGGACTCAAGACTTCGGATTTCTGGTTCAAAATGTTCGCATTCAGGAATGGGAGAGCCGAGTTCGAATTCCAGTCGGATCCATTACATTCACATACTTGCTAATACTCTTGGGAAATGTATGAAACCTCTTCTTCTGCCCCCAGCCATGTGTAAATAGTAGGATAGATTGGGTTCTATAACCTTGGATAGCAACCGGTCTAGGAGTAAGAAAAACTCCGAATTCAAACTATCCTGGAGAGGGTTTGGCTCCGTCAGGCTATCTTGCCCAAGAAACAACACTTCTACGGTGGCTGCAGAACACATGGTGCCCATACGATCCTACGGGTCACGGTATATATACATACATATATATATATATATATATATATATATATATATATATATATATATATATATATATATATATATGTGTGTGTGTAATATTAGTGGTAAATATACACATACATATGCAATCATATATCTAAAATATAAATATACATACATATATGTATAAAAAATAATTCCAAGAGGATAGAATCCAGGTAGAACTCAATGTCCAGGGCAGAGTAAGGATATAATAAATAGACTTAAATACTAATATTCCATGGTCATAATTTATTCCATTGGAATTGTAAATACGATCCAATTCATCAGACCTACAAATTCAAAAAGAAAACAGAAAAAACATCTCCGGGAATAAAAATATAAATTTAGTGAGAGTGTAGCGGAATAGTGGAGAATTTTTTGCCATTAACAACAAAAAATTTTTTTAAAACCCAGACGACATGCATTTGACGGATTTCAGAATTCGTTGAAGAATACATCCCTACCCATCCCTAAACATAACCCCTTTTTCGAACGTAACTAATAACTGATACAACAAAAGTTAATGAAAATGAACACGCTACCACCCCTTGTCTGGATGAATGGATTTCTCTGTATCCTTGGAAACAGTGAATTATGAATTTTTGCCGTGACTTTAAAACTCAGTAAATTTAAAAAATAAGTTACTCCAAAATTTGCTTGAGGATAAAATGGAACTAATGTTTTTAATTTAATTACAAAATTAAATTCGAAGCTTTTAGCTTCCGTTTTTGAAACATGATTATTACTGTGTAGCGAAAAATAAACATATTTTAAATCAGTTATTTATAATATTAATGTTCTGTAAATTTACATTGAGCACAATTTAGTAAAAATAAAAATATCAATAAGAACACCGGATTATATATCTTACTTTTCTTTCTTTTTATATATATATATATATATATATATATATATATATATATATATATATATATATATATATATATATATATATATTATATATATATATAGAGAGAGAGAGAGAGAGAGAGATTATAGATTATATTATATCTCTTCATCTCAAATCGTTCATATCTACTTCATTGTTATATCTATTTATTTGTCTCAGTCTTTTCTAATCCATCTATCTATCTACACACACACACACACACATATACCTATATATATATATATATATATATATATATATATATATATATAAGTCTGTTCATATCTGTCTCTCTATTTATCTGTCTCAGTATTTTTATATCTGTCTATCTATCTGTCTATCTATCTATCTGTCTATCTATCTATCCTTTCACGCTTCTTTTCAAATAACAGTATTAATCTGACTGCAACAAAATTTTTCCTGTCAAAATACAATTTTTCGTTCAATTGTCTTGCGAAAATCTTATAAATATGATAATTGATTGAAATTATCCCTATCAACTACACTTGCGTTATGGTAAACAAGCTCTCTAATGTAGTAAATTGCTCCAACTCATTGGTCTTGTGCCAGATGAAGTTTTAGCCTACTCTAGGAGTCTGGTAAAATCCCGGATTTATTGTATTTATTTTCAAATCAAGCACGCAGGCGATGCCCACATGGGAAACTGGCGCCACACAATCTTGCTGTGCAAACCAACGAATGTACCAATTTTTTTTTGAAGGTATAAAAAGCTGAGTCTAAATAAAGGCTGAACAAAAGTAGATGAGGAAGGAATTGGGGGGGGGGCAGGGAGGAGATCAGTGTCGCCGCTAATTGTACTGCTTCTGTTTACAACATGTGCGCTAACGGCTTATCTGTTTTTTCGGCGACTCTGTTTATTTTTCTATAAACTTTTGGTCTGCCTCGAAAATAAACGTGCACACGGATTTACACATACGGAACAGAATTTCCCCGTGAAGCCGCACACAACACGTTAAGCAAACACAGAGAGAACGGGAGGAGGAGGAGGAGGAGGGGAGGAGGTGGGGAGGAGAAGGAGGATTGGTGGAAGAAAAACTGGAAAGAAGGGAAGAAAAGAGACGAAGATAGATACAACAGAAAGAAAGAAAGAAAGAAGGAAAGAGAGAAAGAAAAAGACGAAGATAGATATGAATAGAGCAAGAAAGAAAGAAGGAACGAAAGTAAGAAAGAAAAGAACTAAAAAAGAGAAAGAAGCGGCGAAGATAGATAGATAGATAGATAGATAGATATATAATGATGATAATGACGAGACAATATAAGAAGAGAAATTGAATTGATTGTATAGAGATGATAGTTTAGGAATTTCTAAATGAGTTCGGTGCTATGGGTGACATCCATATGAAAGTCTAGAACAGACGAGACTACATAAGAACACAAAATGAATTGGTTGTATAGAAATGATAGTTTAAGCATTTCTGAATGAGTTGGGTGCTATGCGTGACATCCACATGAAAGTCTAGAACAGACAAGACTATATAAGAACACAAATTGAAGTGGTTGTATAGAGATGATTGGTTAGGCATTTCTGAATGAGTTGGGTGCTATGCGTGACATCCACATGAAAGTCTAGAACAGACGAGACTATATAGGAACACAAATTGAATTGGTTGTATAGAGATGATCGTTTAGGCATTTCTGAATGAGTTGGGTGCTATGCGTGACATCCACATGAAAGTCTAGAACAGACGAGACTATATAGGAACACAAATTGAATTGGTTGTATAGAGATGATCGTTTAGGCATTTCTGAATGAGTTGGGTGCTATGCGTGACATCCACATGAAAGTCTAGAACAGACGAGACTATATAGGAACACAAATTGAATTGGTTGTATAGAGATGATCGTTTAGGCATTTCTAAATGAGTTGGGTGTTATGCATGACATCCACATGAAAGTCTAGAACAGACGAGACTATATAGGAACACAAATTGAATTGGTTGTATAGAGATGATCGTTTAGGCATTTCTGAATGAGTTGGGTGCTATGCGTGACATCCACATGAAAGTCTAGAACAGACGAGACTATATAGGAACACAAATTGAATTGGTTGTATAGAGATGATCGTTTAGGCATTTCTGAATGAGTTGGGTGCTATGCGTGACATCCACATGAAAGTCTAGAACAGACGAGACTATATAGGAACACAAATTGAATTGGTTGTATAGAGATGATGGTTTAGGCATTTCTGAATGAGTTGGGTGCTATGCGTGACATCCACATGAAAGTCTAGAACAGACGAGACTATATAGGAACACAAATTGAATTGGTTGTATAGAGATGATCGTTTAGGCATTTCTGAATGAGTTGGGTGCTATGCGTGACATCCACATGAAAGTCTAGAACAGACGAGACTATATAGGAACACAAATTGAATTGGTTGTATAGAGATGATCGTTTAGGCATTTCTGAATGAGTTGGGTGCTATGCGTGACATCCACATGAAAGTCTAGAACAGACGAGACTATATAGGAACACAAATTGAATTGGTTGTACAGAGATGATCGTTTAGGCATTTCTGAATGAGTTGGGTGCAATGCGTGACATCCACATGAAAGTCTAGAACAGACAAGACTATATAAGAACACAAATTGAATTGGTTGTATAGAGATGATTGTTTAGGCATTTCTGAATGAGTTGGGTGCTATGCGTGACATCCACATGAAAGTCTAGAACAGACAAGACTATATAAGAACACATGTTTAAGCAATATAATCTGTTGAATTATTAAATAAACATCCAATCCTTTATAAATTGCTTTGTTTACTTTAGATTGCGAAACTGAGCCGATACAAGGGTATTAACACGTAAGTTAACACTGGAAGTCGAACTCGGCTCCTCAGTCCGAGCCGCTATCCATTACTCTATCATGCCAATGACACCAAAACGTTCTAATATATATATATATATATATATATATATATATATATATATATATATGTGTGTGTGTGTGTGTGTGTGTGTGTGTGTGTGTGTATATATATATAAATGCGTGTGTTTATATATATATATATATATATATATATATATATATATATATATATATATATATATATATATATGTGAATAGAGATAGCGAATGAATGAATCTGAACACTGATATATATATATATATACTTAGAGACGACAGTTTGTTTCATAATAGACGCATTCGTCAGGCCACCATATATATATATATATATATATATATATATATATATATATGATGGGACTCTCCCGAAGTATTCGTAGTATGAGGGCTAAGCAGCTCAGCTCCTAGGAACCAACAGCCAGACACATGCACATATGATTTGATTTTAGTGGTGAAGACTTTGTGCAGTACCGACCACATTTTTTGAAGGCCCGACTAAAATAGACCTGGTGCACTATGCAAACGCCCCTCTGCTTACTCATAGCTGAAAAGAGAAGAGGATGCATATCTTTCCCAATGGTATTAGCACGTAAGTGAATGCAATGGATTCGACTAGAATTCCTCAATCCGAGCCGCTATCCTTTACTCCAATATGCCTCCATTTTTCCCGCAGTAGGTTGCCATTTCGTTATGCGGTAGACCAGTTGCCATCCAAAAAAGAAGATTCATACCTTTCCCAAGGGTATTAGCACGTAATGTTTACTTAAATACTTGTATATATAAAAAGAACGTTAAACATATCAAAAATGTCTTTATATATATTAAGACATTTTTATGTTTACACATACCAATATTTATGTAAATGCACTGTTTATAATAAACAGTATTGACGACATTTACCGGCTTGAATGTCCGAGAATGTTTCATAGAAAATATGCGTTCTTCGACAGGACTCGAACCTGTATCCTATACGGAACCGTCATATAGCCTGACTTGTTTTTACCGATTTCGCCCCAGAGGAGCGTTTCGGTTATCTAGGTCGATTTTACTGTTTTTAAACTACAATCTTCCATGCTTTTCTCACTGTTAAATACTATTTTTTATAAACAGCGCATTTACTTAAATATTTGTATATATAAAAAAGAATGTATAAACATAAAAATGTCTTAAAATAATTGTCGTACTTTTTCCATTTCATAATATATATATATATATATATATATATATATATATATATATATATATATATATATATATATATATATATATATATATATATATATATATATATATATATATATATATTCTGTTTATACGTTATTTTTATAGATACAATTTATTTCAGTAAATACTCTGTTTTTAATTAAACAGTATTAATTCCATTTACCGATCTGAATGTTCGGGAAATTTCGTAGAAAATATGCTTTTTTCGGCAGGAATCGAACTTGTATTCCGATAGGTAAACCATCATTTGACCTGACGTGCTTTACTATTCAGCTTCAGAGTAGCGTCTGGTTAGCAAAATTCGAATTATAGAAATCAGGTCAGGAAAGTAAATGTAATTTATACTGTTTAATTAAAAGAAAACAGAGAATTTACTTAAATAACTTGTATCTATTAAAATAACGTATAAACAGAAAATATATTAAATAATTGTCGGACTTCATACAATCCATATATATATATATATATATATATATATATATACAGAGGTAGTAATCCGTTGGTATAATCCAGGTGAGCCCGATAACACAACATAGAATTCGAAATAATTATCTATGAATTGCCATGGATTCTTGGAAAAGATAAGTCAAGTGGTTTCTCGTTGCCTTTTAACCAGGGTTTGGTTGGAATCGAAAAAGTAATCCCTCCCCTAGACCCGGGAGCTTAGTCTGCCCGGCTATTTAAAAACCAAAGCTTGATAAAGAGAAGAAATGGATTAGCGCCTTTTCCTAGAGCCATGAGGTGCGAAAATGAATGCAACAAACCAGTCCAGTATTCGGATTCGATTCGTCGACTCCACTTTCCGTCCCCAGAAAGATAACCCCAATAAATATAATAAATTCTCACTGGGCGCCCCATATGTGTGGCCTTGTTCCAGACTACACAAAGGTTTAACAAAATATTGTTTTTTTTTGTGGGTGGAGGGAGGTGGTGGCCATTTTAATTTACTGCTGACTTCTTCTGGTATCGTATCTTTTTTCATAATCATTATCTACGATACTTAGTTTTCAGTGCAAAAGCCATTCTTGATATTTTTTACAGTTTATCTACCTTTTAGATATTATTTAAAGGTTTAACAAAATATTGTTTTTTTTGTCTTTTTTTTTGGTGGGTGGAGGGAGGTGGTGGCCATTTTAATTTTCTGCTGACTTCTTCTGGTATCGTATCTTGTTTCTGAATAATTTTCTACGGTACTTAGTTTTCAGTGGCAAAGACAAATTTTGAACCACTCATCGAGGAGCACTTATGCAATAAGTTTGCTAACCGCTACACCACGACAAGGTGCCCGCAGGAATTATTTACTAAACTCAAGATAGTCTGGTGCAAGGCCATAGATCTGAAGTGACAACAAGTGCTCTACTCATATTTTTATGATTCGCTCACACATTATTCATTACTCAACATCAAGATGTTATATATATATATATATATATATATATATATATATATATATATATATATATATATATATATAGTTAGTAATTCGTTGGTATAATCCAGGCGAGTCCTATTAACACAACACAGAATTTGAAATATGTTAAAACTGATTCACAAAAGAGCCTTCGATGTTTATTTTCATTAAACAGAGCAAAGTTTTCTTTACAATTGGAATTAAAATACCTTTAGTAAATGACCATTTTCATCTTCGAATTTTAATTTTAAAATAAACTGATACCAGAAACAGTTTGAAAAATCCTGCGAATTTTTAAAATTAAAATTCGTAGGTTAAAATGGTCATTAACTAAATGTATATTAATTCCAATTGTAATATATATATATATATATATATATATATATATATATATATATATATATATATATATATATATATATATATATATATATAATATTTATGACAAAACCCGCAAAGCAATGGCGGCAGATTAAAGATACACCTTGCCGGACTTTATATTTCCTCCTCACGTCAAATAATACTTACTTGTTTTTCTTTACTGTGCATATACTTGTGTGTGCGCGCATGCGCGTCAGTGACCCCCTCCCCCCTCTTATTCTAGCGGTAATGCTTCACTTTTCGACGACATGCTTTACGTGTTAAAATGATTTACTCGCGACAGATAACTGCTTTTACAGTAGGCGAGGCGAAATTACTGCCGGGAATAAAACTGTCATCGAAATTTATGGCGACCGTCCGGCAATAAACCCGGCCACCGACACCCCAACGCCGGCCGGCTATCGTGAAATCCCCGTTGAACCAACGGCAAGAGAACGAACGTTTCCTTACATTTCTAGAACCGCTGCAAGATGGACGTAGGAAGAGATGCCATTTTTTTTTTGTTCTTCTCACGTGATCGCCAGTTCTCGATTCTGATTGGACAAGACATTTTGAAGCGTTTACAAACTGACGTCCGTGGCTACTTCTCAACGGCTAGAGTATGATATAAAATGGTGGGGGGGTAATAAGCAGTGATCGTTGACCTCAAGAATATAATGTAACCATTAAATATTAGCAGGAGAAAGAAATTGGTCTTAACAGGACACGGTTACGCCAAGAACACTTCTGAAGGCGTAGCTATGGAACGTGGCGCCCATGGCAAGGCTCTAAAATTGCCCCTCTATCTGAGCCTCTGATACTTTGGCAAAGTGTATAGTAGACATACTACTGCAAGAAGTATAAGTCTGTGGGGAAAGAGGTGGTAGAATGGGAAAAATAAGCCGCCGGAGGGCGCGTAATCCATTGTGAAATCTATCAAGGCTGGAGAGTAAGGATTAATTAATTGATCGATTGATTTGGGTTTTTACGGCTTATCGACCTTTTTCAGGCAGAAAATATTTTTAGATTTGTAAGATTTTTTGAGATAATAAGGATTTTTACTGATTCAAGTCTTACTAATTAACCGATAGCTGGGGATAGAAAAGGCGGACTCATCCCTTTCTCAATCGTATTTGCGCGTGAGTATAATGAACCCAATGGGAATTGGAACTCAACCTGCCGATTTCCAATTTCGGGGCCGTTATCCATGACACCACCTGCACGTCGGAGCTTACAGCACCTGATATTCTCAAGCGGTCACCCATCTAGGTACTGACTAGTCTCGACATTGCTTAACTTCGGTGATCGTACGTGAACCGGTGTTGAGTAAGAAGCTAATCCAGACTGTAATATAGCTCTTTTTATCAAACAATTACAGCTTTTTTTATATCATTTGCTTATGGTTATCATACTCCCCCTGTTGAAGGGGTAACCTCCACACCAAAATAAAAGTGGGGGGGACATCAGTTTGCCATAGCACTCGGGTAAAACTAGATATGCGTACGCATTTCTTGCTCATCAAAATGACAGAATTCCAGACTGAATAATCTGGATTGATTGACTGATTTTCTTGTTAATTATTTCACCCCTAGCAAGGACGGAAAGCCAGCAACTCGCAGTGGGTTGCAGGGAGGCGAAAGTGAAAGAGAAGACTGAAAATAGGGAGGATTAATGAACGGACAAAAGATGAACAGGATTCAAGAAGACAGATGATGGCGATTGACGTTGCATTTAAATTTTTGAAGATTGCAATTATCAGGTAAGCATGTTAACAGGTAGGTAGTGCGAGAAAAGAAACTGCTGGAGTAGAAGTGGTGATTACATTTTATTTATTTCAACAGTAAAAGAGTGGGACCTAGATGCCAACCTAGTAGCACTCTTTAATTCATATAGTCGGAGCACCGGTGGAAAAAAGCTATTTAGAGCAGTTGCCATGAAAATATTTATAGAAAAGACAGAGGGAAGCCACGTCACGTTGGTGAGAAAATGACTGGAGACGAGATGCCTGGTGGGGACTGATTGTATTGCAGACCCTTCTCTGGATTTTGTCAAGAATCTCGAGAGCACCAGACCAGATATGGCAACAGTATTCAATGCACGGACGAAAGGTAGATTTATAAATGTGAAAGATGCATTCTGACGAGAAAAATCTTTTGGCACAACATAGTGAACCAACCTTCTTTGCAACAGAAGTAGGTTCTCCGTGGTGATTAAATGAAAATATTTGTTGAACAGGCAAATGGAAGCTATATCATATCGGTGAGAAAATGACTGGAGACGAGATGCCTGGTGAGGATTGATTGTATTGCAGACCCTTCTATGGGTTTTGTCAAGAATCTCGAGATGCACAGTAGGAGTATCAGACTAGATATGGCAACAGTATTGAATACACGGCCGAATGGTAGATTTGTAAATGTGTAAGATGGCTTCAGACGAGAAAGATTTTCTGACACGATACATTGACCCAAATTTCCTTGCAATAGATGCAGCCATTGATTCTTTAGTCGACCCACTTCATGCCAGTGTAAAACGTGAGGCCAAGAAGACGCGGTGTGTAATAATCCTTCCCCAAGTCCTGGGATCTTAGTCTGACCGGCTATTTAAAAACCATAGCTTAGTAAAGAGAAGAAATGGATTCGTGCCTTTTCCTAGAGCCATAAGTGCGAAAATGAATGCAATAAACTAATCCGGAATTCGAACTCGATTTGCCGACTCCACTTTCCGTCCCAGAAAGATAACCCCATTAAATGTAATAAATTCTCACTGGGCGCCCCACATGTGTGGCCTTGTTCCAGACTACACAAAGTTTTAACAAAATATTGTTTTTTTGTTTTTGTTTTTTTGGTCGGTGCAGTGAGACGGTAGCCATTTTAATTTTCTGCTGACTTCTTCTGGGCTCGTATCTTGTTTCAGAATCATTTTCTACGATACTTAGTTTTCAGTGCAAAAGCCATTCTTGATATTTTTTACGGTTTATCTACCTTTTAGATATTATTTAAAGCCGAAACATATTTGGGAATCGTAAGAATTTTTTTCGGGGATAATGTCGACTTTCTGATACAAATCCTACTATTTAAACTATAGCGGGGAGTTTTAAAAAAAGAGATGGATTCATGCCTTTCCCAAAGGTGTCGATACGTACGTGAATATAAGCCCGATTGGAAATCGAACCCTGCTCTCCGATTCCTTATTCCGGGCCGTTATACATTGTACATCTTTATAGTTTACGTAGCTTATTTCGTTAAGGTGTCGAAATGCCCCTAAACTTATAACCTTGTGCCAAACTTAGCCAAGCTTATCAGATCACCATATAGACTTCTCTCAAATCTACCGTAGGAGTTATTGTACAAAGTGGTCCGAAAATCTTGTCACCAAAAAGTAATGAGAACAATAGAACAAGGAATATAGTAATGCAAAGCATATGGACTGGATTCAGTTTCTTCGCTTTCATTGATGATGTCACACACGGAGAAGGTCTGTATGAACGCCATTATTTCCGTGGCACAAAATGATGCGGCGCCATGTCCTGTGTGATATTTGACGAAGCTGTGTTTTGTTGATTGCTGCAAATGCTCTACGGACGGCGCCCTCCAATTGATGGATATTCTGGTATCGTGCATATGAAAGTCTCTCCTTGATAATACCCCACAGGGCGTTAAAATAGAAAATTATATTATGTAGGGAGCGATAAGAAATACAAACCCCCCTGTAGTTAGTAAATAATCTGCTACAATTTTCTTTTGGTGCGGAGGAGGGGATATATTGTTTAATTCATTGAAAAAAGATTACCGTCCGGTTCACACTCCTCTCCTCTCTTTTGAACGGTTACTCTTTCTTTCCGCATTAGGATTGGGCTTCGGATTCGGACTTAAATATGCTTGCGCCATTTCATATATACACACGTACACGCACACAATTTGATTGAGTTTGAAACAAGACATTGGAACAATTAATTCTCCTCCCAATCAATGTGTAGAAACCTGACGATTATTGTACAGGGTGGTCCGAAATTCATGTCACCCCCTACCTAAAAGGTAACGAAACCAACAGAACAACAAGCAACACAGTTTAATACAAAACACATGGAATGGATTCGGTTTATTTAGTTTCATTGACGCTGTCACGCATCGAGGTCTGTATGAACGCCATCTGAAATAAAAATAAAAATTATGTGTAGGGATGACAAGACTTTCGGACCATCCTGCATATCTTTGTGGTTTATGTAACTTATTTCGTTAAGTTGTCGAAATGCACCTAAACCTATAACCTTGTGCCAAACTTTGCCAAGCTTATCAAATCGCCACATAGCCATCGCATAAATCTACCGTAGGTTTTATTGTAGGTGGTCTGAAACTCTTGTCACCCCCTACCAAAAAGTAACAAGAACGATAGAACAAGTCATATAGTAATACAAAGCACATGTACTTGATTCTGTTTATTCATTTTCATTGACGCTGTCATACATCGAGAAGATCTATATGAACGCCATCATTTCCGTGAACACAAAATGATGCGGCGCCTGTGTGACATTTTACGAAGCTGTGCTTCGTTGATTGTTGCAAAGGCTATACGGACGGCGTCCTCCAATTGATGAGTATTCTGCTATGGTTCATGTAAAACTCTCTCCTAGATATTACCCCACATATCGTTGAAATAGAAAATTATATTATGAGGGGGGACAAGACGTTCGGACCACCGCGTACATACATATATACTCGCATATCATGCGACTTTTGAAAGCCTAATTTCGAAGCTAATTTTAGGAGGGTCGCATCATGCACTAGGTATACAATTAGCGTATGTATTGCTGGCCCTGACTATTTCATTCGCCAAACTATATATCCATTTACTATAGCCAAAAAGTACAGCTGTATTTAACAATAGACACGATTTTGATATAACTGATGTTTTACTTAACTCTATCCAATAATAGTGCATGTAATATTCACATATTAGTATCGTATTATAAAATACAAACGTGGCGAATATGCATCTTTTCCATTGTTTACGTTTATAAGATGTTTAGATGTTTTTTTGTTCGGTTGTTTATGGCTGGACGCGTTTACGCAACGAGTATAGCGTTACTAACGATACTTTTATCTTTCATTTTTACTTTTTTAACTTATTTAACTAGAAGATGGGATAAACAAATAGAGGAAAAGAGGTTAGTCTGTTGTAATTTTGTCTCTCAAAAATGAAATTCGCATGATACAAGAGATACATGATAAAATCATTTTTATTAGTGAAAATTATTAGCTACACGATACTCAAGATCGTGCATTACACGAGTATATACGATATATATATTTTACATATATTTTACATATATTTTATATATATTTTACATATATTTTACATATATTTTACATATATTTTATATATATTTTACATATATTTTACATATATTTTATATATATATATATATATATATATATATATATATATATATAAAGCTTTTCACCCCAAGCAAGGCTGGAAGCCACTAGCATACAAGGGGTTACAGAAGATTTGGAGCAAGAGCAGATAAGAGTGATAGAGGAAAGGATGAGGAGAAGGATAGTGGATAGATCAAGGCAATGGGTTACAGAAGATTTGGAGCGAGAGCAGATAGGAGTGAAAGTGGAAAGGATGTGGAGAAGGATAGTGGATAGATCAAGGCAACTGGCGATTGACGTTACATTTGATATATATATATATATATATATATATATATATATATATATATATATATATATATATATATATATATACGGCAATTAGGTTATAATAAAATTTATATTTTATATGAATACTCTACCTTATGAAAATTGAGATGTAGTAGAGTGGGTGGCACGTATCATAGATTGGGGGGGGGGGGAATGAGACCCTTGTACCGACCCGGCGTAGAAGAAAGTAGTATTTATTTTGTTTTAATACAAAAATGTGCCACAACCCAAGAAACCGGAACGGTACTCCACGAATCAGAAGAGCGAGAGAAGAAACTGTTAGCATAAGACTTACGGTTCTATTTAGTGATTTAAACTGTAAAATGATGAGACCCTGTTGCCAATCTAGTAATGCACTTCGATTCATGAAATCTGGGCAACATAGAGGAAAGTTCATCAGAACAATTACCATGAAAGTATTTATAGAAAAGGCACAGGGAAGCTACATTACGGTGGTGGGAAATTGACTACCATATATACTCATGTATCATGCAACCCCCACATTTTCCTTATAAAAAATGATGAGACCCTGTCACTAATCTAGAAGTATGTGTAAATTCATAAAGTCTAGATACCAAAGAGGAAAGTAATATTTATTTTGAAAAATACCAAAATGTGGTACAAGGCCAAAAGGAGGGATATGGTCTTCAATTTGTCTTATCTTAAACTGAGCTAGCCACAATTACTGGCACAAACATACCACAGTATTGCTTACACCAAAACACATTCTTACTTAACACTCTTACTACAGGCACCATAATACCTCAAAGTCTCTATGAAGTCACAACTAGTTCCCATATGTACAATTTGTCTCCCAACATATAGCAAAATTTAAAAATGCAACTCCAATTAATATTTACAATAGCGTAAAGTCCATCAGAACAATTACCGTGAAAGTATTTATAGAAAAGGCGCATAGAAGCTATGTTAAGGTGATGGGGGAAGTGACTGAAGCCGAGATGCCAGGTGAGGACCATTAATATTGCTGATTCTTCTTTGGAATTTATCAAGAATCTCTAAATAGGCAGCAGGAGCACCGGACCGTATGTGGCAGCAATATTCAAAGCGAATGGGCGAATGGGAGATTTATAGACACGTAAAAGAGAATAAGTGGGAGATTGAAGATCAGCCGGTGGTGGGAAGGGAAGAGGCGGTGTTGACGAGTGTGTGTGTGCGTGTGCGTGTGTGTGTGTGTGTATGGGGGACGGGGGTCGTTTTACTGATGGATAATTCGTCTGCGTTCAAGGGCGTCTGCTAAATGGCAAACAGAGTAAACACTAAATCGATTTCGTAAGTAAACATCCGATATGGCCAAACGCTCCATTTCTGGCCATGAGATGGAAGCAAAAAGAAGAAGAAATTCCAGGCAATCAATCATCCACCATTACGGTAGAAGTGGGGGCCGCTAGATCTAAGACTCGACTGCTGGATGGTCTCTCGGCCATTCGTTAACGTTACAAACCGGATGAGTCCGTTATAGGTGCGTGAGGAGTTCTGTTGCCGCCGGGTAAGGGTTCTTTTTTTATGCGCTGTGCCCCACTCAGGGCGTAGGCGATCATAGACTTCCACAACTTCATGACCCTTGTAGCTCTTAATAAACTTTGTCTTTCCGTTTTTTTCTCCAAAGCCCTATCCCGCCATCCATCTACTCAAGCTCACTATGTTATGCGTTGCTTTCCTCTTTCTCTCTCGTTCTCGATCTGTCCTGTGAGTATCGGATTTTCCAAGCCCTCCTTCCTCATTATGTGCCCCAGAAACCTCAACTGTCACTTCCTGATGTTAAATATTAGTGTCCATTTTGTTTCCATTTTCTCCAAAACTTCGTCGTTGCTCGCAGGTTCGGTCCATGGTATCCTCATCATCCTTCTGTATCTATCTATCTATTTCATTCTGTTCAAATCTATCTATCTATCTATCTATCTATCTATCTATCTATCTATCTATCTATCTCATTCTGTTCATATCTACCTATCTCATTCTGTTCAAATCTATCTATCTATCTCATTCTCTTCAGATCTATCTATCTCATTCTGTTCATATCTATCTATCTATCTCATTCTCTTCAGATCTATCTATCTATCTATCTATCTATCTATCTATCTATCTATCTCAGTCTGTTTGTATTTATCTATTCCAGTCTCTTCATATCGGCCTTTCTATCTCTCTCTCTTTCTATCTGTCTCATTCTGTTCAGATCTATCTATCTATCTATCTATCTATCTATCTATCTATCTATCTATCTATCTATCTATCTATCTATCTCAGTCTTTTCATATCTATCTATCTATCTCAGTCTCTTCATATCTATCTATCTCATTCTGTTCATATCTATCTATCTATCTATCTATCAATCTACCAATCATCTATCTATCTCAGTCTCTTCATATCTATCTATCTATCTATCTATCTATCTATCTATCTATTTATCTATCTATCTATCTATCTATCTATCTATCTATCTATCTATCTATCTCAGTCCCTTCATATCTATCTATCTATCTATCTCTGTTCAGATCTAACTGTCGTTCTGTCTGTCATCAATTTCTGGGTGTGTTCTATCTTTATTTTTTATGTGCCGTGTCTTAAGCGATCATGGCTCTCCACAATTTCCTGTCACCTGATAATTAATAATATTTGTCTTTCGGTTATTTCTCCTAAACCCTGATCCGTCATCCATTTACACAAGCTCAAAACGTTATGCGTCGTTTTCTTCTGTCTCTCTTGCCTTCAATCTGTCCTGTGAGTGTCAGATTTTCCAAGCCCTCCTTCCTCATTATGTGCCCTAGAAATTTCAAGGGTCTCTTCCTCATTCCTTTTGCTTTCCATTTTCTCTAAAACTTTGTTGTTGCTCACATATTCGGCCCATGGTTTCCTCAGCATCCTTCTGTAGAACCGCATTTCTGTTGCTTCAAGTCTCTTCTTCATCTTTGAGAAAACTTTACAGCACTTAGGAGGACTGATATCACATAGGAGTTTAGTACCTTTTTCCTTGCTTCTAGCGAAATTTTCCTGTTTCTTAGTATTCTGCTTAGCTTTTGGAAGGCATCTTTGGCTATCCCAATACGCCTTCGGATTTCAGTGTCGCTCTTTCCGTCCTCTGTTAAAACACTTCCCAGATATTTAATTATATTGTTTGATTTTGGTACCTCCGATTCGCTGTTCGCACTTTGGGCTGATTTACCTTCTTGATTGAGCAGTTGATTAACTGTGTGCTGAGTACTATTATACTAGGCACTCCACACTTTACTTTGGAATCTCCTGGGCGGTCTCCTTGGTGAATGCTGCCATAATCCTTGCCTTCAGTTCATCTTTGGTGTTACAAGGAGTTTTGTTGGTCTCTCGCTCGGTAGAACAACATTTCTGTTGCTTCAAGTCTCTTCTTCATCTTTGAGGAGATCGTCCAGTACTCACTGTCATAGAGGAGGACAGGTATCACATAGGAGTTTAGTACTCTTTTCCTTGCTTCTCGCGAAATTTCCCTATTTCTTAATACTAAGCTTAGCTTAGCTATCACAATACGTCTTCGGATTTCCGTGTCACCCTTTCCGTTCGTTAAAACACTTTCCAAATATTTAATAATATTGTTTGATTTTGATAGCACCGAATTGGAATTCACACTTTGGGCTCATTTAGCATCTTGATTGAGCAGATAATTAACTGTGTGCTGAGTACTATTATACTAGGCACTCCACACTTTATGTCCTTGTGTCAAACTAACCAAAACCTGGCCATTTTCTAAGCCGACTCTCGTAACGCATACATATATGAATACAGACTTACATAAATAATAACAGCCAACTCGTTTCACGAGTATGACCATCGCTGAGAAGTTTTCCATCCGCCCGGATTTGGAAGTTTTCCTCTCCTATACTGGTGCCCAAACAAGGCTGAAATCTACTATTTAACCCATTGCTGTGAATTGGGAAGGAGAAAAGATTGTTTTATACATTTCCAAAGGTTATTTGCGCAAAAGTGAATGCAAGGTACCTCTGGAATTTGAACTCAGCCCGCAGCTTTCTCATTCGGTGCCGCTAACCATTACACCTCATGCACATCCATATAAGAAATGTTTTGATGTAAGCAATGCCCTCGCTGGGAATATAGTTGACGCCACCAATGCTTAGCACCCCAGAGACAAGCGATATACGAGATATCCGGGTTAACTCTGAGGCAGTAGTTACACTACATGCAAAAAGTTCGAGGCGAGCCTAAATTTCTTTAATAAAAAAAAACACTTTAAAATGAGACACTTTTGCATTTTTTAAAATACCGTATATACTCGTGTAACGCGCGACCTCGCGTATCGCGCGATCTTGTGTAATGCCCGATCTCGTGTATCGAGCCAAAGCTTCACTTATAAAAAAATGATTTTATCATGCATCACGTGTATCATACGACTTCCTTTTTCGAGAGACCAAATTACAACAGACTAACCTCTTTTTCTCTATTTCTTTATCCCATCTTCTAGTTAAATAAGTTAAAAAAGTAAAAGAGAAAGATAAAAGTATCGTTAGTAACGCTATACTCGTTGCGTGAACGCGTCCGGCCATAAACAACCGAACAAAAAACATCTAAACATCTTGTAAATGTATAAAATGGAAAAGAAGCATATTCGCCATGTTTGCATTTTATATTGATTTTCTAAACGTTGCTATAATCTTCTGTCTCATCTGCTATCCTCTCTCTCTCCTTGCCTGCCATCCTCTTCCGCCTCACCTGCTATCCTCTCCGGCCGCACCTGCTCTCCTCTTCCGCCTCAACTGCTATAATCTTCCGCCTTACCGGCTATCCTCTCCCGCCTCACCTGCTATCCTCTTCCGCCTCACCTGCTCTCTTCCGCCTCACCGGCTATCCTCTTCCGCCTCACCGGCTATCCTCTTCCGCCTCACCGGCTATCCTCTTCCGCCTCACCTGCTATCCTCTTCCGTCTCACCTACTATCCTCTCCGGCTGCACCCGTGAGGTGCGCCGCAATGTTTGGGAATCACCGCTGTAGTTACTGAAATCTTTCCCTTTACTTTTAAAAGATATACAAAAATATCCCTTTTTAGGTTTGTTTGTTGTTTTTTTTTTAATAAATACAGGTTGTCCCCAAACTGTTTGTAGCGTACATAAGAATTTTTCTCGACGGATACTTTACCAAATGCTTGGGGTCCTTCACTCCAGTCGGTTAATTACACGCCAACACACAGACAAGGGTATTTCTGGGTCTCGGTGCAAAAATACATATACATTATGTCTGCCACCTTGTTGGCTAGTATGATTATGACAAGGTAAACCCTAGTTGGACATTGAACTAATGCTACATTTTAAACCAGACACACTTTTTAAATATTGACAGACATGAATTTAGTCAATTACACTATTTACATTGTTCGGACTGTTATCTTCATCATTGTTGTTACATTCACGATGTTTCGGTCGTTGTACGCCCCGGCCTTCTTCGGGATCTGTCTGCATTTCTGACATGAGCTATTGTAACTATTTACACTATTTACATTGTTCGGACTGTTATCTTCATCATTGCTGTTACATTCACGACGTTTCGGCCGTTGTACGCTCCGGCCTTCTTCGGGATCTGTCTGCATTTCTGACATGAGCTATTGTAACTGTTTACACTATTTACATTGTTCGGACTGTTATCTTCATCATTGCTGTTATATTCACGAAGTTTCGGCCGTTGTACGCTCCGGCCTTCTTCAGGATCTGTCTGCATTTCTGACATGAGCTATTGTAACTGTTTACACTATTTTCCTTGTTCGGACTGTTATCTTCATCATTGTTGTTACATTCATGTCGTTTCGGCCATTTACGCTCCGGCCTTCTTCAGGTGATCTTTTTGGGAATTTCGAACCGCCCCCTTTATTTCGTCGACGGGGGTAGATTGTTCTGATTCCAATTTATCTCAGTTTTACTTAATTCGCCTTGATAAGTTTTTGTTCTCCCCACCTCCAAATTAGAACAATCTCCCTACTCTTTCGACTAAATGATGGGTTTGGCTCGAAATTTCAACCAATATCACCTGAAGCAGGCCGAAGCGTATATCGGCCAAAACATCGAATTGGAACTCGTCTTTCCTATGGAAAATAACGGTTGATCCTAGACTTGAACAAATAACCAGTGTTTCAGTTGTGATAGGGTTTATATTTCCTGGATTGATTGATTCATTTTTACGGCTTATCAACCTTTTGCAGGTTATTTAAAGCCAGAAAATAGCTTTAGCTTTTAAGAATAATTTGGCGGAGATAATAATGATTTTTACAAGTTCTACTCATTAACCCTTAGCTCGGGGGTAAAAAAAGTCTGCTGCGTACCTTTCCGATTGGTATTTGCGTGGAAATGAATATAACGAACCCGAGTGAAATTCGAACTCGGCTCTCCGATCTCTAATTCCGGGCCGTTATCCATTAAACCACCCGCGCATCCAAGCCTGCAGCACTTGGTATTCCCAAATGGTTACTCATCTAGCTAACTGACCAGGCTCGACGTTGCTTAACTTCAAGTAACGAGTGTCTAGCAAATGTTAGTATGACTAAAATACAACAATAAGCAACGATTGCAAACGTCTACAAATGGAGAGTTGATTTTTGGTGGTAGTGGAGTTCCTTCTATTGACTCTAATTAGTTTAGTATTTGTAAATCTCGCAAGAGCAACTGGTCTCGCGAGACTTACAAATACTGAACTAATTAGAGTCAACTTAAGAGTTTAATCAAGAAACATGTATTATTTTTATTTATTTTTATTTTTTTTCTTCTCGTACGTCCGGCTGATTTTCTCAAGAACAATGGCCGTCCTGATCACAGACACGACACCTTAAGATAATGTCCACTTGTAGCAATTATTCCATTGCTTTCGCCAACAACGCAACCCCCAAACAGCCATTTATCACCCGAATTGATGGCTGATAACGAAGGCGTTATCTTTTTCTAATACTGACTCGCAGATTTCTGGTTGAAGCACACTTTGAGAGGCTAAGATGAGGAGTATAAATAAAAAAAAGTCGTAAAAAATTCGATCGTTGACAAGAACAGCAACAATTTGTTTTTTTGTCTTTTTCTTAAAGATTTCAAGCAAGGTAATATAGCTATGAAGACACAAGGGGTTCTTAATATTATGTGCCATCTTTCTCCAGGATGTGGGAGATCATGTCTTTCCACAACTTCCGTCTTTTTGGAGCTCTACGGTCTTTCTTTTTGCTATCTCTCCTAATCCCTGTTCTGCCAACCATTTACACAATCTCATTCTACTCATTCTATGCGCAATGTCCCTTCAGGATGTGGCTGATGATGGCTCTCCACAATTTCCTCTCCTTTGTAGCTCTTAGCAATTTTTGTCTTTTTGCAATCTCTCCTAATCCCTGTTCTGTCACCCATTTACACAATCTCATTCTACTCTTTCTATGCGCAAAGTCCCTTCAGGATGTTGCTGATGATGGCTCTCCACAATTTCCTTTCCCTTGTAGCTCTTAGCAATGTTTGTCTTTTTGCTATCTCTCCTAATCCCTGTTCTGCCAACCATTTACACAATCTCATTCTACTCTTTCTATGCGCAAAGTCCCTTCAGGATGTTGCTGATGATGGCTCTCCACAATTTCCTTTCCCTTGTAGCTCTTAGCAATGTTTGTCTTTTTGCTATCTCTCCTAATCCCTGTTCTGCCAACCATTTACACAATCTCATTCTACTCTTTCTATGCGCAAAGTCCCTTCAGGATGTTGTTGATGATGGCTCTCCACAATTTCCTTTCCCTTGTAGCTCTTAGCAATGTTTGTCTTTTTGCTATCTCTCCTAATCCCTGTTCTGCCAACCATTTACACAATCTCATTCTACTCTTTCTATGCGCAAAGTCCCTTCAGGATGTTGCTGATGATGGCTCTCCACAATTTCCTTTCCCTTGTAGCTCTTAGCAATGTTTGTCTTTTTGCTATCTCTCCTAATCCCTGTTCTGCCAACCATTTACACAATCTCATTCTACTCTTTCTATGCGCAAAGTCCCTTCAGGATGTTGCTGATGATGGCTCTCCACAATTTCCTTTCCCTTGTAGCTCTTAGCAATGTTTGTCTTTTTGCTATCTCTCCTAATCCCTGTTCTGCCAACCATTTACACAATCTCATTCTACTCTTTCTATGCGCAAAGTCCCTTCAGGATGTTGCTGATGATGGCTCTCCACAATTTCCTTTCCCTTGTAGCTCTTAGCAATGTTTGTCTTTTTGCAATCTCTCCTAATCCCTGTTCTGTCACCCATTTACACAATCTCATTCTACTCTTTCTATGCGCAAAGTCCCTTCAGGATATCGCTGATGATGGCTCTCCACAATTTCCTCTCCTTTGTAGCTCTTAGCAATGTTTGTCTTTTTGCTATCTCTCCTAATCCCTGTTCTGCCAACCATTTACACAATCTCATTCTACTCTTTCTATGCGCAAAGTCCCTTCAGGATGTTGCTGATGATGGCTCTCCACAATTTCCTTTCCCTTGTAGCTCTTAGCAATGTTTGTCTTTTTGCTATCTCTCCTAATCCCTGTTCTGCCAACCATTTACACAATCTCATTCTACTCTTTCTATGCGCAAAGTCCCTTCAGGATGTTGCTGATGATGGCTCTCCACAATTTCCTTTCCCTTGTAGCTCTTAGCAATGTTTGTCTTTTTGCAATCTCTCCTAATCCCTGTTCTGTCACCCATTTACACAATCTCATTCTACTCTTTCTATGCGCAAAGTCCCTTCAGGATATCGCTGATGATGGCTCTCCACAATTTCCTCTCCTTTGTAGCTCTTAGCAATGTTTGTCTTTTTGCTATCTCTCCTAATCCCTGTTCTGCCAACCATTTACACAATCTCATTCTACTCTTTCTATGCGCAAAGTCCCTTCAGGATGTTGCTGATGATGGCTCTCCACAATTTCCTTTCCCTTGTAGCTCTTAGCAATGTTTGTCTTTTTGCTATCTCTCCTAATCCCTGTTCTGCCAACCATTTACACAATCTCATTCTACTCTTTCTATGCGCAAAGTCCCTTCAGGATGTTGCTGATGATGGCTCTCCACAATTTCCTTTCCCTTGTAGCTCTTAGCAATGTTTGTCTTTTTGCTATCTCTCCTAATCCCTGTTCTGCCAACCATTTACACAATCTCATTCTACTCTTTCTATGCGCAAAGTCCCTTCAGGATGTTGCTGATGATGGCTCTCCACAATTTCCTTTCCCTTGTAGCTCTTAGCAATGTTTGTCTTTTTGCTATCTCTCCTAATCCCTGTTCTGCCAACCATTTACACAATCTCATTCTACTCTTTCTATGCGCAAAGTCCCTTCAGGATGTTGCTGATGATGGCTCTCCACAATTTCCTTTCCCTTGTAGCTCTTAGCAATGTTTGTCTTTTTGCTATCTCTCCTAATCCCTGTTCTGCCAACCATTTACACAATCTCATTCTACTCTTTCTATGCGCAAAGTCCCTTCAGGATGTTGCTGATGATGGCTCTCCACAATTTCCTTTCCCTTGTAGCTCTTAGCAATGTTTGTCTTTTTGCAATCTCTCCTAATCCCTGTTCTGTCACCCATTTACACAATCTCATTCTACTCTTTCTATGCGCAAAGTCCCTTCAGGATATCGCTGATGATGGCTCTCCACAATTTCCTCTCCTTTGTAGCTCTTAGCAATGTTTGTCTTTTTGCTATCTCTCCTAATCCCTGTTCTGCCAACCATTTACACAATCTCATTCTACTCTTTCTATGCGCAAAGTCCCTTCAGGATGTTGCTGATGATGGCTCTCCACAATTTCCTTTCCCTTGTAGCTCTTAGCAATGTTTGTCTTTTTGCTATCTCTCCTAATCCCTGTTCTGCCAACCATTTACACAATCTCATTCTACACTTTTTATGCGCAAAGTCCCTTCAGGATGTTGCTGATGATGGCTCTCCACAATTTCCTTTCCCTTGTAGCTCTTAGCAATGTTTGTCTTTTTGCTATCTCTCCTAATCCCTGTTCTGCCAACCATTTACACAATCTCATTCTACTCTTTCTATGCGCAAAGTCCCTTCAGGATGTTGCTGATGATGGCTCTCCACAATTTCCTTTCCCTTGTAGCTCTTAGCAATGTTTGTCTTTTTGCTATCTCTCCTAATCCCTGTTCTCCCAACCATTTACACAATCTCATTCTACTCTTTCTATGCGCAAAGTCCCTTCAGGATGTTGCTGATGATGGCTCTCCACAATTTCCTTTCCCTTGTAGCTCTTAGCAATGTTTGTCTTTTTGCTATCTCTCCTAATCCCTGTTCTGCCAACTATTTACACAATCTCATTCTACTCTTTCTATGCGCAAAGTCCCTTCAGGATGTTGCTGATGATGGCTCTCCACAATTTCCTTTCCCTTGTAGCTCTTAACAATGTTTGTCTTTTTGCTATCTCTCCTAATCCCTGTTCTGTCAACCATTTACACAATCTCATTCTACTCTTTCTATGTGCAATGTCCCTTCAGGATGTTGCTGATGATGGCTCTCCACAATTTCCTTTCCCTTGTAGCTCTTAGCAATGTTTGTCTTTTTGCTATCTCTTCTAATCCCTGTTCTGCCAACCATTTACACAATCGCATTCTACTCTTTTTATGTGCAATGTCCCTTCAGGGTGTGGATGATCATGGCTCTCCACAATTTCCTACCCCCTATGTAGCTGTTAGCAATGTTTTTCTTTTTCCTATCTCTCCTAATCCCTGTTCTTCCAACCATTTACACAAGCTCTCTAGGGCGGTTACTCGCAGCTTTCTTCTGTCCCTCTTGTCTTCAGTATGCTTTGTGTGTGTCAAATTCTCAAAGCTTTCTTTCCTCAGTATGTGCCCTAGAAATGTTAATGGTCTCTTTCTGATTCTCGGTATAAGCGTTCTTTTTATTGACATTTTCCTTTTTAAAAAGTATTCGTCATTCGGTTCGGTCCATGGTATTCTCAGCAGCCTTCTGTAGAACCACATTTTCGTTGCCTCGAGTCTTTTCTCCATCTGTGAAGCATTTGTCCAGCATCACTGCCATGCAGAAGGACCGATATTACATGACAGTAACTCTTTTCTTTGTTTCTAACGATTTAGTATAAACATGTACTGATGTTTCGGGGGTATATACGTTGTGTGTTTAGTTGGAAAACACGTGTCTCCTGGAATGTTTATCCCACAACAAAAAAAATGGCGGACTTTTATATACCGGGCGTAACAACAAAATTGTCCAAATTGTGTAACAGCATGTGATAATTGTCCATCCCACAGAATGTTTAATATCTAAAAAAAAAATTAAAAAAAGCCACTAAACTAACTGAGTTTCCTTTTTCCAGATAAAACGTTTATCCATCTTGACACCATTTGTCGAAACAATCACCAACAAAAAGAACAGGTTAAAATCGTTTTGTGTCAGCCCCACTAGGAAAACGATAACTCACGTCTTCAGTAATCGTACTAACATTTGTTGTGGTATGTTAATGGAATGCATACGACCATTTGTCCCACACGATTTATATTTAACGTAAAATACGACAAATTATGAAACAAGAAGAAAGAACAAGTTTCAGTGACTTGGAATCTAAATGCGGATTACACACAGCACTGTAAGTCTCCACTTTCCCCAAGCGAATGAAGCAGCAGAAAGTGGAGTTAAAATCGCATAAAGACTCCTACAACAACCAGATATTTTCCTGGCTCTAATGGGATACCGTATCACACCGATATCGGATACAAAAGCAAGCGTAGTGGAATGTTAATGTATACGACCATTTGTAGATGTCTGTTTCTTAACAAGACCACACGATTTATATTTAACGTAAAATACGACAAATTACGAAACAACAAGAAGGAACAAACGGTTTTATAACAACAACATTTATATTTATTTTTGTGTAATGATGTACATGCGTAGAGGTTACTATTTTGTTGTGGTTATGTCCCTTTGACTGAATTAAAGTTTTACTGATGAGATTGAAATATTTTTTTATCTGAGCTCACAAAAGTTGAATGACTTATAAAGCTGAGAAATAAAGCTGAATAAAGTTTGAGCTTTAGAAGAGTATTTCAAAGAGAAAAGTTCTTGTTGCTTGTTTGGAAATGTTTTGTATGTTTGCAATGTAGTCTGGAAACTTTTGTACGTACGTGCATGCGTGTATATGCTTTTAACGTCTGATTGCCCATGGTCGAGACGGGATCCTATAAGGTTACATCTTCTTAGGCGAATGAAAAAAGAAGAGAGAGAGAGAGAGAGATAATGAGCAAGCTTTGTCTGCTATTTATAATTAATGTAATCACGTCACAGGCTCACGGAAATGGCGGGAAAACTTGACTTGGTGACGCGCTGGAAAAATATTTGTACGTGGGCGGATGGCAACGCCCACTTGTGTGTTTATTGACCAATTAGAAGCTGATATTTCCTGAAAATCTGTATGAAGCTGGATAAGTCTTTGATCCTACTTTTTGCACAAAATTATACAAAATTTAACATTGATAACAAAGTGGTAGCGGGATGCTATATATACACACACACACACACACACACACACACACATATATATATATATATATATATATATATATATATATATATATATACTCTAGCATGCATCTTCAAAGTCCATTCAAGAACCATCAAGAGAACGGTGAATGAGTTTTCAAAATAGGGAACAGTAAAGAGAAAAAACTGAATCAGGAGGTCACAACAGGAAGAGGAATCAGCATTTCAACATAGCGCTAAATACATTCTCAATGTGAAAAATAGAGTCCAATAGTGCAGTAAAAACCTCGGAGAATTCCAGTAAGATATCTTTAATCATTTCTAAAATACAACGGTTCAAAGCTTAATCTAACAGTTGGACAATTTTGCTGTTACACCCAGTATACAAACAAACGATGATGTATTAACAAATCCAAAAGAAACATTGTTGCGACCTACAAAGACAGTGATACTGTATGTATGTGACAAAACAATGAAATGCATGAAAACATTTAAAGGCAAGCGAATTATTCGTGTATGTAAAATGCGTATAGAGAAAATGAAGTTGCGTACGTACGTGTGTGACGGCGTTTGTTTGTGCGTGACGCGTTTTCACGATAGACCTACATCCTAGCATGTCTAAAGAAAATAGAATAACGATAATGATAGAAAATATTACAGTGTATTTATAGGTTCAGAACGCGTCCCCTAGTGGCAGTTTTTTTAGGAAGGTAAGTGTAGTAACTCCTCACTGATAGCAATACCTAATTTATTTTTTCTATGCCGTCTTGCCTTCAATATGTCTTGTGAGCGTTAAATTTTCCAAGCCCATTTTCTTCATTATATGCCGGGTTGTTGCGTCATCACTTTGAAACAGAAGCATTCTAAAGTTACCATGGACCGAACATGTGAGCAACAATGATGTTTTAAAGAAAATGGGAACTAAAAGGAAACTCGTGCTTAACCTCAGCTGGCTTACGTCCGCATCACATTGAAACATCGGTTCCCGTTTTATCACCGAAGTTAAGCAACGTCAATTCTCGTCAGTAACTATATGGGTGACAGCTTGGCAGCACCAGGTGCTGGAAGCTTGGATGTGCGGGTGGTGTAATGGATAACGGCACGGAATTGTTAATCGGAAAGTCGAGTTTCAGTTCCAGTTGGGTTCGTTATATTCACTTACGTGCAAATACTTTTGGGAAAGGTAGGAATCCACCTCTTCTCCCCCAGCTATGGGTTAATTAGTAAGAAATGTATCACCAAACCATTATTATCTAAAAGGACAAAAAACAAATCTTACAATCTAGAAATATTTTCTGGCTATAAATAACCCGCAATGATAAGGCGTAGACTCTCTTTAAAGAAATGCGGACACCTGAAGACTATTACGTCTGCTACACCTAGTTGGTGTAAACAAACACGAAAATAAAATCAAAGATCAAACGCAAAGACTCTCAGATACCTGAAGACTATTACGTCTGCTACTACTAGTTGGTGTAAACAAACAGGAAAATAAGATCAATGAACAAAGGTTTAAATTAAGAATACAAAGACTCTGTATCTTTCTATATTTCGTTAGTTAGATCCAGTGACAGGACCCAAAGAGTGTGAGTTCAATACCTGGTTAAGGCGGTGGAGAAATTTCAGAGGATATAACTGACATCCATTAGACATGGCATGTGGAACTAGAATAGTCTACCCCAGTGAGCGAAATAATGGGTTCAGTTCGACATTCCAAACCACCTGAAGAAGTCCGGAGCGTGCAACGGCCGAAACGTTGTGATTAGCATGGTGACAATGATGAGGACAATAGTCCGATTAATTTAAATAGTGTACAAAGACTCTTATTAAATAAATGCAGACACTTTAAGACTATTACGTCTACGAATACGATTATGAAACACTGTTTCCAAGGAATACTCATACCTTAAGGCTATAAGGTCTGCTGATAAAAAAAATTATAAGTTGAAAAAATCCCCCACCGGCATGACTATGCCAGACAGCACTGATATCTTTTTTAATGCTATGTGTTTTCAAGACGGAAGGTGATCACGGCCCTCCACAAATCGCTTTTCTTTATTATCGGCGAAATGACATAAATTCTTGGGAAAGATAATGAAGCGTCTTCTCAGTGAACTCTTAACGATTTGGAATTCAGAGTTTTCTTTCTATTAGACTGGCTGCTAGCCAAGGCTAAAGTCTACCGGGCTATTTAAGCCAGAGCTGGAAGTGGTGGCGGTGGAGTTGTTATCTGAGGGGGGAGGAAGATTTTACGAAATTAAAGGCAACAGACTGGACGGGAATTCGGACTACTTTTTATGCTTCTTTCTTTCCTTTTTTCCTTTCTCTTCGCAATTTCTTGTTTTTCTTTCTTTCTTAAAATTCATTGTTTCTTTTTTTACGCTCTTTTTTCCTCTTTTGTTTCTTTCACGATTTCTTTCTTTCTTAATATTCATTACTTCCTTGTTTACACTGTTTCTTTCTTTTTTCTTTCTCTTCGCAATTTCTTGTTTTTCTGTGTTTCTTAAAATTCATTGTTTCTTTTTTTACGCTATTTTTTTCTCGTTTGTTTCTTTCACGATTTCTTGTTTTCTTTCTTTCTTTCTCAAAATTCATTATTTCCTCGGTTACGTTCTTTCTTTCTTTTTTCTTAATCTTGGTGATTTCTTGTTTTTCTTTCTTTCTTAAAATTCATTGTTTCTTTTTTTACGCTCTTTTTTCCTCTTTTGTTTCTTTCACGATTTCTTTCTTTCTTAACATTCATTGTTTCCTTTTTTACGCTTTTTCGTTCCCCTTTTCTTTCTTTCACGATTTTTTGTCTATTTTTTTTTTCTTTCTTTCTTAACCCACATTGCATGGTTGCTTTTCTTTTCGATTGCATCGCATTCAATAGCAGCTCGTGCGAAGCGGACTTTGCATCGAGTCACACAAGTCGGTTCCCTGTGATCCTGATTTAATGATGGTCACATGACAGGCTGACCTTAACAAGACGCCAGATTGTTCGTGACCCTGTCAGTTTCAAAACGGTCTGTTTACATTCAAAAATCTGTTCGCCTTCTGTCGGCGACAATAATTGCTTTGTTACTTAAACTGATGCGCTCGTCATCAAGACATTCTGTTTCTCTTTCTGTCTCTTCGTTCTATTTTCCCTTCTTTTCTTTCTTTCTTTCTTTCTTTTTTTTCACTTTTTCATTATTTCATTCAGTCATTCGTCTATTAATTCAGTTTTTTTTCTTTTTAAATTTTATCTTTCCTTTTTATTTTCCCTTTTTTTCTTTTCGTTCTATAACCACCCTCAATATCAGTTTCTTCGCTCGCTTTTTCCATTGACGGGTTTTAGAATACACTAAACCACCTGTCACCCGTTGGGTCAACCTTGTTGTGTTTACTATTTACATTTAGTTTCATGAAGAGTTTGTGAAAGTAGAGATATTTTAAAAATACATTTACTTGCAGTTATTGAAGTTGCTTTCAACATTAAAAAAATTGTCTGTTTGGAGAAAGTTGCACAATAAGAGCTTGGAATTTGGAATGTCAAAATCCAGAGTTTTGGGATTCGATATAGTAACATAAAGTATTCCTGCAGAGCCGCACGTAATTCGTCCCTTTAGAATAATCAAACGATTTTCGTTGAAAGAATAAAATTCAGTAGAAATTACAACGTAATTTCAACAAATGATCGTTAATTTAATACAGCGACAAGAATACAAGCAATTGGTCATAGATTGGAAAGTAATGTCTTTTAGCTTGGGTTAACCCGAGAACACTAACCATGGGTATATAGTACCCTGCGCAAATTTTCATATTTTTAATTACAATTTTCATTATCTAATTTTCTTACGTAAATAATATATTTTTCAGTTCCTATTAATGTTAACTCAAAGTACAAAGTTTGAAGTGCCTGCATGTAAAATATTTCAAATAAAGATTTATATTTAATATTTTTTTTGATATTTTCAAAATCGGGTATGATATACCCATGGTTAGTAGTGGTGTAACTTTAATTGATGTTTAGTGTTCTAGGGTTAATAGCAGTAGATAAGTTCACCTATCGTCCAGTTCACACTCCTCTATGGTCTTTTGAACAGGAGTAGACTCTTATCCCCTGTTCACTGTTTAGGATTGGCTTTCCGATTCCTTCTAAAATCTACTTCAACTCTACACTTCTACATTCGCCGTCTAAAACTCTGACCTTTTATTTACTATTGAATGACCTTTTCTTTTCTCAATAGCAGTAGATAGGTTCACCTATCGTCCGGTTCACACTCCTCTGTGGTCTTTTGGACAAGAGTAGATTCTTATCCCCTGTTCCCTGTCTAGGATCGTCTTTTCAATTCCTTCTAAAGTCTACTTCAACTCTATACTTCTACATAAGACAATAAAATTCTGAACTTTTAAAAACTATTGAATGACCTTTTCTTTTCTCAATAGCAGTAGATAGGTTCACCTGGCGTCCTGTTCACAATCCTCTGTAGTCTTTTGGACAAGAGTAGACTCTTATCCCCTGTTCCCTGTTTAGGGTTTGCTTTCCGATTCCTTCTAAAATCTACTTCAACTCTATACTTCTACATTCGCCGATAAAACTCTGACCTTTTATTTACTATCGAATGACCCTTTCTTTTCTCAATAGCAGTAGATAGGTTCGCCTATCGTCCAGTTCACCCTCCTCGGTGGTCTTTTGAACAGGAGTAGATTCGTATCCCCTATTCCCTGTTTAGGATTGGCTTTCCGATTCCTTCTAAAATCTACTTCAACTCTATACTTCTACATTCGCCGATAAAAGTCTGAACTTTTATTTACTATACAATTACCTTTTCTTTTTTAACCCTAGAACACTAACCATGGGTATATAGTACCCAGCGCAAATTCCTACTTTTAATTACAATTTTCAGTACGGAATTGCCTTGTTGTTGTTGTTGTTATTGTTGTTGTTCTTCTTCTTCTTCGGAATTGTCTTCTTCTTCTTCTTCTTCTTCTTCTTCTTCTTCTTCTTCTTCTTCTTCTTCTTCTTCTTCTTCTTCTTCTTCTTCTTCTTCTTCTTCTACATCATCTACAGAATCTTATTCTTCCTCTTCTTTTTCATCCTCTTCTTTAGACACTCCCTCATATTATTATTATTATTATTATTATTATTATTATTATTATTATTATTATTATTATTATTCCGAGTCTATAGTGCCTTCATAGTTTTCTTCTTTTGAGTCATCTTCAGACCCTACGTTCTCCGCCCCCAATCCTACACTTCTTCTTCTTCTTTTTCGTCGTGGTCGTCGTCATAATTTTCAATCTTCTTATTCTGAGTTTTCTTCTTCTGAACCTATGTCTAAGTCGCGTTGCTGTTGTTCTTAGTCGTCATCGTCGCCGCCGTGGTCATCTTCTTCCTTTTTTTTCTTTTTTTTTTTCCTTTCTTCGACTTCAATCATGGTTCACTACACTTTGAATCTCATTGTTTTCCTCTTCTCCTCCTCCTTGCAATCCCCTCCCCGCCCCCACTACACACACTTTTCCTTTCATTTTTTCAACTCTGCCGTTCTTAGCGAAATCGCCACACCTGTTCGACCGTTCAGGCGAACGTACATATCTGGTAAAGAAGAGTGGATTTCTCTGTCAGTCTCCTTCAGGTGTAAAAAAAAAAATGATGAGGATGTAGGGATGAATCGAAAATAAGGTGAGAAATTTTTGAAACGTCTATTCATTCTTCATTTTCTTTTGATGTGCCATAAATAATCCCCCCCGCCACTAGAATTTTTACCTCGGATTAAACACTCCTGATCACGAATATCCAAATAATTTTCTTTATTAAATAATATGAACATTAATAGAGGGTGCAGTTTGCAACGTTAAATACATTGGTTCCCATACGGAAGACAAAACAAAAGACGCTTATATCATATTTATTATATAAATCGCTTTTTTCTCAATATCTTTTAATGTTAAAAGATTTTATGCGTTTAATGTAGCAGGGAAACGGAACGCTAATCTCGGAAGAAAGAGATTAGTAACAGAATGACAAAAACAACGACGACAAAGCCTATTTCAAGACCAATGTGAAGCAAGGCGATCACTTAATAAGGTATATGCGTGTCTCACATGAAAGACTTGAACAAATAAGACTACAATCTATGAAACGTAGGAAACTGATTAATTAAACGGTTCATTTTGCTCGAGAAGTAATTTGCTCGAGAAGTAATTTTGTTTAAATGCAGATAAATATTTTATTTGTATAGATTATTAAAACGACTAAAGGAAGTAATTACTCATAAATTTAAAATTTTAGTTTGATTTATCTCCCTTTCCACTACAAATTGTACGGGAAATAAATAAATACACGTTGATAATTATTATATAGTTTGATTATAATCATAAGAAGTAACGTTGAATTGTTTAATGTATATATATATTAAACAATTCAAAATTACTTACATATATATATATATATATATATATATATATATATATATATGAAAATATATGTATATTGACCACTAATATTATCTATCTATCTATCTATATATATATATATATATATATATATATATATATATATATATATATATATATGATGAAATATCATTTTAAGTATGATATATTTTTTGAGATTAAAAGGCTCTATATCAGAGATAGAACGTATGTAAATATAAAAGTGAATATTGAAGTCAAAACTCAGAAGCGACAGACTGTTTCCTGCTAAACGCAATCATTAGTTCACGTACGTTGTGTTTTTCTCGACTATTTTATATATACGGGTCAGTGATGCATTGTGGGTAGTCTATTGCATTGTGGGTAGTCTATTCTAACCGTTATTTTGGCGGGAGTGGTTGTTAATTTATTTATTATTTACTTTGTTTATTTGAATTGATTTATTTACTTCTTTTTGCTTATTTATTTTTATTATTTTTTTTTCAGTTTTCAGTTTTTAACGTAGTAAAATTTGTTTTCGTGTTTGCATTTTTAGATTAGTTTATTTAGTAGTTTTGATCTGGGAATATAATTATAGCTATTTTTCCTTCAAGCAGAGTTTGCAGTTTTGGGGTTGATTGTTGTAGGCTGATATTCTTTTCTTTATTTACAATGATATTTTTGGTGTGATTTGCTTTTTTTTTAATTTCCCTGATATAGTTGGAAAGTATTGCGTTATTCGCGTATTTATTATTTGTGAAAGATGTTTTGTGTGCGTAGTTTCTTGTTTTCGGGGTCCTTCAGTTACTCCTATATATATTTTTTCTTCCTTATCTGATGATTTTACCGTGGATTCGTATATTACATTGTTTTGTAAGCATTTACCTTTTAACGTACATTCGTTCTTTATTCTGCAATTACACGTGGGTTTAATTTGTTCGACTGGTCTGTTGATAGTTTTACTGTTGTGACTTTTTTTATTATTTGTGTCATGTTCTCGGTTGAATAATGGTTAACAGCTCGGACTGAGGAATCGGAGAGCCGAGTTCGAATTCCATTCATTAACTTACGTGTCAATACCCTTGGGAAATGTATGAATCCTCTTCCATTGACCCCAGCTATGAGTAAATAGCAGGACAGCCCGGGTTCTATAGCCTTGGATAGCAACTGGTCTACTGCAGAAAGAAATGACAACCTATTGTGGGGAAAAAATCTGCCTCGTCAGTCATGTATCGAAAGATAAATGATCGCCTAAGCTGAAAAATGTGGTTCTACAGAAAGATACAAAGAAATGTGTACTGGATTGCTATGTGTTATCCATATTCTTATATGGCAATGAATGCTGGAAATCTCCATGAGGAGAAAACTTGAGGCGGCAAAAACGTGGTTCTACAGAAGGAAGCTGAGAATTCCATGGACGGAGAGAATAAGCAAAAAAAGTAGTCTTTAAGAAAACGGCAACAGAATCAGGAAAAGACAGCTGAATTTTTTTGGACGCATAATGAGGAAAGGGGGTTTGGAAAGCTTAACACTCACGGGGCCTATTGAGGCCAAGAGAGATTGGGGAAGGCAGAGAGCCACTTACCTAACGAGCCTATGTTAATGGATGGCGGAATGGGAATTAGGAGACTTAACAAAGTGGGAAAAACTACTAAGGGTAGGAATAGGAAGTTGTGGAGAGCCATGATCGCCTATACGCTGAAAAGACGCGGAACATAGAAAAGAAGACCGAACATTCACGCAAAACCACAGTTCGTCACTGAACAACACAGTCTTCTGTGATAAGGTCATTTTCATCCAAATCCATGTACCCAGAATTGATGGTCACCCTGTGTATAAATAAACTGAGTAGACCCCTCAGCTATGTGGTGGGTTAACCCACCAAACACCAGTTCAGTCACGCATATGTTCGTTCAACATCCCTCTGAGCCCACCTGTGAGCGGACCTTAGTTTCAGTTGCTGGGAAAGAGCGCTTTATCTAGCATGTTCAACAGTCTGAACAAGGCCAGCACGCTCGGACCCTCGGTCACGAGGGCTTGCACATTTATGTTCGCATGGCCTTCGGGCAGTTTCGTCTTCTCCGTTCCACTCACAATTCTTGGGTCAAGCTGTGGTATGGTTTTCAGATTCTTTTCAACGGCACCACACACTGGGATCGTCTCCCGGGGCCGATAATATCAAGAAGTTGCCTCTCCTTGAAAAATAGGACCCGGATCACATGATCAGGGCAAGTGGAGGAAGTAAGTGCAGCCTAGGGCGATATCCAGAATAGATAACGGTTGACCCCAGAAGGTTCAGACTGATCACTACAACAGTCAACGGTTATCTATCCTACATATCCTTCTAATCGTCACTTACACCCGATTCTTACGTCTATACAACAACCTCACTTAGTAACTCTACCATGAGAGGCTTTTGAGCCTTGTATTGGGTGACTTTTAATTATAGATATATCGATATATATCAATAGAGATGTCAACACCAAATAAAAACGACTCTGTATTTTAAAAAAATGCATTACTGCGAAATTTTAGCCGAAAAGTATTTTATTTTTTTCAAAATCAGATTAATTAAACTTTAAATCAGCTAATATTCCTCAAATAAAATTTCAGAAAAGTATATTTTATTTTTGAAAGACTTTTTTAATAAATAGAATTACATTGTATTGACAGGCGGCTGTAAAAAAGGCTAATGTCATCGATTTTTAACGAATTCAAAAAAAAAAAATACTTACATCCAATTTAAATTAGTTTTGAAATACAGCAATGTATTTTGCTTATTGGAAATATTAAATTTAATTTATTAACTTGAAATCAAAACTAGACGCTTCAAGAAAGATTTTTCATTTAAAAATATTATTTTAAACCTTAGAT
>OZ038479.1:123389052-123396552 GCA_964036315.1 Acanthosepion esculentum | reverse complement strand
AAAATAATGAGCATATAAGAAAGAAAGAAAGAAAGAAAGAAAGAAACAAAACAAGGAAAACAAGCAAAAAACTGAAAAGAAACAAAAAATGAACATATAAGAAAGAAAGAAAAGAAAGAACATATAAGCGTGCAATAAAGAAAGAAAGAAGAGAAGAGTAGAAAATAAAAAACATAAGAAATAAAAGAAAGAAAGAAAGAAAGCAAGAATGAAAAAAGAAAGAAAGAAAAGAAAGAAAAGGAAAGAAAATAATAAACATATAAGAAAAAAAGAAAGAAAGAAAGAATGAAAGGAAAGAAAAAGAAAAGAAAGAGCATATAAGCAAGAAAGAAAGAAGAGAAGAAAGAAAAATAATGAACATATAAGAAAGAAACATAGATAGAAAAAAAGGAAGAAAGAAAGGCCGTTAAATCAGAAATGAAAGTAGGATGAAAGAACACTTCGTAGACGAGCAAGAAAAGAAACCTTATCCCTAAAAAAATCAAATAAGAAGACGCCTTAACAAAATCGTCATAAATAAAGCCAGAAACGTGAGATCGCTTTCTATTGTGACGTGCTAATTTTGCGAGGCTCCTTAATATGACAAGTTTTCACGTCACAAACGATGGGCTTCCTTTCACGGCATTCTCCACCTTGTGTCTTTAATTAATATTGATTTATTTTCATTTGTACTTTAATTCAAAAGTGAAAAAACAAAAACAACAATCCTTAAAAGATTAGTAAAACTATCCCCTTACTGAGCCTGTCCACTGTTCCCGAACACTGCGACAAAATTGGCGAAATTAAAGACGTCTTCCCAGCGCCTTTTCATTGTTTTCTTCTGACTTTTTCTTTCGAGTTTATCCTTCTTATCTTATATATATATATATATATATATATATATATATATATATATATATATATATATATATATATATATATATATGCGCATTTCATTAAAAACGACTGACAGGGTGTTTTTATTTAGTTTTTTATACAATTCCTCATGCGATCTAATAATGTTTTTCTTTTCGGATGGTAAATTATATAAAAACTGTCCGAATGTTCTTTTTATCCGAGCGCTTTCGGCTATACATTTAGCCATTTTCAAGGATTATATTCTAACTGTTAGAATTAGAAATAGTTTGTTATATGTATGTTTTATAAAATGTTTCATTTTTTGTTTCAAAACACGGTCAAGATATTATGTCCATGTTCAAAGTTAATATTATTAAGTGTTGGTTTGTTTGTTTTTATTAATAAGGCTTCCATTATTTTTAGCCTGTTTTTTGCATGTGGATGATGCTATTATATTAGTGTTGTCGACAAGTATGTTCCGAATAGTGTCTGGTAGGTCTCCATGAATATTTAAATGAGATCTAATTGAGCTATTGGCAGAAAGGTGTAGAGTTAGTCTGCGTGTTAAACATGTTGTAGTGTGGCCTATATAATTATTTGCTTTATTTAACTTTGTTCTGAGAGGTGAATTGTTTATTTTTAACTATAAGGTCAGAGGTAATTTATCATCCGAAAAGAAACAGATTATTAGACCGCATGAGAAATTGTATAAAAAACTAAATAAAAGCACCTTGTCAGTCGTTTTTAATGAAATGTGCATGAAAGAAGGATTGCTGCCTAAATACACAAATATATATATAGATATATACATGATAGAAATTGTTAAGAGAATTTGATAATTAAAATTAATTGAGTCTGAAAGAAACCTCAACAGAATGCAGAAAGCACTGGACGGCCGTTTCGTCCTATATTTGGGACTCATCAGCAGTGCGCATCCGCTACCGAGAATTGAAACCCCGACAGTTGAGTTATCAAGCAAACGTCATACCAACTGTTCCAACGGGCCTCGGTGACGAAGAGGTAGCAAATCAGACTCAATATAGCGCCGCTCGCTCACACATTCCGTGGTGGAACTCAACTGAAATTCTCTGTAACCATAGGACTGTGCCCCCAGGAGCCACGACTACTATCACCAAACCGCTCAAACTGAAGCATTAGAAGCCGGATCAAGCAATGATATACACATGATAGAAATTGTTAGGAGGATTTGATAATTATAATTCATTGAGTCTGAATATATATATATATAAGAGGGAATCCGAGAAAAGAAAACGACATATATATATATATATATATAGTCGTTTTCTTTTCTAGGACTCTTTTCAGCCATTTTCTCAGTTTTATTTCTACGGTTCTTTTAACCATGAAGAACACATTCAACATGGCCTTCTGAACATATGTTTATAGCAGCTTAAAAGTCGCCTCATCGGGAAGCTCTCCTGGCTGCCGTTTGATCTGGGTTTTCATTTGCACGGGACTTTTTTTTTCCCGCTACAACCTTGGCTCTTTTGATTGCAATCTGGTCCTCTGTTGGCGGAGATTTCTTTTTGCAATGAAAACTGCTGCCGTATGCGATAGGCAACAAGAAACTACAGAAGAACTCAAAATCGATTGCTGCATTTAAGTATTATATTAATATTTAAGCTTACCCTTTAAAAGTTTCACTATAATTCATCTGTCGCCAATTAATTTAAAAACAATTTGATGTACGTAGGTCCTTACTTTTCGTACAAACAATTTTATTTCATGGGTGACTTTCGCTAGACTTCGTAATTAATTTTGATTATTCCTAAATTTATTTCCAAGTTCTAAAAAACTGTTATCGAACAAAAAAATTCGTCGCAAAAAATCACGTAAAAAAATCGCCAAAAACAATTGCAGTAATGAAAACTTGAGAATCCAAATTTTCTGAAACATGAGCTATTGAAAGTTAGAGAAAGTTCCCTTGAATTGAAAAAGTGTAACACAGTGGCACACTGACATCCGCATTTATTGTATAGATGGACATTTTACCTTGTTTTGGTGGCAGGAACCCGCCCCCAAAATTTGTAAAAGTATTTTTGATACAACCTATATATATATATATATTGTTTGTCTCAGATTATTTTGCCTTGTCCGTTTTTTTCTTTTATTCTTCTTCTTATAGTTAATTTAGAATTTTGTGAATTCCACTTATTAGAAATTTAGCCAATTGTCTTTTGCAATTTTTCCAATTATGCTTAATCGGGCTCGCTTACATTAAGATAGGCAAAAGTATATGTAATACATGTTTAATGTAGTTTGAATGTAGCAATCCGACGTAGGAAGTAATTTGTCCAATGTAACAGCACCAATGTCTCGTAGCAGCTATTCAGGAATTCTTAAGGTCTTCCATATCAGAGATTGGCAGTGGATATTTGGAAAGAATAGCAAAACGTACTTTTGCAGGTCTCCTCATCTGACAGGTTAGCAGAAGATCTTCCAAAAAAAGAAAACAAAATGGCCGCCTTTATACACATCGTGTCGAATATTTCTAGTCTTCTGATTGGTTAATCTTCTATGGGTGTACTATAAAATGTCAGCTCATTTTGGTTTGCTCACTAGTATATAATGTACTCAAAATAAACTAACAGTATATCCGTGATATACAAACATCGTAACACAGTAGAGGAAAAAACTGGAATAATTGAAAGAAAGAAATTCCAAATATGCCTAGTCTTCCAAAATATTTTTTTATACAGATAAATTGTCCACTAAATGACGAGAAAAAGAAAATAACACTGCCATCCCAATTTAACAAAATGACACAAAAATATCTTGAAATACCAAAGAGTAAATTTATTTGATCTGATGTGCTGTTACCCATCCAGCCCAAAAGAAGCGTCTGGTCAGCAAATAATACGATCAAAAAATCAGATCAAATAATGGCTCTTATTAAGGGTTACAGATTCGATTCCTGTCGAAAAAGCATATATATATATATATATATATATATATATATATATATATATATATATATATATATATATATATATATATACCCGATGCGATGAGAACGAAAGTAATATATAAAATATATAAATTCTAACGTTCGCAGCGTTCATTCAAAAAAGAGCTCGATACAGGTAGTAGAGCGATAATTATTTATTTATTATAATTTTATCATATAGACAAAACCATTTTACTCACAACAAAGATGCAACTTGGTTTCAGTGCATTTTAACTGCACATCTACGGGTGAGGGTCGGAAATCGTAATGAACACCCATTATGAACGTTCATAACCATTTCCGACCCTCACCCGTAGATGTGCAGTTAAAATGCACTGAAACCAAGTTGCATCTTTGTTGTGAGTAAAATGGTTTTGTCTATATGATAAAATTATAATAAATAAATAATATATATATATATATATATATATATATATATATATATATATATATATATATATATATATATTGTGTGTATTTTGGCAGCATTTTTTCATTCATACATGTTTCATTAAATAATATAGACAAGTGTTGTCTATTTATTTTATGTAAATTATGAAAGAAAATCACAGTATTGATACATATTTATATGTATCGATATTGTCAATTTCTTTCTTTGTTTATGGATAATGTTATTAAGCTTACCAGACGATATGAAAAGAATGTACATAAAATAAATAGACAACACTTGTCTATATTATGTAATGAAATATATATATATATATATATATATATATTTGTGTATTAGGCAGCAAATTCTATTTTAGGCATGTCTGATTGAATAAATTACAGGTATTATGTCCTCTTATTTTTAATAAAATACGTTTATACTCACTGATAAACTGCCCTTTTTATAGACATTTCAGAAAATTACTACAATATTCGTAGTTGATTCTATTAAGTGACGGCGTTAATTTTTTAATATAGATTGCTTCGAGGATCTGTAATTTGAATTTGTTGTTTTCTTTTGTGTAAAAAATTAAAGCCATCACTTAATAGAATCAACTACGAGTAATGTTCTGAAACGTTAATAAAAATAATAGTTTTATCCGTTAGGATGAACGGATTTTATTAAAAATAAGCAGACATAATGCCTGTAATTTATTTAATCAGACATGCCTAAAAGAGAATTTGCTGCCTAATACACAAATATATATATATATATATATATATATATATATATATATATATATATATATATATATATATAATGAAATGGATTGTCCGACAATTATTACTACAGTATTCTGCTTCCCCGATCACTACAATCTTAACCTGTTCATGTCTAGGGTTCCACACATAATCTGCATAAATTTGTGCCTCTTACTCTGTAACCCTCTACCTCGACTGGCTCGTGGGTCTTGTACATCATTGTAAAAAAATTAAATTAAAAAATGTCGGGGATTCATATTACACTGTATCGAATAGGACCCCGTATAGAAAAAGATTAAAAATTCAAATTTCAATTTTGAATTTTTTTTTTTCGATTTATCGTGCCTTGAGGGATATCTGATAATCTACAAAGATATATTTCCAAAATATTTTCTCAGTGTCATATCAGCGGACCAATATACTTAAGTAGTTCCTGTTTTTCATTCTATGATTCTGGACAAGAAATTAGTGTTAGAAGTTAACACACATTCAGTACATTTACGCTTTACTAAATGTCTTAGGAGTGGGGGCACTTTTCAATAATCAGTGCCATACGCGATACAATCTTCGCCGATCATGATTCTTTCGATTCATGACTGACAAGGCTTTACGATTTTCCCGCTGTAAGCCGCCTTTTCTTTCTGCGGTAGACTGGTCACCAACCAAGGCTATAGGATTGCTTCTAAGCAGTATAAAACCTAGAGTAAAAACCATGGCATTGAAAGAATAGAGATAAGCTATCAAATAAACGTAGAGTAAGGGCCTTTGCCAGCAAGCACCAAAGTCGACCATAGCATATTGAACCTAGAGTAAGAGCCTTAGCCAACAAGTACCAAAGTCAAACATCGCATTGAAAATATTGACATAAGTTATTAAATGAACGTAGAGTAAAAGCCTTAGCCAGGAAGCAGCAAAGTCAACCATCGCATTGAAAACATTGAGGAAAGGTATCATATGAACCTAGAGTAAGACTCGTAGTCAGCAAACACAAAAGTCTACCATCGCATTGAAAACATTGAGATAAGCTATCAAATGAACCTAGAGTAAGACTCTTAGTCAGCAAACACAAAAGTCTACCATCACATTGAAAACATTGAGATAAGCTATCAAATGAACCTAGAGTAAGACTCTTAGTCAGCAAACACAAAAGTCTACCATCGCATTGAAAACATTGAGATAAGCTATCAAATGAACCTAGAGTAAGACTCGTAGTCAGCAAACACAAAAGTCTACCATCGCATTGAAAACATTGAGATAAGCTATCAAATGAACCTAGAGTAAGACTCTTAGTCAGCAAACACAAAAGTCTACCATCACATTGAAAACATTGAGATAAGCTATCAAATGAACCTAGAGTAAGACTCGTAGTCAGCAAACACAAAAGTCTACCATCACGTTGAAAACATTGAGATAAGCTATCAAATGAACCTAGAGTAAGACTCGTAGTCAGCAAACACAAAAGTCTACCATCGCATTGAAAACATTGAGATAAGCTATCAAATGAACCTAGAGTAAGACTCGTAGTCAGCAAACACAAAAGTCTACCATCACATTGAAAACATTGAGATAAGCTATCAAATGAACCTAGAGTAAGACTCTTAGTCAGCAAACACAAAAGTCTACCATCGCATTGAAAACATTGAGATAAGCTATCAAATGAACCTAGAGTAAGACTCGTAGTCAGCAAACACAAAAGTCTACCATCACATTGAAAACATTGAGATAAGCTATCAAATGAACCTAGAGTAAGACTCTTAGTCAGCAAACACAAAAGTCTACCATCGCATTGAAAACATTGAGATAAACTATCAAATGAACCTAGAGTAAGACTCGTAGTCAGCAAACACAAAAGTCTACCATCACATTGAAAACATTGAGATAAGCTATCAAATGAACCTAGAGTAAGACTCTTAGTCAGCAACCACAAAAGTCTACCATCACATTGAAAACATTGAGATAAGCTATCAAATGAACCTAGAGTAAGACTCGTAGTCAGCAAACACAAAAGTCTACCATCACATTGAAAACATTGAGATAAGCTATCAAATGAACCTAGAGTAAGACTCGTAGTCAGCAAACACAAAAGTCTACCATCACATTGAAAACATTGAGATAAGCTATCAAATGAACCTAGAGTAAGACTCTTTGTCAGCAAACACAAAAGTCTACCATCACATTGAAAACATTGAGATAAGCTATCAAATGAACCTAGAGTAAGACTCTTAGTCAGCAAACACAAAAGTCTACCATCGCATTGAAAACATTCAGATAAGCTATCAAATGAACCTAGAGTATGACTCGTAGTCAGCAAACACAAAAGTCTACCATCACATTGAAAACATTGAGATAAGCTATCAAATGAACCTAGAGTATGACTCGTAGTCAGCAAACACAAAAGTCTACCATCACATTGAAAACATTGAGATAAGCTATCAAATGAACCTAGAGTAAGACTCGTAGTCAGCAAACACAAAAGTCTACCATCACATTGAAAACATTGAGATAAGCTATCAAATGAACCTAGAGTAAGACTCTTAGTCAGC
>OZ038479.1:123376552-123384052 GCA_964036315.1 Acanthosepion esculentum | reverse complement strand
CTAGAGGAAAAACTAGCAATAACTTTATACAATGAACTTGACAAACTTATTAAATACAAAAACCGGAATTTTAAGCAAATGTAGACATGAAAAACGTTGGTTGTTAAATTAGGCCTCCTCCTCTTGGGTTTTTTTTTGTTAAATTGATTTTATTTTTGGAATAAAGGTTTACCCATCCCGTCGTCTGTGTTTTTTCTTTCTTTTTCTTTTTCCTTTTGCGTTTCTTTTGTTTTGGTCACGTGGTCATGATTTTGGGTTTGTAGGCTATATATTTCGTTCCCACATTATCTCTTTAGCCAGAATTCCCTGACGATCCGCTTAGGTGAAACCGTGGTAGGTTAGTCTGGCTCTTTAGGTTTAAGTTTATATATACAGTGTAACCCGGATATAAGAGACCCTGATATAAGATAAACCCGGATATAACAGAAAATTTATATGGTCCCAAATTAGAGCCTGTGTTAATGTATATATAATAGACCAAACCCGGATATAAGATAAACCCGGATATAAGAGACTTCTATTCCGGTCCAGACAACTCTCTTATATCCGGGTTACACTGTATATATTAATGCATTTTTCATTAAATAATATAGACAAGTTTTGTCTATTTATTTTAAGTAAGTCCCTTTCGTATTGTCTGTTAAGCTTAATCACATTATCGTTGAAAGACGAAAGGAAAACACCATATTGACGCATGTTTGAATGCAATCTAAGCTTAACGATAATGTAGGTACCTCCAAAAATTCGTATACCTAAGGTTTAAATGTATTTTTCATAAATGAAAAATCCTTTTACAAGCTTTCCAACCGCTTCAATTGTAAGCTAATGGATTAAATTTTCTAATTCCAGAAAAAATACTGTGGAGTATTTCAAACAGAATTTTAAATGATTTTTAGTCGATGCTTCCGAAAAAAAAAATAATCGGCCATTTTTAACTTTTTTTTAGTGAAATGTAAACGAACTTATTTTTCAGTTTTAAAATTCCCGCTAAAATAAGATGTACATTTCTGAAAGGTCACTTTCGTAAAATTAGCAAATTTAAAGTTAAATTAATCTGTTCTGAAACAAAAATCACTTACTTATAGCATAAAATTTTCTAGACAAACATTTCTTGACCTCGGGGTTTTGTTATTTTCACTTCTCCATCGATAATTTGATGACTGAAAATGTATTGACATATTTAGTACGGTGCATCAAAAGTGATATAACGTTTTTTTTTGTTTCTTATAATAATTTCTTACATTATTGTGTTACTTCTATCTCTTTCATTATTTAATAGCTAAGATAATGATAACTAATTTATTAATTATTAATATTAAATTAAGTTATTATATTTTTAATTTAATAACTGCGATAATAACTAATAAAATTATTATTATAATATTAATTAAAATATCTCACTGAGTTATTAATTGTTTAAATTGATAAATGAGATAATTTTATTATCTCAATTTAATTTTTAATTTAATAACTGAGAGTGAGATAAGACCTTTACATGTCAAGGGGCTTTGCCCAAGGAGGAAACAAGCTTTGAAACACGTGACCTTTTAACCATAATGTCACTTATGAGATATCATAAAAAATTTTAAAAAATATAACATTTTGACGCACAAGAAAAAATATTTAATTATTGTAAAAAGTTTTGGTAGCATTAGTTGTATTAATCTTTTAATTTTCGCTTAGTAAATATAGTCTTCACTTAAAAACTTAATAACTGACCCAATGCGCTGCATGAAAGAATTTTAAAACATTTTTTAAAATTAAAGAAAAGAATAAATAAAAGAAAAATGCAAACAATTCTTGTAAAAATTCTTTGTTCATCGAAAAAAAAAATTTTCTTCAGATAATAATGTCCTAAATGTATATTATTTATAAAAGCAAATAAAAGCCTATCTAATTTGGTAATTAGATAGTTTATTGCAGTTTTAATTTTACAATTTGGAGCAGACTTTTTAAAAAGTTGGCATTAGTTGGGAAAAAAAGGATATATATATATATATATATATATATATATATATATATATAGCATAATGAGAGGCCACGTATACTTTCTTGATATGTATATAATATCTGGATAAAATGAATGAAACAAAATTGGGTTTATATATATAAAATATATATATAAAATTTGCGAACTCTTTGAAATTCTATAAAATTTCATGAAATTACTTTAGTGGGCGGGGTAAAAGATGTAAAAAAAAATTTTTTACATCTTTTTTTTCTAAAAATAAAAATTTAAAAAATAAATTCATTCATTTTTGAATAAGTCCTGAAAGTTTCATTTAAATTAGACAATTATTTGATTTTTGCAATAATTTCAAAATTAATGGGTCTTCCTCCGAAACTGCTACACTAAAAATTGCGATTACCACAAGTCGTACGGTTTTAACAAATAAAAAATGAAATTTTTTACCCAAATTTAAAACGTGTTAGAAAGAAGAAAAAAATTTTTTGAAATATTAAAAATATACTTTGTTCTTTCCTCTTGATAATAACATAAATATTTTAATGGTGAAACTTTCTTTTTATTAAGTTTCGGACCTGTTATCATTATGCTATACTGATTTTTTATCAGACAATTCGAAAGCAACTTACGTAAAATACATAGACAAAACTTGTCTATATTATTTAATGAAACTTGCATTAATGAAAAATTGCTGCCGAAATATACACAATATATATCTTGTCAAGATGGCGTATATTTTCCAACAAAGTTTCTCGAATATTCAGGCCGGTAGATGTAAAATAAATAAACATACAGTTTAATAAGTAAATAAAAACAGAGCATCTACTCAAATATGAGTATCCATTTAAAAATAACGTTTAAGCAATAAATTAAAACATGTCGGATGAATAAATGAAGAATCCATTCTTAGATATTATTTGTTATTGGATAGCCGTGTTTGTAATAGACGCCCCTATTTTATTTTAAACATCTATCGGCCGGTATATTTGAGAAACCTTAATGAAGAAGATGTGCCCTCCGGCAGATTACGATTACGAACGGTTCCGCCTGCCCAATTTGGCTCTCAAGGCTTGGGTCAGCCCGTGCCATGGTTTTCAGACACTTTCAAAGGGTGTTGTACGATGGGACCGACTCCTCCGGCCGATCAGATCAAGAGGTCACCTTCCTGACAGATCGACCATGGTCAGATTTGAACCCGGGTCTCATGGTAGGAAAGCTAACGTTCTAACCACGCACACACACACAAACAGACAGACATATAGATAGATAGATAGATAGATAGATAGATAGATAGATAGATAGATACATAGATAGATAATGAACACGCTGAAATAGATAGTAAATAAAACAGACCATCTACTCAAATAGGAATATCCATGTAAAAATAACGTTTCTATATATATATATATATATATATATATATATATATATATATATATATATATATATACTTTTACATCCATCTTAGGTTCAATTCTGTTCGGTGTTTTTTTTCTTGTTCGTTGTTTTTTGTTTTTGTTTTTTATTGCAGTGCTGGTTCATTATTTTTATGCAGTACGGATGTTTTAGGCTATTCTTTTTTTATTGAATTTTTCCCAAATATCAGTTTGTCTAATATTTTACTTTTTTTTATTTACAAATTGTATTACAGAAAAAATTGTATAATTGTATTATATAAAAAAAAACACATAATACAATTTGTAAATAAAAAAATATATATTCACATATAAATAAATAAGAAATATATTCACATTTATATTTTTTCATATGTGTGTGTGTGTGTATGTGTGTACATATATATGTATGTGTATATATACAGGGTGTCCATAAAGTTCGTGTGCACTTTAAAAAATTTATAACTTTATTTGTATTTGCGATAGAAATAATCTGCAAAAAATGTTATAAAGTTTAATGTACCTAGTTTTAAGTATAGCTAAAATAACTAATGTGATTTCAGGCATTACTGTAAATCAGTTGGCAAATGTTTTTCATGAACTGCAAAATCGTATTACCCTATGTATTGCTAATTATGGAGGACATGTGGAAACTTAAATAAAATTTCAATAAAACCTTAAAAATATAGATTTACTTCTTTCTAATCCTTTTTACAAATTATTTCTATCGCAAATAAAGTTATAAATTATTTAAAGTGAACACGAACATTATGGACACCTGTAAATAAAACACATATATATATATATATATATATATATATATATATATATATATATATATATATATATATATATATATACATATATATTCACACGCACACATTGTTCATATATATATATATATATATATATATATACATGTTCATATACATATATATTTGTTCATATATATATATGTTCATATATATACACACACACATTGTTCATACATATATATATATATATGTTCATATATATATATATGTTCATAAATATATATATATTCATATATATATATATGTTCATATATATATATACGTTTATATATATATATATATATTCAATTAAATATATGTTCATATATATATGTGTGTTCATATATATATATATGTTCATATATATGTCATATATATATATATATATATATATATGTTCATATATATATATATGTTCATATATATTTTCATTTATATATACATATATATATATTCACACACACATATGTATGTGTGTGTATAAATATATGTAATATATATATATATATATATATATATATATATATATATATATATATATATATATATAGTGTGTGTGTCTGTGAGTGAATGTGAGTGTATGTGTGAGTGTTGTTGTTAGCCATAGTGACCTGATATCGATGGCTGGTGTCCATTTCCTGTGTCACTGTTTCTTATTCCATTTAGGTATAATCTATTAATAATGTCGATGGGTGGAGGTTAGGGTGGAGATTATTGTCGGGAAGCAAACCTTCCCTTCCCACCTAGGACGCCTTCTTTTTTTTTTAACATTTTTTTTTTCCTTTTCCTTTTTTTTTTTCGCTTAGCGGTTGGGTTCATTTTTTTTCCTTATTCTTCTTCTTTTTTAATCCCCACCCGCCCGCTGTCTCCTACTGTTGGCCCCATGCCTCATACAAGTGTCACTGTTTGTATTTGGAAGTGGGTAACGGCAAAGAGGGACATCATGACAAGTGGCCAATAAGGTGATTGACATTCTAAATTTACCCACCACCATCATCTCGACTCGCTCATCCCTCCCTTCTGCATATCTTTCTCCCTTTCTATATCTGCACGTTCACATCTATTTATCTGTCTCCTTCTCTTCATATGTATATATCTATCTATTAATCCTAACTATGTGTTATTCTATTCCTCTCTCTCTCTTTCTCTCATTCTGTTCATATTTATCTATCAGTTTCTCCCCCCCCCCCACAAGACTGTTCTTATCTATCCTAAGTATATTCGTATCTATTCTGTCAGAAAATTGTCCAAAGTTCATTTTGAAATAAATGTGGTAGATAGATATGAACGGAATGTGATAGATATGTTATCTATCTATCTATCTATCTATCTATCTATCTATCTATCTATCTATCTATCTCCGTCTGTTCATATCTATCTATCTATCTATCTATCTCCGTCTGTTCATATCTATCTATCTATCTATCTCCGTCTGTTCATATCTATTTATCTATCTATCCCCGTCTGTTCATATCTATCTATCTATCTATCTATCTATCTATCTATCTATCTATCTATCTCCGTCTGTTCATATCTATCTATCTATCCCCGTCTGTTCATATCTATTTATCTATCTATCCCCGTCTGTTCATATCTATTTATCTATCTATCCCCGTCTGTTCATATCTATCTATCTATCTATCTATCTATCTATCTATCTACCTATCTATCTATCTCCGTCTGTTCATATCTATCTATCTATCCCCGTCTGTTCATATCTATTTATCTATCTATCCCCGTCTGTTCATATCTATCTATCTATCCCCGTCTGTTCATATCTATCTATCTATCTATCTATCTATCTCAGTCTGTTCATATCTATCTATCTATCTATCTATCTATCTATCTATCTATCTATCTATCTATCTATCTCCGTCTGTTCATATCTATCTATCTGTCTATCTATCTATCTATTGTACGCATTAAAGATCGAATTTTACCCATGGTCTACGAGACTTACATGATAACCATTGCCCCAGGAAGGATCGATCTCACAAAGGCCATACTGAGAGATGGGGCGGGGTAGAGTTGCGTGCGTACTCACATCCAAGCAAGCACATCTGCAATTTTCATTTTTTTAAATAAGTCTTTCGAAATACTGAATAAAAACATTTGTACTTGTTTTTTTAGTAATTTCTTTAGCATTAATAGTTGATACACACACAAACCTACCTACATACATATATATATACATACATGCATATACATATTATAGTTATACATGCATATATACAGGGTGCAATGGATAAATTGTCGTCTAAATTGAGCAAAAAGGAATATAACGTGGGCATCTCATTTTAACAGATATATTCATCCAAATTGCACAAAAATATCTTGAAATACTAAAGAGAGTAAATTTACTCAATAAAATCGCCATTGGTTTCAACCACGGCCTCCAGACGACTTCGGAATCTCCTGCAACTCTTCTGGGCGGTCTCCTTGTTTAAGTTGATGAATGCTGCCATAATCCTTGCCTTCGGTTCATCTTTGTTGTCAAAAGGAATTTTGTTGGTGTCTCGCTCAATTGCGCCCCACACATAATAATCAAGGGGTGGCAGTCTGGGTAGTTAGGCGACCACATGTATGGGGTGATGTGATTGTCTGACAGTCATTGGGTTTTCCTGCTTGTGTAGCATGGTGCAGTGTCCTGTTGCCAGACACAGAGTCTTCCAGCAGCGACCTTCTTGATGTAGGGCAGCATTAATTCCTTAAGGCACTTGATGTATTGAGTGCCCACCACCATCATCTCGACTCGTTCATCCCTCCCTTCTGCATATCTTTCTCCCTTTCTACATCTGCACGTTCACATCTATTTATCTGTCTCCTTCTCTTCATATGTATATATCTATCTATTAATCCTAACTATGAGTTATTCTCTTCCTCTCTCTCTCTCTCTCTCTCTTTATCTATCTATCTATCTATCTATCTATCTATCTATCTATCTATCTATCTATCCCCGTCTGTTCATATCTATCTATCTATCTCCGTCTGTTCATATCTATCTATCTATCTATCTATCTATCTATCTATCTATCTATCTATCTCCGTCTGTTCATATCTATCTATCTATCTATCTATCTCCGTCTGTTCATATCTATCTATCTATCTATCTATCTATCTATCTATCTATCTATCTATCTATCTCCGTCTGTTCATATCTATCTATCTATCTATCTATCTCCGTCTGTTCATATCTATCTATCTATCTATCTATCTATCTATCTATCTATCTATCTATCTATCTCCGTCTGTTCATATCTATCTATCTATAGATAGATAGATAGACCCACCTCACCAATAAATTCGGGAGTTCTTTTCTTATTGGAACGATCACAGTGCGTGAGTT
>OZ038479.1:123244052-123371552 GCA_964036315.1 Acanthosepion esculentum | reverse complement strand
AATTTTTAAAAGATATTTTTGTAAAAAAAAAAAAAATAAGTGCGCCTTATATACCGTCAAAAACGGTAGATATCAATTTTTCTGTTTAAAAGGCGGATACGCCCCCGCAAACATTTGCTAATATAAAATCTCTGATCCTTCTTTCATGTAGTTTTCATTAAAAACCACTGACAAGTTTCTTTTTTTAACCTTTTTTTTTATTTTATTCAAATTTTGTGTTCGTATTAAGATTTTTTTTTCTAGACAAATATTGCGTAAAAACTGTCCAAATGTTCTGTATATGCGTGGGCTTTCGCTTTGTGGTCGTGTTAATAGTTGAAATTATTGTGTGTTGGCTCAATAATATGAACCTTGAACTCGGCCACAACATGTTGACCGTATTTGGAAAAAAAAAATTCCATCACTATAAGTACACATATATAAAAATCTATATATTCAGTTAAAAACAAAATCCTTGATAATGACTTATAGAAAGCTCGGATATACAGAGTGAGGAAAAAGTGTCCACTGAGATATATATATATATATATATATATATATATATATATATATATATATATATATATGTGTGTGTGTGTGTGTATGGGTATGTATATATATATATATATACACACACACACACACACACACACACACACACACACACATATATATATATATAAAGATGCATAATACTACCGACCAACTCTGTCATGTCCACTATCCAGAACAATCTATCCCATCTAAATAATCTTAAAATAGTCACAAACACTTCCAAAACCATTATGGATATATTCAGATCCTCAAACACTAACAGCAATAATATTTCTGAAGCAGGCATTTATAAAATAAACTGCCAAGACTGTTCCTCCCAATATAATGGAGAAACAAGTATAAATTTAAAAAAAAAACATGCATTTATGAGTAGAAAAGAGACCACGCAAAAAAAAAAACTTAGCTAATGCACTACTCATACATAAAAATAAATTCAACCATAATTTTGATTTAAAAAATGCTACACTCTTAAAAAAAAGTTAATAACTCACTTAGAAGGGAAATCCTAAGGGGTGCCGCCATTGAATATTACCCAAATATTAATCTACGCCCAGTCTTTTACCCTATTTCATATATATATATATATATAGAGAGAGAGAGACAGACAGACAGACAGATATGAACAGACTGAGATAAATATGATGAGACTGATATATATATATATATATAGAGAGAGAGAGAGAGAGAGAGAGACAAAGATGGATAGAAAGATATATATATATATATATATATATATATATATATATATATATATATATATACATACATACATAGATAGATAGATAGATAGGGTGAGGCAAATGTCGCGCACCATAAGGATGATTTATTAAAAGTATAATTACACATGAAAATTTTATTTACTAGTTATTTGATTGTTATATGTGCTGTTCAAAATGGCCTCCTTCTTTTTCAATTCCTTGCCTGCCTGATTCGTTAACATGTCTGAAAGCTTCCTCCGTCATTCTACTGCATTCATCTTTAATTCTTTAAGTTCGCCAGTACTTTTTTTTTTATAAACAAATGACCCCCACAGGAAACAAAAAATCAATTCTTTCCAAATCCGGGTGGAGTTTATTAAGTTTGTGTGTGTGTTTAAATGGATTCTAATAGAGCTGTGGTCAGATAGTTGTAATGTAACCCGTCTGGACAGGCATGTAGTTGTGTGACCGATGTAATTAGTTATGATTTCGGATTGATCAAGAACACGATTCCTCAAGGGGCATTTGAACTCATAGATAATGTTCGTTCGTTGTAATTTTGACTTTGCTGGTGTGTTGTTACTTTTGAGGAGAAGGTTTGCTGTTTTTAATTTTTTGTAGTAGATAATTAATTTGATTTTTTTTAGTCGGGTCAACTCGGGTCCATTCGAAACATACTAGTAGAAAACACAAACATAATAACCTCATCATGTAAAAAAAGATTAAAAATAATGGAAGCACTAATAATAAAAAAAAAAAAGAACAATATTAACTACGAACACGGCTACAATGTGCTAACCGTGTTCGGAAAATAAAACATCTCTATAACACACTAAAAGTATACACATATCGCACCCACTCAATTAGACTGAAAAAATAAAATCATCCTTGATAATGGGTAAAAGAATAACTGAAAGCGCTCGGAATTATAGAACTCTGTGTTCAAAGAAGAAAACACTTGTTTGAACACAAGAAAAATTAAATAAAAAGCTTAATCATAGTATTTTGTCTGTCGTTTTCAATGAAACATGCATATATATATATATATTGTGTGCATTTAGGCAGCATTTTTTCATTCATACATGTTTCATTAAATAACATGGACAAGTGTTGTCTATTTATTTTATGTAAATTCTTCTCATATCGTCTGATAAGCTTAATAACATTATCATTAAAAGAAGAAAGAAAATCACAATATTGATACATATTTTTTAATCCTATCTAAGCTTTCGGCTTACATAAGCCATTATTAAAGATGACAATTAGAATACAATATATTATGGACACCCTGTAAATATATATATATATATCATTATTTATTTAAATATTATAACATAAATATGTTATAAAATCACTACAAAAATAGCCATTTTGTTTCAACACTTCTGGGGTCTTATCAAGTGATGATGTTGAATATATATATATATATATATATATATATATATATATATATATATATATATGACACCTTGATGTTCGGTAATAAATAATGTGTTAGCAAATCATTAAAATATGAGTAGAGCACTTCACTTCAGATCTATGGCCTTGCACCAGACTATCTAGAGTTTAGTAAATAATTCCTGTGGGTAAATTGTCGTGACATAGCGGTTAGCAAACTTATTGCATAAATGCTCCTCGATGAGTGGTTTAAAATTTGTCTTTTGCACTGAAAACAAAGGATCGTAGAAAATTATTCAGAAACAAGATACGATACCAGAAGTCAGCAGAAAATTTAAATGGCCTCCACCCACCAAAAAAAAAAACAAACAATATTTTGTTAAACCTTTGTGTAGTCTGGAACAAGGCCACACATATGGGGCGCCCAATTTATTATATTTATTGGGGTTATCTTTCTGGGGACGGAAAGTGGAGTCGACGAATCGAGTCCGAAACTGGACTGGTTTGTTGCATTTATTTTCACACCTTATGGCTCTAGGAAAAGGCGCGAATCCATTTCTTGTCTTTATCAAGCTTTGGTTTTTAAATAGCCGGGCAGAATAAGCTCCCGGGTCTAGGGGAGGGATTACTTTTTCGATTCCAACCAAACCCTGGTTAAAAGGCAACGAGAAACCACTTGACTTATCTTTTCCAAGAATCCATGGCAATTCACAGATAATTAAAAGACGGGATCTGTGGAGAGTTGTGATCGCCTACCATAAAAGTCAGTTATGTGCCGTGCGTGATACACGCTTAGGCGATCATGTATCTTTCGATACATGACTGACGAGGCAGAGTTTTTTCCCGCAGATTTCTTTCTGTGGTAGACCAGTTGCCATCCAAGGCTACAGAACCCAGTCTGTCCTGCTATTTACCCATAGCTGGGGGGGGGGGAAGAAGAGGATTCATACCTTTCCCAAGGGTATTAGCACATAAGTGAATGTAATGGATTCGACTGGAATTCGAACTCGGCTCTCCGATTCCTCAATCCGAGCCGTTATCCATTACTTCACCGTGCCTACACCCTTCTTCTTCTCCTCCTCCTCCTCCCCTAGTCTTCTTCTTCTCCTCCTCCTCCTCCTCCTTATTATTATTATTAGTAGTAGTAGTAGCAGCAGCAAATGTCATTAGTGTGAAAGAAATACAAGACTAAGAAGAGTTGAAAAGAAAGAAAAAAGAAAAAAAGAAAGAAAGAAGGAAACAAACAAACAAACAAACAAACAAGGCTGGAGAGAAAATAAATAAAATAGTGAGTTAAAAAAAAAAAGAAAAAGAGAAGGAAAGAAAAGAAAGGACTATTTGAAGATAGCAGTTTTTCAAAAGCTAAAATGTCCCAAAAATGAAGGCATTTCGTATTCATTGGATAATAATACGTAAAAAAAAAAAAGAGAAAAAAAAGAAGCAAAAGACAAAATAACTGTTTAGAAACGAAAACAAAGATATTAAAAGACAAGTCCCCGCCTTTTTTTTTTAATAAGCACATCTTTTTTATATGTTTTTGTTTTAAGGACGCAACTAAATTAAGAGACAAAAAGTGAAAGAAAGAAAGAAGAAAAAAATACTTTTTTTTGTTTTTAAGTCAGCCTAGGCCAACCTTTTTACCGACCGACCAACCAGTAAAGTTAACTTAAAGAAACGGGAGATGGAAAGCCGATAACATCTAAAATTGTTACAGACAGACAGACAGACAGACAGACAGATAGGTAGATAGATAGATAGATAGATAGATAGATAGATAGATAGATAGATAGAGACAGATAGATAGACAGACAGATAGATAGATAGAGACAGATAGATAGACAGACAGATAGATAGATAGAGACAGATAGATAGACAGACAGACAGATAGATAGATAAATAGATAGATAGATAGGCAGGCAGGCTGACTGACAGGCCCATTGACAAGGGACCTCTTTAAGCAAATTTTGGATCTATGTAGAACCCTCGAGGGCAGGGCTCCTACCAGGAAAACCTTACTTTCTCTAACCCCACCCACAATTTACACATACACACACACACGTGTGTATATGTAAAAATGCCCAAGTAGAAACAATCTCCGTTGGAAAAAAAAAGAAGAAAAGAAGTACTTGCCTTCACGTCCGCCGCCTGTAAACACTGGGGGCGAAATAATGGGGTTTGTACTCACGACGTTGTTTGCTTTAATCAAAGAGAACGGGAGAAAAAGGAAAGTTTACTACTACAAGACAACAGACCCAGGAGGGTCTTTTTAAAGGAAAGAAAAGAATAGGAAAGAAGACAAAAAAGCAACGAAAAAAAGAAGAAAAAAAAACATCTATATTTATTTACAAAGCTTACTGATTATATGAATTATTGTGTAAAAACCGTGAAAAAGGATTTACGACATAGACGAGACGAACAAAGGAAGGGTATTGTTCTTTTTTTTTTCCTTTAAAAAAACTGTTAAATGCACGAATTATTTAATTATAATAATAATAATTATTATTATCATTATTATTATTTAACACTGTTTTTATATTAATTTTATAATTTACTCTCTTTTTTGTTGGTATATAAAACGCGCATTTAAAAAAAAACAACTACTTTTGCCGTGGTTAGCAAGCTTGTCTCGTTAGATCAATCACGACTGAGAAGTGAGTTCGATCTTCACTCCAGGCTCCGTATTTTATCCTTGGGCTACATCGAAGCTACTCTTAGTAAAATCTCTATACTGGCAACCTTTTGTGATGGTATTATGACTAGGGGGTCGATTATTAATGATCAAAATGGACATTTACGGGGATTTTAGATGTGTTGTCGCTGTTTTAGTGAGAATGGTAGTCTCCCCCCGAAATGTGCCCTTCTTTAAAGTTAAAAAAAAAAAAGCAAGCGGTCTGGGGTTGGCAAAAAAATGTAATAATTTATAAATTTCTACTGCAAAAATAATAAAAATGAATAATACATTGTTTATATATCACACGTCATCTAGGTTTCTAGTTTAAGAAAAAATTACTAAAATGTAACTTAGCTTGAAACAAGCAAACCACTAACAAGGAAATCATTTAGTTTTTGGTTTTTAAAAACACACAAAAATCCGGGTCATGAAAAAAAGTGGTCTTCTAATCAAAATATCACTTGTACGGAAAAAAAAATTAATAGGAAAAAATATAACTTCAATTTGTGAGGAATTAAAAAATTTTTTAAAATAGGCAATAATTTTTATTTTAATAAAATAATATTTTATTTTTACTTTTTAATTTATTTAATATAAAAGGACCCTCCACAAAAACGCGATACCTACCTTACGAAATAAAATTCATTTTTAATAATAAAAAAAATCTTTAGTTAGATTTAAAATTAAACTCCATATTTAATTTAATTTAAGAAAATATTTTAAATCAACTAAATGTTTCTAAATTAAACATATTCTAAATTTTTAATAGACAAAAAAATCAGTTCAGTTAGGTAGGACTTAGGTAGGACATTCCTTCATATGGGATTTATGATCTTGGCTATATTTGGTGCCAGTTTTATTTTTAAAATATTTCCACAGATTCTTCTACACTTGTGTTGGCTTAGAATATGAGGTTAGTTTTAAAATATCAAAGTGGAAATAAAACGAAGCATATTTGGTGTGTGGAAATTGTTTGAAACTCTGTCTAAATAAACATTATCTAAAAAAAGGTAGCCTAAATTTCTGCTCTTTTTAAAAATTGATTTTTTAAAAGACAAAACTTTTTTTAAGTTACAATATAACAATTGATGCGTTGTTTAACGAGTTTAATCCTAAATATTATTAATTTATTTTAAAATGTTTTTTTTTATCAGTATTATAAAGTTATACTAATTAATCAATTTTCTTGAAATATTAATTAATATTTTATTACTCGTTTTTATAATCATTACGAAATGAGATTTCTGTCCTGACTTCTTCGTTCAAAAATGTGACTTTTTTTCTGTGGCTTTTTTCCCGACCACACACAACCGAATCATTTTGTCTTTCAAGAAAACGTCAAAGAAATGTAACCAGAGAAAGCCTCAAGTGGCTTTTCCAGATGCTTAAACACTGACTTACGCTACAGACACAGTTATACAATTTAATTTAATTTACAATTACAATTACATCTATAAATTAAAAGTCGTATACGTCTAATAGGAATAATTAATGGCCTCTCCTTCTCTCTCTTTTATGTTCTTTCAAGACCCAGGCGATCATGGCACTCCACAGGCTCCTTATTTTTCTTCGCTATCCGTGAATTGCCACGCATTCTTGGGAAGTATAGTGGGTCGTTTACCCGTTGTTGTCGTCTTCTCCACAGGGTGAAAATGCATAATCACCCCCACCCCGGCGCGTCTATACAAAAAATTAAAAATAAAAAATAAAATAAATAAGTTAAATAAAATGTGAGCATATTTCATTGATTTTTTTTTATACTATCCTGGTTATGTAAAAAAAATGCAATATTTATTTATCTCTATCTATAAAACGCAGGATGTGTGTGTGTGTGTGTGTGTGTGTGTGTGCAACGAATGCACGGCTGCAATTTTCGACGGATATGCACCGAAATTTACATGCACATGCTCCAAGTTAGCGGGAGGCCAAGACCGACTTTGCATTTCCCAACTCTCATCGATAGTGGAAATATTCGATTTTTTCATGCTTCTACGGCAGTTTTCATGTAGTTTGCGGCCATTTTCTACTGGCCAGAGTGAGAGCCTATAGCTGGCTGCCACGAATAGGCAGGAAGATTCTATTGACCAGCGTGAGAGCCAACAGCTGACTGACACGAATGTTAATTAGCATGCTAGCATGCAAACAAAAATCGATAGCTGCATTCGTCACAAGTGGGAAAATTTAAATCTGCATAGCACTTTACTCCAATTGACTCATTCGCTTGCTTAAACTCAACGTTGATTCTGATTCCACAGAACTGGGTTGGGTGTGAAAAAGAATTTGTTGTTAACATTCTTTTTTCATTCGTTTTTTCCAGTTACGAGTCCTTTTTTAAAGCTGATCGTTTTGTGTTCATTTTGTTTAGTTCTTTTTTCGTAACAGATTTAATCTTTAGTATAGAGCTTAGAAAAAAATCGCAGTGTGAGATAGGCAAGAAGTAAGGCATGTAGCAACATCAGCACGGCAAAGGGCATTCCTTTAAAGGCAAGGAAGGGCAAAAATATTTTAAGTCAAGTGCTTTTTTAATCAAGCACGGGCAACGCCGGGCCATGCTGCTAGTCAATAATACAAGTGAATGTCAGTGGGCCACACTTTTTCAACTTTACTTCTAGAGGCCGTGGCCCAACATATCATACCATTTTGGAATCAGGCCGAATCCGAGAGCAAATTAAAAACATTCCGGATCCAGACCTGCAATTCTGAAATTTTGGATTCCCAAGTTTTCATTACTGCAATTGTTTTCGGTGATATTTTACGTGATTTTTTGCGACAAAGTTTTTTTGTACGATAACAATTTTTTTTTATAACTTGGAAGTAAATTTGTGAATAATCGAAATTAATTGCGAAATCCAGCAAAAGTTACCCATGAAACCAAAAAAAAATTGTTTGAACGGATAGTAAGGACCTACGTACATGAAATCGTCTTTAAATTAAAATGGCGGCAGAAGAATTATCGTTGTACTTTTAAAAGGTAAGCTTGAATATTAATGCAATACTTAAATGAAGCGATCAATTTTGAGTTCTTCTCTAGCTTATTGTTGCCTATCGCATCTACTCCTTCCTAAGGCAAAATTAAGAGCCCTCCTCAGCAGCTAGCTTAAATGCCGCCCGAAATGGTGGCTTTTAAGCTAATTATTAATAAAATATAATTATTGTAGGTACCTTCATGAGATCGACAGAAAATGAGCATAGCCTGATAAAAATTGCCTTAAACTTGACGAAAATAATTTTTATTTGTCTAACTGTTTATGCTATAATAAAGAGGAAAGATCAAAGTATTTTTTGATTATTTTTTTACTTTTTTTTATCATTTCGATCACATCCAAAAGTGTCGTTTAAAATCATGTTTATTTTTTTTTTAAAAAAACCGATCGTCAGACATTTTTTTTAAATTTTATAAACAAAAATTTAATTTTTCCGTTTTAAATTCTGCCAAGAAATAGTTAAACTTTTTTTTAAATTTATTTTTACAAAATTTAAAATTTAAATGTTTATTTAACATATTTGGAAAGAAAACATTACTTACTTTACGCGCTGAAAAGTGTACTTTAAAAAAAAAACACAGCGGGTCGGAAAAATAGTGACACATTCGAGGTGTCGATTGATGCTGTCAATCAGTATTGACAGCTTACGCGACCTAATTTCATCGTACGGATGGACGAAAGTGAAATAATTTAGCTTCTTATTGAACCAACTTGCGTAACCAGTTATTAAGGGAAAATTTCAGCGTTTTAATTTTTAATTGTTTCTTAGCTTTCCATCTTTACGTGTACGATGCTTTATGAAAATTTTAAAACTAAGACTGTTGATAGAAAAAAAAATTCATAAGGTGCATACAAATTAATTTAATTATTTTAATTACTTTAATTAGATACCTTTCTTATGAAAGGCTAAGGTGTAAAATATAAACATATACATTTATTTTATTTTATGGTATTATTTCTATTTCCCTTCATTTATTAATTTTGATATTTCATATAGAAAAAAAAATAACTGAGAAAATAAAAAAAAAAAGAAATTTCATAAGATAGGTTAGGTACATAATACTTTTAGGTACCCTTATCATTTGAAATATTACACAATTTTTTTTTGTTAATTTTTCTTCAAAGTAATACGAATATTGAAAAGACTTTATTTCACATAATTACATAATCATATACACTTTATTTTATTTATTCATAACCAAGTAAGAAGAGAGGTCTAGAGATGCAATGCAATTCGTACCAGAGATTCGTGAAATATTTCCTCACAAACTCCAACCTAATGATCAGAGTCCTTGCTGCCAGATGTCACAGGATGGGGTTAACCATTTAAAGAGCAGGTCGTGCATGATATAGTCGGTAGCTATTTCACATTTGTCCAGTTGATAGTCTTCATTATCTTCTTCATAGAAAATGTTGTAATCTGGGTAAAAAATTTCCATGACCCATCCTACAAATATCTTATCAACAGAATCAACTGTCCAGATGTGTTTTATAGTATGGCCAACTATATCACCACGTAAGATTTTGTAAATGTTATCTACAAAATCTTGGGAAAAGTCCGGGAATTCTGCTTTGATGGCAGAATTGGTGTGTTCAAGGTCCTTCAATCTTTTCTGTAGCTGACGCCTTTCCTTTTTTTGATGCTGTCTCTGCTTTTCAGGATATTCTGATCCTGTGTGGTTCTGTGCTATACTGCATGGCAACATCCAAAAGGATTGTTTAAACTTTAAAGGAAAAGAAAAATATCAAAAATTTCTCCACACGTGTCTAGCACAAACACAGTAAAGGCTGACCGACAGCGGAGGACAACATTTATAGCCAGGCAAGCCACGTGACTTTCTTTTGTTTTCATGACGATTCCGGTCTTCCGTATATTTGAATTTAAGCTATTTTTGACACAAAAAAAAACATGTAATATTAGATTTTTACCTAAAAGCAACTTTCTGATTGTAACCAGGTTTATTTTATAATCTGTAAATGATATTATCTACTTAATAATACATTGACTAACTGCAACACCATTTTGATCAATTTTAAAATATTTAACAACTTTAAGCAATAAACATAAATTTAACAATAAGAAATAACAAATAATTGTTGTAAAAACTTATTTTTCATCGAAAATGTTTTTTGCTTTCAGGAAATGTTATCCATAGTCATACAAATAAGTAAAAGCAACTAAAAGTTTTTGAAATTAAATAATATCTTTGTTTTATTGAGTTTTGTATGTTACAATTCAGAGCTGATTTTAAGGTAGACGGGTCCGAAATAAAAAAAAAAGTAAAATGGATTTGCTTTGGTCAAAGCCTTGTGCTTTTAACTAATTAGTCGCTAAATTGGAACACCTTAGAATTTCATGAGTTTTCATGAAATTACTTATGGGGGGGTGTAATAAATAAAATAAAAAAATTACCATGATTTAAAAAAAAAAAATAAACACATTTATAATAATTTCCATCATTTGTGAATAGTTACTGAAAGTTTCATGAAAATCCGACAATTATTTTTATTTTTACAAGATTTTCAAAATTAACGGCTCCCATTAAAAAAGAAAATTCAAAAAAAAAAAAACACGCGCTCATGAAGGTACCTAAATTATTGGATAAGAATTAGCAATTAATTCAAAATTCCCCAGAAGAATACGAATCCATGACAAAAAAAAACAGCATCTTTTATCCCAAAAGGAGACAAAATCCCAGTCGCATAATGTGCGTGTCTTTTTCTGCGTTAGTTTGCACGGCCGTTACGCCGTGCCAATACCTAATAAATGATGGATGATACGGTATACCGTTTTGGTTTATTTTGTTTAACTTTTACGACATATCAACACTTCAATGGGTTATTTAATACCGACAAGATTTTTAGGATAGATTCGTATGAATAGAATATGTATTTCTTGCTGGTAATTTTTTTTTTTTTTTCAAAAATGTATTGTTGGTATTTTTACTATAAAAATGTGCTTTTATACTTTCATAGTGTTATTAACCTTTCACCCCAGTTTGAGGATTAACTATTTGCTCATGGCTGGGACCCTAACAGGTGCTACCACCCCAGGTCAGGTTTTGACCTGGGAACAACAGCAAATAAGGGGTGGTTCCATGCTCCTCAAAACCTCCAATCTCCCGATCAGAGGCCTTGCTGCCGGATGTAGTTTATCGTCATACTCAGGATCGTTTTGACTGCGTGTAAACGACATTTAATTGGTTTCATTGAGAAAATGAAAGAAAGAAAAAGAAAAAAGAGAAGAGAGAGAGTGAATCAGATTAAGCCGATAAGAACAAATACTACACTTTGATCTCATCCCAAAAGGCCAAGAAGCGTTTGTATTTTCTTACAGCCCCACATGGATAGGATTTGAGACAAGGTCAATTTAATGGGAGCGGACAGCGCTAGGCCCCAAAATAGCCCAGTTCCCACAACCGTCGGTTTCGCTTGCATCGGTATTACTACCGACCCACCCACTCTTTAGTTGCAAAGAGGGGGGACACTGCCGTGGACACCTGTTTCCCCGAGACGGAGCACTTCTCAATAAATAATATTTTCAGTTGCGTTTCTGTTCGAAGACAGTCACACGGCTGAGAGATGAAATGTAGTTTGTCCGCGAGTGTATCTTCTTGCCGCCCCACGCTGGCAGGCTGTGACAAAAGGTCAGTTTAAAAAATGTCATGAATTTGGCGAGCCCGCGCGCGTGAACCCGAGCCAAGTTCAAAAATATCCCCCCCCATTACCACACCCTACCCTCAACCCGGCAATCGTCGGTCTATTTTTGGACCTGGCCCTGTTGCACGTGCACGCGGTCTAAGGCGACCGCGATAAAAGCGGCACTTTTTTCGGACGCACATTGTTGATCGTCGGTACCCGAATAAGGCAATCGCCAAAAATCAAGTTACCATAAATTAAATCATATTGTCTGCTGAGTTATTTATTTTTTTAATTATTATTATGATAAGTGTTCGTAAGATGGGGATTTGGCTAGTCAATTATATTTTATACGGTATTAAGATTAATTAACAAGATTAAGTATAAAAGGCCATTTGCCTGTTATCATAATTAAAGCATATCCACATCTTAAAGGGTAGAGGTGTTTTCTGCGGTTCGTTGGAGCATTCTTTTGTGTTTCAAGTGATTATTCATAATTATAAATTATGAATGTGTAAATAAATAGGGCATACATTTATGAGTACCAAATAAGTGTCTCTGTCTCTATTGTTGTGTTAGAAATTCAACATTCGAGTGCATATTGTCGCAATTCGACATTGGAATGTATATTGTCTCAATTCGACATTGGAGTGTATATTGTCTCAATTCGACATTGGAGTGTATATTGTCTCAATTCGACATTGGAGTGTATATTGTCTCAATTCAACATTCGAGTGCATATTGTCTCAAATCGACATTAGAGTGTATATTGTCTCAATTCGACTTTGGAGTGTATATTGTCTCAATTCGACATTAGAGTGTATATTGTCTCAATTCGACATTGGAGTGTATACTGTCTCAATTCGACAGTGTATTGTAAGGTGTCCGGAAAAATTCGGTAACTGAAAGTTCGTTAATTTTGACAACTTAGGAAAATTCGGTAACTTTAAAAGTCGATTAAAAATTGATTTTGGAGCCGTTCTAGTGTAAAGATTTTGGGACTAAGCGCCCATCCCTTATATTTTTTAAATAGAATGAGTCTATATATAGCTTTTCCTTCTTTGAAATCGTCCCGGGTATGACGTTAAACTAATTCCGCGTCCTGTGTAAGACGGTAAACAGCAAGGCCTCTGATCAGGTTTTGAGGAGCGTGGAACCACTTCTTAATTGCTGGTGTTCCCAGGTCCACCCTGACCCGGGGTGGTAGCACCAGTTAGGGTCCCAGTCATGGGCAAATAGTTAACACTTGTGTAAAAATAGGTTTTAATACCAGAAATACTTTGTAATAAAAAAAAAATTATTACCAGCAATAATTTTTGAAGGGAAAATTATCATCAGCAATACTTTAAAAAAAATACCAGCAATAAAAACAGTTATAAATTCTTTGAAAATAAATATGACCAGCTATAGATTTCTTCAAGGAAAAATATTCCAAGAAATAGATTTTTGAAGAAAAACATATTACCAGCAATAAAAATGTTTTCAGCATTAAATAACCCATTGAGGAGTTGATATGCCGCAAAACAAAACAAACCAAACCCAAGCCTTCTTTAAAAAGTAATTACTATCCAAAACTTAATTTATTTACTATTTTTTATTAAAATAATAATTTAAAAAGAAGATACAAGAACTTAACTCCAACTTAGATAAATCGATTTTATTTGCTTGAAAACAATATAGTAATTAACGTATTTGACAGCATATAATACGCACGGGTGTATAAGACGCAGGGCAAATCAAGAAAAAATTAGTAATTAGTAAAATTATTAGCAAATGGTACAGACTAGGCTATATTAATGAGGTATTATTTTGGTTGAACAAGCCATGATTACAACTAAATGAAAAATAATAGGAAAAAAAAGAACACAAACCTATCAAAACTTTATTATATCCAAAGGTAAGAAAATAAAATAAAAATGAAGCAATTATTTTGAGCAAGACAATACAGTTACCATTAAAATTCAGTCAAAAATTTTCCTCTATATGATCTGTACAACCTGCGTCTTGTAAACGTTTTATTGGAATAATTAGGATATAAAAATTCTGATTGTATTTATACCAATGCAACTGGAAGTTATCGCAAAAAAATATTAATGAAACAAATATATTTTACAAATATATAATTTGAATTTATTGTATATAATTTTAGTGAAACAAAGTACTAATATTAAACGTGATGAAATTAATATAATGAATATTATCAATGATAACACTTTTAATCTGCATAATAGCCTTTTAAATAATGGCAATAGGTAAATGAAAGTTTCTCTAAAGTCTAAGCTAATAGGAGTTGCCTGGTAGCTAATTTCGGCGACTATCGCGAATTTTAAACCTACATACGGCATATAAGACGCAGGGGAATTTTTAAAAGATATTTTTCGTAAAAAAATAGTGTGCCTTATACGCCATCAAATACATTAAATAAATACTTATTTAAAAAATATTTATTTAAAATAAAAATATCGAAGTAGGGTTTAGCCCCCTATCTCCCCCATCTAGAAAGTACAGTCCTGATATTGTTGCAGTGGGGTTTTATCTGGACTGGAACCCATGATTTATTTTTATATAATACTTATTTAAACGAATTGGGGTGTGGGGCTAGCCCCCTCCAGAAAGTACGGCCCTGGTATTGTTATAGTGGGGTTTTATTTAGACCCCCATAGTTTATACTTTTTAAAAAAATATTGAGGAAGGCGGTATAGCCCCCTAAGCCCCCTTCTGCAAGTACGTCCCTGGTATTGTTGTAGTAGGGTTTATCTGGACAGCACGATTTTCAGATATTTAAAAATATAAGGGATGGAGACTTAGCCCCTAAATCTCCACTCCAGAATGTCCCTAAAAAATCAATTTTTAATCCACTTTTATTTCAAAGTTACCGAATTTTTCTACCTTGTCAAAATTTCCAAACTTTATGGACACCCTGTATATAATAATAATTCTTCCCGCGCAGCGATTTGGAGCCTATGGTCGCTTATTTAAGCAAGAGTTTTCTAATCCTAATTAGTGAGAAATTCAACTGCCAAACGAATCCACGACAGTTGAAACCATACGCCAACCTTCTCACTCACACACACCACTCACATGCTGAACATACATTGTATACACTCACATAAACTCTTCTTACACAGCTTTCAAGAACAATCATTACAAGAGACTCTTATGAACATTCTTCCAGTGAACTTTGGAACACTAAAATAACAGTTAAAGAGTGACAACTCTTGATTAATTCAACCTTTTCTTACTTAAATGCATGCTTTCCTTCACATCGTTGTTTGATATTGTACATCTTGTTAAATACATATTTTATGTGTAACAATGTCATTGGCTTCTCCTTTTCTGTGTCAGCCTTGTTTCCTAATCTAAAGTTAAATTAATGTGGTGAAGTCCGCCACAGACCTAAGATCAATTTTCAATCTAATTTCATAGTTACCGAATTTTCCTACCTTGTCAAAATTACCGAATCTTCCGTTACTGAATTTTCCCAAATTCTATTGTACATTTAAGTGGATATACATTGCATATTATCATCATTGATGACATTAAAATTTGAAGTAAAAGAAAAAAAGTACTTTGAATTTTTAATGTTAAATTTGTTTCTTTTTATATATGAAACTTTTTTTTATTTATGACACTGGGTTTTATGACATTTTTGGCGTGAGATTTTGTCTGTTGGGGTTTTTTGCCCACTAAGATTTTGGAATGTTACCATTTTAAACAATATATTTTCGGTAAATACCTAGAATCGGTGCCATAATACTCGGACCATAATTCACGTGTTAAACTATATATATATTACTTATGATGAAAATTTCTCAGAGTTAACCTGTAGAAAAGACAATATTTAAAAATATAAATGACAATAGGGAAACTGTAATAGTTGCCGAAGCGTTTCGTCCAATGTGGACTTTTTCAAGGCAACAAAACGAAATGAATTTATTTAAACAAAGTAACTAATAATAACAAAAACAAAATGTCCTTAGCAATTGGAAGAATTTAGAGAACGTTATTTTTCATTTGATTTCACGATATTGTTGTGTACGTTTGTTTGGGAGAGCAGTAATTCTGTTAAGAAAGGTGAAATAGGGAAAAGGCCTGGGCGTAGATTAATATTTGTTAATATTCAATGGCAGCACTCTCTAGGATTCTGTGTGAATTATTTTCTTTGTTTATAAGTGTAGCATTTTTTAAATCAAAATTGTGATTGAATTTATTTCTATGTATGACTGGTGCATTAGTTATATGACTAGTGCATTAGTTAATTGCTTGTACGAAAATTAAGGACCTATGTACATCAAATTGTCTTTAAATTAAGTGGCGGCAGAAGAATTATCATTGAAATTTTAAAAAGCAAAGTGTGTAATATATATATATAGTAAAACCTAATGAGCCAGACAAACCTACCAAGGTTTCACTTAGGCAGATTGTCAGGGTCAGCTGGCTAAAGAGGCAAAAGCAAACGGCGTATATATAGGCGACAACCAGATTGATTTGGCTATTGTTAAATCAAGAATTCGAAGGTTTTTCGACACGAGTATAGTTACCTATATATATATATATATATATATATATATATATATATATATATATATATATATATATAAGTGGACATGGAAGTCAGCACTTAGAGGCAACAGACTGTTTCATGCTAGTGCAATCGTCAGTTGCCTGACGATTGCACTAGCATGAAACAGACTCTCGCCTCTAAGTGCTGACTTCCATGTCCACTTTTATATTTACACACGCTCTATCTCTGATATTGAGCACTTTATCCCATAAATATAGCACACTTTAAGACTATATTTCTTCATATATATATATATATATATATATATATATATATATATATATATATATATATATATAAATTAATTAAATTCTTCAGAATGTCTTTCAATTCCTCCAAAGAGCGAATTGTTGATGAAGAATACGAGATTTGTTCAAAATGTCTTTGGTGCTTCTCGAAGTATCGAACAAATTCTATAAATTAATTAAATTCTTCAGAAATTCTTTCAATTCCCCCAAAGAGCCATTTTTGATGAAGCATACGAGTTATGTCCCCTGTTTTATGATCCCAATTTCAGACTTTTACCATATCTTCTACTAAATGTATTTTAAATGGGCAAACAATTTCACCTAGCCATCAGCGAAACGACAGGTACCAACGTTTTATTTAACAATTAAAAAGATCAGGTGTAGTGGTATGGACAGTTTAGATTTGCTGACGAAGAGAAACCCTAATGAAGTGCATCTTTTTAAAATCTAAAGGTGATCGCCCAAAACTTAATAATAGGAACTTCAAAAAATTGTATGCTGAAGTTTCTAGCATCTATGTTACTATAAATCTATTAATCGTAATGACTTTATGCTCCATTTATGCATATAGGTCGGCTGCGTGATACAAACGCCCTCGACTTTAGACCGACCCTCGTGCTTTGTGACCCTCGTTATCTTATCAACATTTGTTTTTATTTCTACCTATATTTATATACGTTACAAATTAAACTAAGCCCAATTGACAGTTATTAAAATTAATAGGTACCTTCACTAATTCGGTACCTAAGGTTTAAAATGTTGTTATTTTTTTTTAAATGAAAAAGCATTCTTGAAGATTTCATTTTAGCTTTAATTGAAAGCTAAATGATCTAATTTACTATTTCCAGTCAGTAAAATATTCTGGCGTATTTCAAATAGAAATTATATAGATCGGAATCTCAACTTTTTGGCTGATTTAAGAAAATTTTCTTAAAAGCGGCCATTTTCTTAATTTTAAGAAATTTGTAAACAAAACAAAATTATCGGTTTTAAAAAACTTACAAAAATAAAATTTAAATTTGTGACACGTTTTTTTAAGTAAAATTAGCAAATTTAAAGTTAAATTAATCTGATTAGAAATAAATATTACTTACTTATAGCATAAAAAAGGATAATACATTTTCGCAGATTTTAGTGCCTTTTCTTTCATCCAAATCCCGGAATTAAAAAAAAATTTTTTTTGCTAATGCCAAATCTCGAAAAGATACTATATAAAAGTCACTATTTTTATCAATAATGTTGAATGTATTAAATTATTCAACTTTTTTTATTTATTTTAGTTGAATTGTTCACCTATATTGCATATGATCCATTATTGTACATAATTAGGTTACAATAAAAATTGTATTTTATTTTCATATGAATACTACCTTATGAAAATTAGGATGTAGTTAAGTCGGGAGAAGGGCTGATCATAGATTCGGTGGGGGTCCACGTGACCCTCGCACCGGCCCTGCTGCTAAACGTTGTTTTGCCGCCGATTACGTCAGTTTTTTGTTTTTTTTATAAGATTCTCTCTGAAAATTAATTGTTCAGTTTTCTCTGCTAAAAAAAAAACTGTCGAGTGAAAATAATTTCTGTTAAGTCAACATGCGTTTTGTAAAAACCGTTTCACTACTTCAGGCCATGAATCGTTTAAATAAATTTATTTACGGGGATAACATTTTCAGGTACTAAACTGTAGACCGTTCCAGACGTAAAAAGTAAAAAGTATAAAAATTGGAAGGGGTAATTTCTATATAAATTAGCATTCTTTAGAGGAGGGGTCGGCAAGCTTTTGCTGACTATGTGCCGGTTTTAAAATCATATTCAGTGTGTCAACAGCATACGTATTTTTATACAAGTCACGGTCAATATACCTGTTCTACAATATCTTTTACATAGTAATATTACTAATATATAGTATATATACTTTAGTACAGGGGTCGGCTCCCTACGTCACGCGTGACACACGGGGGTGGGTGTTTCACGCCAAGCCATTTTCACTGGCACGCATCCGCAAATGACATCACGAAGTCCGATCCAATAACTACTACAACGCAAAGATATTTTTAGTTGTTTCAATTTTAATAAGGTCTATATACTATATATTACTATATAAAATATATTGTAGAACAGGTATATTGACTTGCGTAAAAATACGTATGCTGTTGGCACACTGAATGATTTTAAAACCCTAAGTCGGCACATAGCAAAAGGTTGCCGACCCCTGCTTTAGTATATATTAAAATTGAAACAGCTAAAAATATCTTCTTTACGTTGTAGTAGCTATTAGTTCGGACTTTGTGATGTCATTCGAGTCTGCGTGTCAGAATCGAAAAATATTAATTTATCATTTTAGAGGGAAGAAAGGCCTATCATAATATCGATTCAGTGTCAACTCGATCCCTGATCTTTTACAGAGTTATCGGAAAGGAACTGTTTGTTTACAAAAGTCAAGTTTGAAACTGCCAACCTTATTCATATCTGCGTGCGTAAATTGACTTTTTTATTTGCAAAAAGGTTTTTTTTTTTATAAAGAACAGATATATACATTTAGGGTGTTTTAAGAAAATATTTTGATCAAATAATTGCTTCACGAAATAGATTTTTTTTCTTTTCATTTTTTTTTACAAGTTTTTACTGTCGTTAACCTGCAAACAAGATATTGGTCTATGGAATACCTGTCTAGGGACATTGGTCTATGGAATACCCGTCTAAGGAAATTGGTCTATGAAAAAACCATCTAAGGACATTGGTCTATGGAATACTCATCTAAGGACATTTGTCTATGGAATACTCATCTAAGGATATTTGTCTAAGGAATAATCGTCTAAGGACATTGGTCTATATAATACCCGTCTAAGGACATTGGTCTATGGAATACTTGTCTAAGGACATTGGTCTATGGAATACCCGTCTAAGGAAATTGGTATATGGAATACCCGTCTTAGGATATTGGTCTATGTAATACTCGTCTAAGGACATTTGTCTAAGGAATACTCGTCTAAGGACATTGGTCTATGTAATACCCGTCTAAGGACGTAGGTCTACGGCGTACCTGTCTAAGGAAATTGGTCTATGGAATACCCGTCTAAGGAAATTGGTATATGGAATACGCGTCTAAGGACATTTGTCTATGTAATACTCGTCTAAGGACGTAAGTCTACGGCGTACCTGTCTAAGGAAATTGATCTATGGAATACCCGTCTAAGGAAATTCGTATATGGAATACGCGTCTAAGGACATTTGTCTATGTAATACCCGTCTAAGGACGTAGGTCTACGGCGTACCTGCCTAAGGAAATTGGTATATGGAATACCCGTCTAAGGAAATTGGTATATGGAATACGCGTCTAAGGACATTTGTCTATGTAATACTCGTCTAAGGACATTTGTCTATGTAATACCCGTCTAAGGACCATTGATCTATAACAATATTTTTTAATGAATAATAAGTATGTACCCCCCCCCCCAAAAAGCTATACCCGAAGTTTAAGATGGCTTTCTAAGTATAGCTTAGATGTCGCACAAGGCCGGAAGTACGAGTCACCCAGTGAGGATCAAACTCACTATTCAATCATAATTGATTTGGCGAGACAAGCTTGGTAACCATTACACCATATCAAGTGCCCCAATGATTTTCTAAGCTTAGCTTAGATGTGGCACAAGGCCGAAAGTGTTGAGCACCCGGTGAGGATCGAACTCGTTACTCAGTAGTAATTGATCTAGCGAATAATATTTAAGAAAACACTTAGGGCAACATTAATTACTGCTGATACATGTGGTTTATAAGCATTTGGTGGCATGGATTGCTTGTAATTCAACCCACAGACCATAATTCTCTAGACAAATATTTGTTAGATGTATATCCTTTGGACAAGTGTTTCTTAGACCAGTGTTCTAAATCCATTTTTTTTTGTGTCACACTTTTAATTTTAAAAAGAATTTTTTTTTTTTAAATTACATTAATTAATAAAAGTGTTTAAAAAAAAATAACCAGAGCTGAATGACGTGAACCCGTTTCACACTCCTCTCCGTTTTTTTGATCAGGAGTAAAAGTTTATCTCTTGTTTCCTGTTTAGGATTGGATTTATTTTTACACGTGTCGATTTCAACTGTATACTTCTAACGTCTCTGCTTAAACCCTGAAATATTATTTAGTTATTTTTTATTTAATATTTTTTCTTCTCCTCAACAGGAGTAGATAGGTTCACCTGTCGTCCGCTTCACAGTTCTTCTCTTTCTGGTGAACAGGAGTAGTGGTTTATCTCTTGTTTCCTGTTTAGGATTGGGTTTCTGGTCCCTTTTAAATTCTATTTCAACTCTATACTTCTAAAATCTCTTCTCAAACCCTGAAATGTTATTTACTAATTTTTTTCTTTTCTCCTAAATAGACGTAGATAGGTTTGCCTATTGTCCAGTTCACACTCCTCCGTGGTCTTTTGAACAGTAGTAGAGGTTTCTAGTTCTTTCTAAAGTTTTTTTAATTGTCTCTCACTTTCAGTAACTTTTTGTGTGTTGGTGGCATTATTGCCTTCCTGAGGGTGAATTGATTAAAAAAATTATTTATTATTTATTTATTTTTTCCCAATAGGAGTAGATAGGTTTGCCTATCATCTGTCTTTTGAACAGGAGTAGAGGTTTATCTCTTGTTTCCTGTTTAGGATTGGGTTTCCAGTTCCTTTTAAATTCTATTTCAACTCTATACTTCTAAAATCTCTGCTTAAACCCTGAAATGTTATTTACTAATTATTTAATTACATTTTTCTTTTTTCCTCAATAGGCGTAGATAGGTTTGCCTATTGTCCGGTTCACACTCCTCCATGGTCTTAGTAGAGGTTTCCAGTTCCTTCTGAAGCTTTTTAATTGTCTCTCACTTCCAGTAATTCTATGCATGCTGGTGGCATTATCGCCTCGCTGAGGGTGAATTGAATAAAAAAAAATAATTTACTATTTCCCCCCCCCAATAGGTGTAGATAGGTTTGCCTGTCATCTGTTTCACAATCTTTCTCTGTCTTTTGAACAGGAGTAGAGGTTTATCCCTTGTTTCCTGTTTAGGATTGGGTTTCTGGTTCCTTTTAAATTCTATTTCAACTCTATAGCCCTAAAGTCTCCGCTTAAACTCTGAAATGTTATTTATTGATCATTTTTAATTATTTTTTATTTAATATTTTTTCTTCTCAACATGATTAGATAAATTCGCCTATCGTCTGGTTCATACTTATCTCCGGTCTTTTGAACAGGAGTAGAGGCTTATCCATTATTTACTGTTTAGGACTCGGTTGACGGTTCCTTCTAAAATAAGTAACTCCACAGATTCGTTAAAAAAAATGAGCGTATATGATGAAGATATTAATCTTTGTTATTAATAAGAGGAAATACCAAAGGATTATTTTATTATTAAATTATATTTTTATTAATCCTTTTTGAGAACGTTTCAAATGTTGGTTAAAAAGCTTGTTTTTCTTGCATCAACGAGGGAGCCAAATATTAATTACTATAGGAAATGTTGTCGTCTTTTTTTTTGGAATGAAAAATATATTGATTTAGAAATTCTTGCAAAAAATCAAATATTTATTGGATTTTAATGAAACTTTCAGTACTTATTCACAACTGAATGAAATTATTTTAGAAATGTTTCTTGTTTAGAAAATCTTGATGAAAATCTCTGGGTTTTTTTTTTACATCTGCTACTCCCCCCACCACCACCACCACCACTTATTTAATTTTATGAAATTTCAAGAAATTCATTTTTGTACCACTTAACGTTTATATTAATTATATGCAGAACTCCTTGGAAAATTTATATCATCAATTTCTATTTCTTTTTTTTTTTTTTTGCCTTGTAAAACAGCCCCCCCCCCACTCAGTTACCGAAAATCTGCTCTGAATTGACAAATTAAAAAATAAACTAAGATATTATTTAATTAGAAAATATTTTATTGCTTTTATGAATAATATACAGGGTGTCCATAAAGTTTGTGTGCACTTTAACAAAATTATAACTTTATTTGTATTTGCGATAGAAATAATTTGTAAGAAGGATTCGAAAGAAGTAAATCTATATTTTTTAAGGTTTTATTGAAATTTTATTTAAGTTTCCACATGTCCTCCATCATTAGCAATAAAGGGTAATACGATTTTGCAGTTCATGGAAAACATTTGCCAACTGATTTACAGTAAAGTGCACACGTAATCCGTCAATATGTCATTCAACACCTGTTAAGTGACGCGAAAGGTTATGACCTGCTTTGTTTAATTTCCAAACTCCAATCTTTTCGGCGCAGAAGCTAAGTTAAGCTTGGTTCAAAATATTTTAAATAAACATTATAATTTCTGATTTTCTTAAAATAAGTTTTGAAAAAATGATAATTGAGATTTTCTTTTTTTTTTTATAAAATGGAAAAAAAATGATTGCTATGATTATCTGTCAATTTTGCTGACTCAAAAAAAACAAGATTTTTAACGAAAATTTCGGACGTGCTAGGAACGATTAAAAAATGTAAAAAAATACCCCCCAAATACTTTGATCTTTTCTCTTAATAGTAACATGAACATTTAGACGATAAAATTTTGTTTTCGTCAAGTTTGGCGTCTTTTTCATCATGCTATGCTCTTTTTTAGCCATCTCACGGAGGTACCTTGTACCTCCAAAAATGTTCTAAATAGAATTCCATGATGAAAAAAGGCCCCCAGACTTGATAAAAACAAAGTTTTATCGTCAAAATGTTTGTTATTATTAAGAGGAAATACCAAAGGATTTTGGGATTATTTTACTAATTTTTTAATCCTTTCGTTTGAAATTCTGATTAAAAATCTTTTTTTTTTTTTTTTCGTCAACGGTCGAAGAAATATTTTACTATAAGTGTTTTTTAGCGCCATTTTTGCAGTGAAATTCACATTGATTTGGAAATTCTTGCAAAAATCAAGTAATTGTCGGATTTTATGATTTTGTCAAGCAAAAGGCAAAATCTAAAAAAAAAAAACAACATATCTATATCTTCTAAAAATAAAATTTGACGGGCCAGCTCGGAGATGATCTTGCAAAATCGACGATATTTTTTTTTTTTATATCTTGTTGTCACTCAATGTCGTCTGTTTAATATTGAGGCCCAACCTTTTTGCTTTTCTGACCAGATTTCAAACGCGTAAGTAGGGTTTTTTTTCGGTTCTTTTTCTTTAAAAAATGACATAGCATGATGAAAAAAAAAGGCCCCAATCTCAATATAAACAAAGTTTTATCGTCAAAATGTTTATGATTATTTTTATAAAGAAAGACTAAAATATAATTTAATTATTTTTTTCAATTTTTTTACTCCTTTCTAACACGTTCGAAATTTGGGTTAAAAATCTTGTTTTCTTGTGTGTCAACGGTGCAACAGTATGAGTAATGGACATTTTCGCGCCTGTTTTCCGGTAAAATAACACATTAATTTGGAAATTTTGCAAAACTCAAGTAATTGTCAGAATTTAATTAAACTTTCATTAAATTAAATCATAAACTTTATTTTTAAAATTATTATTTTGAGGAAATCTTGGCATTTTTTTTTTTACATCTGTTAACCACCTCTTAATTTCATTCAATTTTAGAATTTAAAATCATCAACGAAATATTTTTACTCCCTCCGTTCCGAAATAGTTGTACCAAAAATATTTTCATGTTGTTCCAAAATAATTGTTCCAGTAGATAAAAAAAACACCAAAAAGAACAAAAAATATCATTTATTCCCATACTCAACAGTAAATGAGTAATATTAGTAAATTGTCATATAAATAAGTGTGAAATATATCGAAGCTGATATACATAAACAGTTAAATTAATAACAAAAATAACTGGGGAAGGTTTACTTTAACAAAAGCAGTTTTTGTTGCAACTCGTCGGAAATAGAAATGGATACTTCCAGTTTTCCTTCTCTTTCAAGCTTCTCTTTAGACATGTGCCGGAGTTTATAGTTGTTATCGCTGTCAATTCTTGTTTCATTGGTAACTGCAAACTTAGAAAAGTATTGTTAAGCTTCGACTTCTGAAGTTTATTGAAGCTTTCTTCCACTGCTTCAACATTATTTGGAGCTTGCTGGTTCTGAATTGATTGAATTGCATTAAAATAACCCAGATCAGGACAATTTGGAGGCTGGCAAACTAATTCAATTTGCAAATCCAGACGTTCTGCAGCTACGTTTAATTCATCTGCAACCTGTTTTATTGCACCACGCTTCAGGACACGATCTGTGGATCTTTCCAGCAGTGCTTGCAACACAGCACTACGTTCATTATTTGTCAATTCGTGCTTCTTGCAATTTCATTTAGCATTTCTGCCAATTGGCTTCTCTTCTCCCATCATAATCTCTTGCTAGAGGGTGGTCTGAAAAAAAATACAATTTTAATGTGGTGAAAAAGGGATATAATTTGCGCTTCAAATTATTCTACCTGAATAAGCTAATATAAATACTTGAGGAACATCAATGCTAACCTGTTAATGTAAACGGCAAACAATTCGACTAAGAATTAGTATATTCCACATGAGATTTCCGGCTATGGAACAACTATTTCGGAACAGAGGGAGTATTACTTAAAAGCATCAAAAAAGTGAATGTAAATCATTATAATTTTTATTTCGTATTTTGCTTTCTGGAATTAGAAAATTTAATCCTTTAGCTTTCGATTAAAGCTAAAATGAATGCTTGAAGAAAGGAAAATTCATTTAAACCTTAGGAAGAGCGAATTATTGGAGGTACCTACGATTTGGACAATTTTGCTGTTAAACCCGGTATATATATATATATATATATATATATATATATATATATATATTCTTTTTTAGACCAGAGTGGTAAATAGTAACTTCTGATTAGCAACCTTGATTTGTAAGACATTATTATTGTAGAGAAGTTATGGGTACCTTTTTCCGACCGGTGGGCCTTATGAGAATCATGAGAGTATATATATAAAAAAAAAAAAAAAGAAACAGGACATAGTTAGGACAAAAAACCCGGCGGACAAAACCCCAGCCTCTTGTCTCAAAAGTAGACAAAATCCCAGCCTCTTATCCCAAAATTGGACCAAATCTCAACCTCTTGTCTCAAAAGTGGACAAAATCCCAGCCTCTTATCCCAAAATTGGACAAAATCCCAGCCTCTTGTCTCAAAAGTGGACAAAATCCCAGTCTCATGAACAAAATCCCAGTCTCATGAACAAAATCCCAGTCTCATGAACAAATTGAAAATTGAAGGAACTTTTAATTCAAATTTTAAGTTAATAATCAGGTGTATGATGGATTCTATGACAATAAAATATACATAGAAATTTCTCTATCACATTGTGAAATATTTAAGCTTAATAACTTTGATCAAATATTGCAATATAACAATACAAATGCTGGTCGTTATTTAAGAAGTGGGTGCAAATGAAAAGAATTGAAATTGACAACTTTTCCATTTCATTTTCATTATTTACATTATTCGAACTGTTATCCTCATCTTCATTGTGCCCCATATTCACAACGTTTTTCATTTCACTAAAATATCCGTAAAGACTTTTCTTTCTTTCTTTCTTTTTGTCGCTGAAACCAAGTACCTTTTCTGATATATTTCCTCCGTCTTTTCACGCGGTCAGAACGGAATAGTCCATTATTTATGGAGTATTGACAGATATTGGAAGACCTCGGCTCCGCTTCAATGGGGTCTGCAAACGAGACATGAAGCTGGCCGACATCGACCCAACACTTGAGTTTTTTTTTAATCAGTCTAGTAGGGGGTCCTGTTTATAATATAAATACAATGTCAAACTGATCCCCAACTTCTTAAAACGTTATCTGTACATTGTTTTTATTTACAGATGCCAAGTTTGAAACTGTGTTTACGCCATTGATACCTACGTACTACTGATGTTGTCTTTTATCTTAATTCGTATTAGCACACAGTTATCAATGATGTGAAAGTCTGACGCTACACAATCTTCCAAAACTGCACCTTATTTAATTTTGCGTTGTACTAAGTTTCATTAGTTGCATATTTGCTACGGGTGCGTGGCGGGGTCAAACTTAGGCAAAATGTCAGAAACTTAAATACTGATTTTCAAAGTAGTCATTCCTCCACACATGAAGACTGGTGCTACACAGTCTTCCTACTCTGCACTTTATTTTGACCTTATGATAAGCTAAGTTTTGTTAGCTGCATATTTGTTAGTAGGAGGTGTTCAAAATTAAGTCAAAGGTCCGAAACACAAATGCTGTTTTTTCAGTGTAGTCATGCCATCCACACGAGAAATTCTGGGGCTACACAATCTTTCTAGACATTATTTGGAATTACGCTATACTTCATTAGTTGCATATATGCAACTGGAAGATATTTGAACATAAGTAAAAACTCAGAAATGTCAAAACAGATTTTGAAAGCAGTCATGACTTCCAGATGTGAAATTCTGGTGCTACACAATCTTCCTGGACATTATTTGGCATTATGCTATACTAAACTTCATTAGTTGCATATATGCAACTGGAAGATATTTGAACATAAGTAAAAACTCAGAAATGTCAAAACAGATTTTGAAAGCAGTCGTGACCTCCACATGTGAAATTCTGGTGCTACACAATCTTCCTGGACATTATTTGGCATTATGCTATACTAAACTTCATTAGTTGCATATATGCAACTGGAAGATGTTTGAACATAAGTAAAAAAATCAGAAATGTCAAAACAGATTTTGAAAGCAGTCATGACTTCCAGATGTGAAATTCTGGTGCTACACAATCTTCCTGGACATTATTTGGCATTATGCTATACTAAACTTCATTAGTTGCATATATGCAACTGGAAGATGTTTGAACATAAGTAAAAACTCAGAAATGTCAAAACAGATTTTGAAAGCAGTCATGACTTCCAGATGTGAAATTCTGGTGCTACACGATCTTCCTGGACATTATTTGGCATTATGCTATACTAAACTTCATTAGTTGCATATATGCAACTGGAAGATGTTTGAACATAAGTAAAAACTCAGAAATGTCAAAACAGATTTTGAAAGCAGTCGTGACCTCCACATGTGAAATTCTGGTGCTACACAATCTTCCTGGACATTATTTGGCATTATGCTATACTAAACTTCATTAGTTGCATATATGCAACTGGAAGATATTTGAACATAAGTAAAAACTCAGAAATGTCAAAACAGATTTTGAAAGCAGTCGTGACCTCCACATGTGAAATTCTGGTGCTACACAATCTTCCTGAACATTATTTGGCATTATGCTATACTAAACTTCATTAGTTGCATATATGCAACTGGAAGATATTTGAACATAAGTAAAAACTCAGAAATGTCAAAACAGATTTTGAAAGCAGTCGTGACCGCCACATGTGAAATTCTGGTGCTACACAATATTCCAAGACACATTATTTGCCCCCCTTTTTTTCTCTTTTTTTTTTTTTTGCTGTACTAAACGCTCGGCATTATATATCATGGCATATCCATTTAAGTGTCAGTGTAGCATTGACTGTAGTACAAGTATTTAAATTCAAAATTACAATCATAGTGGGGGAGGGAGAGAAGGCTTTTGCCTACATTATCGATAATTATGCCGACCTGTTTAACCAAGCAAATAAGGAACAAACAATTATTGCCCTATTAAGTTTAATTAAATGAGAGCGCACAGCATTCCTGCGTCGATGTGACGGGATATAAATAAGCTTAAATAATTTATTTGGACTTTGCACTTGGCATGTTTGCCAGCTGAACCTCCACCACCAGTTCAACGGTGAATCTAATCATTTAATTTGATTGAAATATATCGTTACAGTCATCATCATCATCATCTTCACCATCATCATCATCATCATCATCATCATCGGTCCCATGGCCAGGTATCATTGTGCGATCAGTCTGTAACTGAGCAACTGAACAGTTCCCTTCATAAGGCTCAGTTGCATGCCAATGTCTGCATTTCTCCACTCGGTAACGTTGTCAGCCCATTTTTTTTTTTTTCTGCCTTTGCTTTTTTTTTGCCCAATTTGGAACCTTGTATGATGGTAATGAAAAGATTATTGGCTCTTGTGGTTTGGCCATAACATTTGAACCTTTTTTTTTTTTTTTTTTTAAATTGATTTTGCTCCCGGCAAGGCAGCAAAGCCACTAAGACGCAAGCGGGGGGGTTACTGGGTATGGAAGAATGATAAAACAGCAACATTACTAATAAGCGGGAAGAGAAAAAGAGTCATCAGGCAGGTAGCAGATTGCGATTGACATTGCATTTAAATTTTTGCAGATTAACGTTGGCTGGAAAGCATGGAGCTGGAAGGGTGTTCCACAAGCGAGAAGTGCGAGAAAAGAATCTGTTAACACAGAATTTATGGTTCTATCTAACCAGCTTAACTGTAAATTGATGAGATTTTGACGCCAGTCTAGTACTGTGCTTAAATTGAAAATGTCTAGGTAGATCTCATCTGAGCAATTACCATGAAAATATTTATAGAAAAGGCACAGGGAGGCAACTTTATGGCGATGGGGAAGAGGCTGGAGCTGAGCTGCCAGATCAGGACCAATAATATTGCAGATTCTTCTTTGGATTTTATCAAGGAGCTCAAGGTAAATAGCAGGGGCACTGGACTATATGTGGCAGCAATATTCTAAGCATGGCCAAATGGTAGACTTATAGATATGCAAGATAGATTCTGGATGGAAAAATTGTCTCACAGGACACATTAAACCAAATTTCTTAGCAGCTGTCCTAGCAATGGATTCAATATAGTCTTTCCACTTCGTGTCAGCTGAGAATGTTAGCTTGAGAAGATGAGACACTTTCCTGGAGGTTGGCATCAACCATGCAAATGGAATGCGGAGAGGAATCTCTCAGATGATTAATGGAGAGAAGTTTAGTTTTGTAGGCGTTAAAATTAAGAAGCCATCTTTTGCCCCAGTTAATGACGGTCTTGATGTCGTTTTGGACATCAGCTGCTATTTGACCTTCGAACCGATCAGCGTTACTTCTTGTTTTCAAAGTGTGCATGGTTCTTGTCTGATGGTGTCTCTTGTAGCGCCATTTGCGGAATGGTCTGTGTCTAGGTTGGTTCTGTAGCATTTCATTTCTAGTGTACTTGGATTCTTTACTATAATTCTGTTGTTAATATCCAAGATTCGCAGTCATGCAAAAAGATTGAGAAAGACATTGCCCACCACAATCTGATCTTCAATTTTAAACAGATGTTTTGGACTTTTCACGAGATTCTTAATTTTGCAACTGCTACCACTGTAGCTTCTCTTGGAATTATTTCAATTCTGGGCACCTCAACACTGATTCCCATGAGAAAGGCACAAATGCATCCTTTCTCCTCCTCAGTTATAGATTAAATAGTAGGGTAGGCTGGGATCTCCAGCCTTGGTTGGCAGCCAGTTTCAAAGACAGCCTACTCTGAATTCGGAAATTAAGCATACCGCTCACTTGTGGAACTCTCTTCTGGCTTCATGCTTGATCTTCCGAAAATATAAATGCAATGTCAATCGTTATCTACTGTCTTCTTGATTCTTTTTCTTCTGTCCTTAATAATGTTTCGCTTTTTTTATTCTTTCACATTCAGTAATCCCTTGTGTCTTAGTGGCTTTATTGCCTTGCTTGGGGTGAAATGATTAATAAAAGGAAAAAAAATTTTTTTAAATTTGAAATGACCAAATATAGATTTCGAAATGTCCCACTCTTGTTATATTCCATGCTTTCCAGTCAAGCTTGATCTTCCAAAAATGTCAGTGTCAATCGTTATCGACTGTCTTCTTGATTCCTCTTCTTTTTATTGTTCTTGCTCCTTAATAATGTTTCTCTTTTTTCTTATTCTTTCACACTCATTAGCTCCTTGTGTCTTAGTGGCTTTGTTGCCTTGCCATGGGTTGAAATTATTAAAAAAAAAAAAAGTCAAGAAGTTACACTTCCAAATCAAAATCGAAATCCTGGCCTTTTCACCACTGTTGGAGGAACCGCTCCCTGGTTGACTTTCACTACTTCCTGTCACTGGCCATACTGGACCAAGTGAAGCCAAGCACGCCATGTTGCCATTGGCTGCCCTCTAAGTCTTCTCCAACGCCTCTTTCATTCTAATAGTCCACCTGATGTCTCTGGAATGAGAGACGTAACCAGCCCATCTATTGTCTCGTTATCTACTGTCTTCTTGGTTCCTCTGCTTTTATTGTTCTCACTTTGTCGCCATATTTATTACAACATTTCGACCCTTGTACGCTCCGGCCTTCTTCAGGTGGTTGGAATGTCAAACTTTATTTCGATCACTGGGGTAGAGTGTTCTAGTTCCACATGCCATGTTTAACGGATGTCAGTTATCAGTTATCTCCTGTTAATTTCCCTAAGAAAATTCTCCATTGCCTTAACCGAGTATTGAACTCACACTCTTTGGATCCTGTCACTGGATCTAACTAACACCTTTATCCACTGTGTCATGTGTCCTTTAGGACACATGGCACAGTGAATAAAGGCGTGGAGAACTTTCAAAGGGAAATTAACAGGAGATAACTGATAACTGACATCCATTAAACATGGTATGTGGAACTAGAACAGTCTACCCCAGTGAGCGAAATAAAGGGTTTAGTTCAACATTCCAACCACCTGAAGAAGGTCGGAGCGTACAATGGCTGAAACGTTAAATATGGCGACAAAGATGAGGACAATAGTCCGAATAATGTAAATAATGTACATAATACCTCATCTCAGAAATATAGACAGATCCTTAATATTGTTTCTCTTTTTTTATTCTTTTACCCCTTGTGTCTTAGTGGCTTTATTACCTTGCTTAGGGTGAAATGATTAAAAAAATAAAAATAAAAAATAAATTTGCTTACAGTATGTTGTCCATGCTTCAAGAACAAAATTAAAGACTTCGAAATGTCCTAACGAGATGAGGTGTGTTTCTTAAATCAATTTTTGCTTTATTGTAGAGACTAATCGTGACTGAAACGGTGAAGCTATCTATCAGGAATTAAAAATAAAATAAGAATAGGGATGATAAAAATTAAAAAAAAATAATTTAAGTGGGGTTTGGGTTTAGGCGGCTGATTTCTTTTTTTTTTTTTTTTGTTTTGTTTTTTTCTTTTTCTTTATCAATCAAATTGATGTTTCCCAAAACTAATGTGTAAACACGCAATAAAGTGACTGAATGGATTGATGATTGATTTCCACAATCGGAAATTTCCGTGTCTTTTTTTTTTTTTTTTTTTTTTAAACTTTTCAAAAAGATAATCCTAGTTTAAAAAACTATCCATCCCAAAATATTCATCACACACACACACACACACACACACACACACACACACACACACACACACACTGCACTTCAAAAGTTTAACCCTTTGGGCCCTGCATTCCTGAACAATTTTAACCTGAGCTCCTGAGTCAAAATTTACTAATAATTGGTATATAATGTTTCACGGTAGATATAAAAATAAGACAACAAATAGCAAAACACAATGCAAATGTTTAATCACCATTCAACCAGTGCCTGGGCATTAAGTCGTTTTTCTTTACCACTGGTAAAGCCGTCGTCAGGGCAGAAAGGGTTAAAGTCAGTCTTGATAATTTTCTAAATTGGCCCCAAAAGTGTCTGTTTTGTACTTTAAATGAGAGAAAATTATTAAACATGGTTTAAAAAAAAAACAAAAGTGAGAGATGATTTTTTAATAGAAATTTCATGATGACAAAAAGAAAAAAATCGCATTTTATTATTAAATCTTGCTCTCGTCAAAATATCCTCCTTCAGCCTTGATTACTGCAGCACACATTTTTGGCATTTGTTGCCAAAATTTCTCAAAGTATAAGTTTGAGAATTGATTCCATTCTTTTTTCAGTAACGCTAAAAGCTCTTTTACATTTTAGTTTTCTTTTGCACTCTACTGGGAAGTTCATCCCATGCTGGGGGTGGCTTAAGACTTTTGAACTGTAGTGTACATACACACACATGCACACATACATACACTTACACATAAATACACACACACCTACTCATATATACGCATGTAAGTACATATACACACACATACATCTAAATATTCACATACAAACACATACATTGGTTTGGTTTATTTTGTTTTACGGCATATCAACCTCAATGGGCCATCCAATGCCGAAAAAATTTTTTTATTGCTGGTAATATTTTGTTTTATCAAAAATCTGTTTCTGGTAATATCTTTCCTTCAAAATTGTATTGCTGGTAATAATTTGTTTAAAAAAAGTATTGCTGCTAATAGTTAACTATTTGCCCATAGCTGGGACCCTAACAGGTGCTACCACCCCGGGTCTAGGTGAATCTGGGAACACCATCAATTAAGAGGTGGTTCCAGGCTCCTCAAAACCTCCTGATCAGAGGCCTTGCTGTTGGACGTAGTTTAACGTCTTACACAGGACGCGGATGCAGTTTAACGTCTTACCCAGGACGGCAAACACATACATACACTTACACATAAATACACACACACCTATACACATGTAAGCACATACACATACATATACACACATATGCGCATACATACACTTACCCATACATACACACATAAGCACATGCACATCTACACATACATACATACATACATACATACAGATACACATACATACACTTACACATAAATATGCACACATATGCATACATAAACACATACACATATATATATATACACAGACACACATACATACACTTACACATAAATATGCACACATACGCACGTAAACAAATATACACACATGTATATAAACTTACCCATACATACATACACATGCATACACACACAGATACACTTGGCAAATCTTATAATTTCCCACACTTACATACATGCACACGGACACACATACATACACTTACACATAAATATGCACACACATGCACACTCATATATATACACCTACACATACATATGTGCACACACGCACACAGACAGACACACTTGGCAAATCTCATAATACATTATTTCCTGTCACAGTGTCATCTCTCCATGTACAATTATTTTGTTTAACGAACTGTGTATCCGATGCGGAGACATTGTCTCTTTTGACTAATGATATCAAAATCAATGCTTTACACTTTTTGACTCATCGTGAATGCAGTCTATAAAAAGCAGACAGATTTCTATTTAAAACAGTTAAAAAGAAAACCAAAAAAAAATAACATATTTAAAGACATTAAAAGTTTCCCATACTTGTAAAATAAATTTTTATTTTTATTTTATTAATTAGCTAACAATGTTTTTCTTAATTTTTCCTCGGGATTTATTTGATGCCCATAAAAATGACATATAAAAATGACATATGTCTGATGTGTTTTTATTTTTCATTTCTTTTTTTTTTTGTTTCATATTTTATTTTTTTTTTTTTTTTAAGCGTATCACCCCAAGCAAGGCTGGAGGCCACTATCACGCAAGGGGTTATAGAAGGGTTGGGGGAAGGGCAGATAGGAGTGGTAAAGGAGAGGATGTGGAGAAAGAGAAAGTGGATCGATCAAGGCAAGGAGGTTACAGAAGATTTGGAGCGAGAGCAGATAGGAATGAAAGGTGAAAGGATGTGGAGAAGGGAAGTGGATAGATCAAGGCAACTAGAGATGTCGATTGACGTTACACTTAAATAGTTGGAGATTGTATTTGTCAGGGAAACAGTAATAGGGAAGGGAGTTCCACAGGCGAGATGTGCGAGACATGAAGCTACTGGAGTAGAAGAGACGTCTACATCTAACAGTTTCAACGGTGAAGGGGTGGGAACGGGATGCCAGCCTCGTAGGACGTTTAAATTCATGAGGCCTATGGACAAGCGAAAGCAGCTCCTCGGAGCAATTCCATTTCATTGAATTTGTTCATATAATTTTTTTGTTTTTTGATTCAGACTTAGCGTATATTCTCAAGTATAGTGCTAGTTTTTATGGTGGCACAAGGTCGAAAGTAAAGGACACCTAGTGAGGATTAAACTCACGACTCAGTTGTCATTGTTCTAGATGTTGATTTTCTAAGCAAGGCTTTGATGTAACGCAAGGCTGAAAATATGGGGCACCCAGTGAGGATCAAGCTCATACTCAAGTGTATGTATCCTAGCAAGGACATCTGGCTAACCATTACTCCACATCAAGGTGTCCTTGTGTGAGTTTTTAAGATCAGTTTTTTTTTCCCCAAAAAAACAGGGGGTCGCACTATATATGGTTAATTTTTTTTTTTTTTTTTTTTTTGAAGAGGTTAAAAATCAGGCATTTTCGGTGACCAGTTGCACTATACACACATAAATTACTTACAGAGGTTTTTACTTACCGAGATATACTCGTGTATAATACTAGATTTATGATCAGTTTTTATGCGAAAAATAGGGTGTCGCTCTATACACAGGTAATTTGTTTGAAGAGGTTAAAAATCTGGCATTTTTAGTGACCAGCTGCATTATACACGGGTAAATCAAAGTTTTTTACTTACCGATATATACTTGTGTCTAGTACGAGATTTATGATCAGTTTTTATGCAAAAAATAGGGGGTCACACTATACACAGGTAATTTTTTTTTTTTTTTTTGAGAGGTTAAAATTCATGGATTTTTGCTGACCAGTTGCACTATACACAGGTAAATTAAAATTTTTTATTAACCAATATTTATATGATCAGTTTTTATGCAAAAACATAGAAGTGTCACTATACACAGGTCATTTTTTTTGTGGGGGAGGTTAAAATTCATGGATTTTCACTGCCCGGTTGCACTATACACAGGTAAATATTTTCTGCCCAGAAATTCAGGGGGTGTACTATACACAAGTATATACAGTGTTCAATACCACTCAAAATAAAAGATCCATCCTTGGTATAATGATAAACTACATCCGCGTCCTGGGTAAGACGATAAACTACGTCCAACAGCAAGGCCTTTGATCAGGAGGTTTTGAGGAGCGTGGGACCACCTCTTAATTGCTGGTGTTCCCAGGTCTGCCCTAACCCGGGGTAGTAGTACCTGTTAGGGTCCCAGCTATGGGCAAATAGTTAACACCCAAACTTGTGTAAAAATAGGTTTTAATATCAGAAATACTTTGTAATAAAAAAAAAAATTATTACTAGCAATAATTTTTGAATGAAAAATTATTATCAGCAATACTTTTAAAAAATACCAGCGATACAAACAGTTATACATTCTTTGAAAAAAAAATATGACCAGCTATAGATTTCTTCAAGGAAAAATATTCCAAGAAATAGATTTTTGAAGAAAAATATATTACCAGCAATAAAAATTTTGTCGGCATTAAATAACCCATCGTGGTTGATATGCCGTAAAACAAACCAAATCATATCAAAATAAAAGATGTGTCCCATGGATTTTTGAAAAATTTTATTTTATCATATGAGGAACTAGGGACCGTATGTCCATTGGACTGATATAGCACTTGAGATCACATTTTATGTCGGACCACCCAAAAATAGCTTGGGTTTCCTACCTATTTCTGCAGACGCTCCTTAATTTTACTCCGCTTAGCGAAATGAGGAGGTGCTGTTTGGAGGACAAAGACTTTTACTTAAATTTTGACTCTCGGCTACATCAAAAACTGAGAGAATCTTTCCTTTAGTGAAACTGAAACACCATTTTCGCTAAATCTCTTTTAAAGAGTAAAACAGAATTTTGTTCTGAAGAATCTTAAAACAGTGCTTCTCAAACTATCTGATATAGCGGACCGGCATTTATTTTTTCTCAATGTGTCACGTACCTGTAATATTTCATGGTTTTGGTTTGGATTTGTTTGGTTTGTTTTATGACATATCAACCACAATGGGTTATTTAATGCCAACAATTTTTATTGGTGGTATAATTTTTTTCAAAAATGTATTGCTGGTAATATTTTTTTTTCTTTCAAAAATCTGTTTCTCGTAATATTTTTTCTTCATAATGTATCACTAGTAATATCTTTTTTTTTAAAATTTATAGCTGGTAATATTTTTTTTTTTTTCAAAAATGTATAGTTTGGTTTATTTTGTTTTATGGCATTTCAACCTCAATAGGTTATTTAATGAAAACAAGATTTTTATTGCTGGTAATATTTTCTTTCAAAAATATATTGCTGGTAATTGGTAATAATATACTACTGGTAATAATATACTGCTGGTAATAATATACTGCTAGTAATAATTTTTCTTCAAAAGTTTATTGCTGGTAATCATTTTTTACAAAGTATCTCTGATATTAAAAGCTATTTTTACACCTTTGTAATGTTTTGACCCCAGTTTGGGGGTTAACTATTTGCCCATAGCTGGGGCCCTAACAGGTGCTACCACCCCAGATCAGGGTGGACCTGGGAACACCAGCAATTAAGAGGTGGTTCCATGCTCCTCAAAACCTCCTGATCAGACGCCTTGCTGTCGGACGTAGTTTATCGTCTTACCCAGGAATATTTCATGGTAATATTAATTTATACTGGAAACAATATATATAATGAATACAATAAAAGTTGACTATTTTTCATTTTCCATTTATTTTGCAAAAAATAATTCAATATCAAAACATATAAAAAGTAATAAAAAATCCACATTATTATAATTGTAGCTAAATGATAATTTAAAAAAATACCAAATTAAATAATTTATTTTAGATAGCACCAAATATTTTAAGTTTCGGTAAAAGTTGTACCGATCGTACCAAAACCTTCATTTAAAAGCAAAAAGGTACCAAGTTTGGTATGAAAGTACAAATTCTGACAGCCATGGCTCTGGCAGTGTACTATCTGTCTGGCAGCTATCAATTCTTCAAATGATTCCTTAGTATGGCCTGAATACTGGCGGCATACAGGTAGCAGATGGTTCATGTACCAGCACTGGTCTGCGGACCACCTCTTTGAGTAGCAATGTCTTAAAAGTCACTGATCACAGTAACAATTTCTTTTATTAGTGTTGTAAGCTCGTAAAGTTTTATAAATTTCTGTCAGGGACCTACAGGCATTCACCTACACCATCTGTCCATAATGAACATCCTTGGCTACATAGTATGTGCTTCGTCAGGGCAACATACAGTTTTTGAATTCAGAGTTTTCCTTCTCCTAGGCTGGTTGGAACCCAAAGCTATAGAAATCAGTCGGTCTTATATTCATAGTGGGTGGGGGTAGAAAAATTGGATTCATACCTTTCTTGAGGGTATTAGCATATGAATTAATATTTCTGTTCCTAATTCTTCCACACCCTATAGCCCCTTGTAACTTAGGGGATTTACTGCCTTGCTTGGGGTGAAGGCAATGAAAAAAAGAAAAAAGTGAATGTAATGGACTGGACTGCAATTCAAACTCAGCTCTCCATAGCCTCAAACTGAGTCACAATCCATTACGCTACCATGTCGCCCTAACAACAAAGACGAGGACAATAGTCCAAATATAGATAGTGGGGATAACAACAACAAAGATGAGGACAATAGTCTCGCGAGGTGTGGGGACCGCGTGTAAGGTTTAAACTCCCTTGTTATTCTGTTTCATGAATTCGCCAAATATACCTTCATTGGCGACAGATCACCGTGCTTGGTCGTCCTTCGTTCGGGACGCGGTGAATTCTTTGGAAGGAGCCGGCTTAACCGACCCAGGGTGAATGCCGCAACACACACACAGGAAAACAGTCTGAATATAGATAATGGTAATAGCAACAACAACGATGAGGACAATAGTCTGAATAGAGATAGTGGTGATAGCAACAACAAAGATGAGGACAATAGTCTGAATATAGATAATGGTGATAGTAACAACAAAGATGAGGACAATAGTCTGAATATAGATAATGATGATAGCAACAACAAAGATAAGGATAATAGTCTGAATATAGGTAGTGATGATAGCAACAACAAAGATAAGGATAATAGTCTGAATATAGGTAGTGATGATAGCAACAACAAAGATAAGGACAATAGTCTGAATATAGATAATGGTGATAGCAACAACAAAGATGAGGACAATAGTCTGAATATAGATAATGGTGATAGCAACAACAAAGTGCATTTTAGCTTTTTGCTTTCCCATTGTAGGAATGAAGGCTTGTCTAATTCTTTATAAAATCCTTATAGCAAAGGAGAGAAAAAGTAGAAAAGGCATTTCTACCACAGTGTTCTACAGCCTTCATAAATCTGTAAATGTAATCTGGGGTTTTCAATAATTGCTACAAGGATTTTACCCCTGAGTAAATACGGGTCGTACCTGCTAGTTTCTCGAAGCGTTTGCCCTTCCATTGTATGTTGATTGCTGAATGTCCTCGATTTTAATGGACACCATGTCAGCTCTTGCCACCTGAAGTGTTTGATTGGGGGTGGGAAGTTGGGGGGAGCTCTTTCCCTGGCCGGTGCTGATTGTGTACACATTTTTTAATATCCTTTCCTACCTGACAACACCTGCCACCTTATTGACACTTGGAGGATATAAACCCCTTTACTCTCTTCTTCTTTTAAGGATTTTATTTATTGACAAGGCAGCTATGGTGAAATCTTGTTTCCGTTCCTGTTACCGAACCTCACCTATCAGGCAGTTATGTTCGTGGCTTGGTCTCCCCCCTCTACTATCCTCTCGTTGATCTTCCGCTGTCTTAACATGGTTAGGCTGGGATACTCGAGAAAGGTCGGTGCATTTAGGTTAAAGGCGGAGGGTAAGTGTAGTGGTTAACAAGTTAGGGGTGGTTGGGGAAAAGATGTCACTTATGCGATTGGCAATTTCCCAACCTGTCTAATCACTTCTTCGAACTATTTGCCATCTACCCACCACCATCTCCATAAACTACATTTATACAGTTCCCTACACCATCTTCAGAGATATTTATTTGTCCATTTTTTTTTTTTAATTTCCTGTTCCCTTACCTGCATGTTGAGTTTTTTTCTTGTGGTCTCTCTCTCCTCCATCTCTCACACTCTCTCTTTCTTTATATATATATATATATATATATATATATATATATATATATATATATATATCTTTCCCATTATCTCCTTATCTCTATCTCTCTCTCTCTCCATATATATATTGTTTCTCTCTCTCTCCCTCCATCTCTCACACGCTCTCTTTCTTTATATATATATATAATCCCACTATCTCTCTATCTCTCTCCCATTATCTCCTTATCTCTATCTCTATCTCTCTCTCCATATATATATATATATATATATATATATATATATATATCCGATGCAATGAGAACGAAAGTAATATATAAATTCCAACGTTCACAGCATTAATCGAAAAGAGGGCTTGATACCGATAATAGACCGATAATTATTTATTTATTATAATTTAATCATATAGACAAAATCATTTTACTCACTACAAAGATGCAACTTTGTTTCAGTGGATTTCAACTGCACTTCGACAGGTGAGAACCGAAAATATTTTAAGGTACAGGTTGTATATCAATCTGGCCATAAGTCGGCCTGTAATTAATTTTGCAGTATTTTTAGGAATGACTTTATTTTTGCAGTTTCTTTATACTTGATAGCATTTACACTATTTACATTATTCGGACTATTGTCCTCATCTTTGTTGCCATATTTATTACAACGTTTCAGCCATTGTATGCACCGGCCTTCTTCAGGTGGTTGGAATGTTGAACTGAACCCTTTATTTCGCTCAGTGGGCTAGCAATGGATGTCAGTTATCAGTTATCTCCTGTTAATTCCCCTCTCCAAGTTCTCCATTGCCTTAACCAGGTATTGAACTCACACTCTTTGAGTGAAGGACACATGGCACAGTGGACAAAGGCATTGGTTAGATCCAGTGACAAGACCCAAAGTTACCAGTCCAGACACAACTGCAACAAGCACTTATATACATAGGAAAGATTGTAAACAGCTACAATGGTGAAAGCTACCCCATTGCTGGGTAATATTGACCATCATGTACAAAGCCTTTTTTCTCTAACGTGAAACAACCAATTTCCACCATATCTTCACATACAGTGCTGTTCGATAAAAGTGACTCACCTGATTTTTTTTTACTAAATGTTCTCTTCTCCAATGAAACGAAAGTTGAGCTAAATTCAAAAGATATGCAATCTAAAATCCGAAGAAGAAGCTTTGAAAGCTCTTTGAATTTAGCAGTAAGTACTGTCAAGCATCCATTCAGTAAAATGTTCTGGGGATGCTTTTCTTTTCATGGAACTGGTTTCTTAAAACCTATTGAAAAGACCCTCAGGAGCGAGCAGTACAAGAGAATTTTAGAGTCTTGTCTGCTCCCTTCTGCTGAAAGGGTGCAAATCGACCCCACCAAGCTCATTTTTATGCAGGATAATGCTCCCTGTCACAAATCAAAATTGATGAAGGAATACTTTGATGAGAAGCAGGTGAGTGTTATGACATGGCCGCCTCAATCTCCTGACCTCAACCCCATAGAAAACTTATGGAGCATTATAAAGTACAGGCTCTCGAGAAAGCAGTTGAGCAACAAAGAGGATTTGATTGTGAATTTCATATCCGTATGGAATTCAATGCTTGGAGATGAGATTTGCCAGAACCTAATCAAGTCAATGCCAAAAAGGGTTGAACAGGTTATTCAAAATAAAGGAGGACCCATAGATTATTAAATATTTCAAACTATATTACCTATTATAAATAAATTATACCTCTATTATTCTTTATTTAAAGCTGTTCAGTTGTGTTTCTATTGATTACTAGTTGCAGGAAATAAGTGAGTCACTTTTTTTGCACAGAGTTTTTTTCTAAATCTCATTTATATCCAAAATTATAATTATCAATAGAATACCTTAGAGTGAGTAACCTTTTTTTACTAGGTGGTCAGGAAGGGGTCTTTATATTAGTAAAATTAAAAATTAGTTTGACCCCAAAAACAATAAGTGAAAAATTTTTTAAGTAAAAACAATCAGGTGAGTCACTTTTATCGAACAGTACTGTATGTAGCGGTTTGTCCATACACAACTTTTTGCCATCACTATTGGTATCAAATATACATCCACTAAACAAAAATTTTCAACTTTTACTCAAAACGTGGAACAAAGTCTGGTTTACAGTACTATTTATACTATTTACATTGTTTGGACTGTGGTTCTCAGATTTGTTGCCATATACATGAGGTTTCGGTCATTGTATGCTCCAGCCTTCATCAGGTGATCAGAATTTCAAACCAAACTTTTTATTTCATCCACCAGAGTAGATTAGTCTAGTTCCACGTGCCGTGCCTTTTCTGGAAGTCTACAATATCAGTTATCCCCCTTTAACTGAACTCTCCAAGTTTTTGTTCATCTCTGCTGTAGCCATGAATTGAACTCATAACTCTTTGGGTCAAGTCGCTGCATTCAACCAATGCTTTTATCCTCAAAGACACATGACCTAATGCATAAAATCATTGGTTGAAATAATCCAGTCTTTGAAACCCAAAGAGTTGTGAGTTCAATACCTGGCGACAGCAGAATTGAACAAGAACTTGGAGAGTTGAGTCAAAGGGAGATAACTGATACTGGGACATCCGGAAAAGGCATGGCACGTGGAACTAGAGCAATCTACTCTGGTGGACGAAATAATGAGTTCTGTTCGAAATTCCAATTAACTGAAGAACGCCAAAGCATACAACAGCTGAAGCATCGTGAATATGGCAAATGAAGATGAGGACTACTATATGAATGGTGTAAATAAAGGTAAGAGAGATTGTTGTTCACCAAAGGGATATACAGTTGCATGTGTTCAAAAGTAGACGAAGAGAGATAGTTTGAAATATTTAGCTTTCTTGGATCGTTGAAAGAAAATCCTTTGAAGTGCCACATGCTTGGTTAGAGGCTGATAATATAATTGGTGAGTAATTTGACACTGTCGAAAATTTCAAGTTGGATGAGCGAACAGAAAGGAAAACTTGTACATGACTTCAAACATTCTTCTCTTGTTAATTTAATTGTTTTCCTCATTTTGTATGAAAAAGGATTTGGTATGTGTTTGCTATTTTCCTTTCTTTCATTTTCTTGGCAGAAAGTCTAATTCCTGTGAAGACAAGTTTTTCATTGCTCCAAAGCAATTTCACATAGGCTCGGGAATTTATTTCAGTCTTTTATCAATTCGTTGGCCAATCTCTGTAAAGACAAGGTTTTCATTGGTCCAAAAGCAATTTCACATAGGCTCGGGAATTTGTTTTATCAATTCGTTAGCCAATATCTGTGAAGGCAAGGTTTTCATTGGTCCAAAAGCAATTTCACATAGGCTCGGGAATTTATTTCTGTCTTTTATCAATTCGTTGGGCAATATCTGTGAAGACAAGGTTTTCATTGGTCCAAAAGCAATTTCACATAAGCTCGGGAATTTATTTCTGTCTTTTATCAATTCATTGGCCAATTTCTGTGAAGACAAGGTTTTCATTGGTCCAAAAGCAATTTCACATAGGCTCGGGAATTTATTTTATCATTTCGTTAGCCAATATCTGTGAAGGCAAGGTTTTCATTGGTCCAAAAGCAATTTCACATAGGCTCGGGAATTTATTTCTGTCTTTTATCAATTCGTTGGGCAATATCTGTGAAGACAAGGTTTTCATTGGTCCAAAAGCAATTTCACATAAGCTCGGGAATTTATTTCTGTCTTTTATCAATTCATTGGCCAATTTCTGTGAAGACAAGGTTTTCATTGGTCCAAAAGCAATTTCACATAAGCTCGGGAATTTATTTCTGTCTTTTATCAATTCGTTGGGCAATATCTGTGAAGACAAGGTTTTCATTGGTCCAAAAGCAATTTCACATAAGCTCGGGAATTTATTTCTGTCTTTTATCAATTCATTGGCCAATTTCTGTGAAGACAAGGTTTTCATTGGTCCAAAAGCAATTTCACATAGGCTCGGGAATTTATTTTATCATTTCGTTAGCCAATATCTGTGAAGGCAAGGTTTTCATTGGTCCAAAAGCAATTTCACATAGGCTCGGGAATTTATTTCTGTCTTTTATCAATTCGTTGAGCAATATCTGTGAAGACAAGGTTTTCATTGGTCCAAAAGCAATTTCACATAAGCTCGGGAATTTATTTCTGTCTTTTATCAATTCATTGGCCAATTTCTGTGAAGACAAGGTTTTCATTGGTCCAAAAGCAATTTCACATAAGCTCGGGAATTTATTTCTGTCTTTTATCAATTCGTTGGGCAATATCTGTGAAGACAAGGTTTTCATTGGTCCAAAAGCAATTTCACATAAGCTCGGGAATTTATTTCTGTCTTTTATCAATTCATTGGCCAATTTCTGTGAAGACAAGGTTTTCATTGGTCCAAAAGCAATTTCACATAGGCTCGGGAATTTATTTTATCATTTCGTTAGCCAATATCTGTGAAGGCAAGGTTTTCATTGGTCCAAAAGCAATTTCACATAGGCCCGGGAATTTATTTCTGTCTTTTATCAATTCGTTGGGCAATATCTGTGAAGACAAGGTTTTCATTGGTCCAAAAGCAATTTCACATAAGCTCGGGAATTTATTTCTGTCTTTTATCAATTCATTGGCCAATTTCTGTGAAGACAAGGTTTTCATTGGTCCAAAAGCAATTTCACATAAGCTCGGGAATTTATTTCTGTCTTTTATCAATTCATTGGCCAATTTCTGTGAAGACAAGGTTTTCATTGGTCCAAAAGCAATTTCACATAGGTTTGCTAATTTATTTCTGTCTTTTCTCAACTCATTGGCCAATATCTGTGAAGGCAAGGTTTTCATTGGTCCAAAGAAAACTTCACACAGGCTCGCAAATTTCTTTACGTCTTTTTCCTCAGCTCACCTGAATTTAAAGGGAGTGGGCAAAGAGAGTTATTAATATAATTTTAACAAAACAAGATAAGGAATTTATTTATGAATTTACATGCTTGAATTAGTGTCAGTAGCTCATTTCAGGAAAATAAATCAGAAATTTTCCATAGTTTTAATGAATTATCTTGAAGAGGAAATGTTCATACAACAGATTAAATGATCACAAAATGATAAATGATACACAAAATAATATTCAAAAATGTTTAAAACAAAAGTAAGAGAGTTTATTGTTCACAGAAGATATATACGGTTGCATCCGTTCAAAAGTAGATGAAGAGAGATAGCTTGAAATACTTAGCTTTCTTTGATTGTTGAAATAAAGTGCTTTGTAGTGTCTTGTGCTTGGTGAAGGCCGATAATATAATTAGCGAATGATTTGACGCTGACAAAAATTTCAAGTTGGATGCGAGAACAGAAATGAAACCTTTCACATGATTTCAAACACTCTTCTTTTGTTAGTTTATTTTTTTTATTTACATTGAAAGCTGAAGTCTTCCTGTTGCTAGTCTAATACTCTATAAAATCCTTTAAAGAAAAGGGGTGACGAGTGAAAAAACAGCACCCAAACTACAACCTTGACTCCAGACAGGAAAATCCAGTAAACTACTGATTAGATAAGGAAAACCGCGGGTGCAGGGGCGGTGGCAATGCTATCTCTGAATGAAGTTACCTTCAAAGCCTGAGACCAGTTGGGGTATATTAATAAATTCGGTGAAGCTTAAAAAGGGTCACAGGTGGAACAAAACTATTATTGTCGTTTGGTGATGAATCGGGTAGGGTCATTATTAAGTCATAATGCTGTCTAAAAAGGAAGAAAAATAAAAAATGAAAAGAAAAACTAATAAGGAAAAAAAAAGAAAGTGAAGGAAAAAAAAAAATTTTTTTTATCTTGATGTCCACTCTGTACATATCCCGAGAGCCACTCAAGGTAGATGATTACAAAGTAAGAGACACGGTTTATATGGATTAGAATTGATCCACTGACCATTTCCTGGCGGACATTTGAGGAATTTGCATAACATTCCTATTTGGTCGAATGTATTGAGAAAATCAGGGTAAAGTGTGGGGGTGGGGTGAAATGACAGAATGGGAAATGCCTGCTGGTTTAAGACCGGGTATATAATTCTAGGTTTGTAAAATTTCTTTTTCACTTTTTTTTTTTACGTGGATTTGTTTTTTCTTTCTTTTTCTTCCGTTTTTCTTTTCTTTCTCTCTTTCTCCTCCTGTATTGTTTCTTTGTGTTTCTCTTTCATTTTCCATACTCTTCTTCTTTCATTTTCTTTTCTTCCCTTTTTCTTTTATCTTTCCTTCCTTCCCTTCCTTTTCTTAATTTTCATTCCTTCTTTCGTTTTCCTTCACTTTCCCCTTTTTTCTCTTTCGACACTTTCAATGGCTGCCCTTCTCTCATTCTTTTCTTCACTCTATCTTTTCTTCAGTTACTTTTTCTTTCTTTTTTTCGGCCCGTTTTTTTTTTGCCCTTCTAGATTTTTGTTTTATTTTTCTCGCTTTTGTTCCTTTCATTCTTTTTCATTTTCCTTACTTTCCCTCTCTTTTTATTCTTCTCTCTACTCTCTATTTTCCTTTTCTTCATTTTCTTTCATTTCTCTAATTTTTTATTTCTTCTCTTTGCCTTCATTCAATCTTTTTGTTTTCTTCACTCCTTTCTTTCCTTCTTTGTATCCTATACTTTCTTCTTCTTTCCTTCTCTTTTTCTTCAATTTTTTTCTTCTTCACTTTCCTTCTCTTTTTCTTCACTTTCTTTTTCTTTCCTTCTCTTTTTATATGCTTTCTTTTTCTATCCTTCTTTTTCTATGCTTTCTTTGTATCCTATACTTTCTTTTTCTTTCCTTCTCTTTTTCTATGCTTTCTTTGTATCCTATACTTTCTTTTTCTTTTCTTCTCTTTTCTTCAATTTCTTTTTCTTCTTCACTTTATTTTTCTTTCCTTCTCCTTCTCTTTTTCTTCACTTTTTCTTTCCTTCTCTTTTTCTATGCTTTCTTTGTATCCTATACTTTCTTTTTCTTTTCTTCTCTTTTTCTTCAATTTCTTTTTCTTCTTCACTTTATTTTTCTTTCTTTCTCCTTCTCTTTTTCTTCACTTTTTCTTTCCTTCTCTTTTTCTATGCTTTCTTTGTATCCTATACTTTCTTTTTCTTTTCTTCTCTTTTTCTTCAATTTCTTTTTCTTCTATCACTTTATTTTTCTCTCTTTCTCCTTCTCTTTTTCTTCACTTTTTCTTTCCTTCTCTTTTTCTATGCTTTCTTTGTATCCTATACTTTCTTTTTCTTTTCTTCTCTTTTTCTTCAATTTCTTTTTCTTCTATCACTTTATTTTTCTCTCTTTCTCCTTCTCTTTTTCTTCACTTTTTCTTTCCTTCTCTTTTTCTATGCTTTCTTTGTATCCTATACTTTCTTTTTCTTTTCTTCTCTTTTCTTCAATTTCTTTTTCTTCTTCACTTTATTTTTCTTTCTTTCTCCTTCTCTTTTTCTTCACTTTTTCTTTCCTTTTCTTTTTATATGCTTTCTTTTTCTTTCCTTCTTTTTTTCACTTTCTTTTTCTTTCCTCACATTCATTTCATTTTTTTCTCTTTTCTTTATTCTTTCTTTCATTTTCCTTACTTTTCTTCCTTCTTTTGGTCTTCGTTTTTTTCGCTCTTTATTTTCCTTTACTCTCCTTTCCTCAATTTCTTTCATTTTTAAACAACTTTCCTTTCTTATCTTTTTCTTTCATTTTGTCTTTTTCTTTGTTTCTTTTTTTCTTGTCTTCACTTTCATTCCTTCTCTCTTTTATCTTAACTTTCTTTTTCTTTTACTTTCCTTCTCTCTTTCGTTTCTTTACTCCAGCTTTACCTTCCTTTTCCTTCTTTTCCACCTTTTTTCTTTCCTTCTCTTTTTTCTTTTCTTTCTTTTACTGCAGAACAGATGCCCCAAATATTTTCATTCCCTTCATATTCCATTGGTGTGATATAGGTTCCACAAGAGCAGCTTCTTACAAGCTGTGCTCTGTGGAACCAACTCCCAAGAGGATGCTTCCCCAACCACTACAATCTTAACTGGTTCAAGTCTAGGGTCAACCTCCACTAAATCAATAACAAAACAGCATAGTATGAATAAAAAAAGGTCCCAAACTTAACAAAACAAACTTTTTCCATTGAAATGTTTATATTTTTATTAATTGGAAAGTAATTTTTAATTATTTTTTAAAAATTTTTTAATCCCTTCGAACATTTTCGAAATTTTGTCAGAAAATTTTGTTTTGATTTGAGTTAGCGGTTAAACAGGGGTTCCTCAAGCCACTGGAATGTTTCCTTGTGGTTCCACTCCAGCAATATGGTTGAAAACCCCTGGTCTAGGACAATGATTCCCAATGTGGGGTGTATGCCCCACCGGTGGGGCATAGTAATATTTTGGTCGGGCATGTGTAGGATGTGCACCTTTCAGCTTACTATACCAACAGAATAAGGGGGCAATTTGAGAATTATTTATTAGCACTGAGTTGTTTTCTAGTGCACCTGTGCGAGAATGTTGACGTTAATGCATGTTAATGCATACGATGCATATACAGTATGCACACATAAAAATATTTTGCGTGTATGGTTATTTTCTAAGCATAGCTTAGATGTGGCACAAGGCTGAAAGTATGGGGCACTTAGAGAAGATCAAACTCACTTTTCAGTCGTAACTGATCTAGTGAATATTTATTCTGTACAAAAATACAAAATTGTGGCACAAGGCCAAATATTGATTTTCTAAGTGTAGCTTAGATGTGGCACAAGGCCGAAAGTATGGAGCACCGAGTGAGGATCAAACTCACTACTCAGTCGTAATTGTTCTAGCGAGACAAGCTTGCTAACCATTGCGCCATGCCGGGGGGCTCAAATATTTTGTGTGTATGTACGTACATGTGTAATTGACATACATGGTATTTCCCGTCCCCCCCCCGAACACTTGCGTATCTGGGTCAACAAAGTAAAGGGCGTGATGGATGTCACTGGAAGAGCCCATGTTTTTTTGGACAATCAGCGCATGTAAGAATTCAGTTTACTTCCTTCACATAAATTGCGGTAAAATTTTGAATATGTAAGAATTGAATATAACAGGGGCAGGGCAGGGGGGCTGGTGCACCAGAATTCTAGAAATACCAAAGTGAGGCATGGCCCAAAATCGGTTGGGAAACGCTGGTCTAGAACTTTTACAATTGTCAAACTTCTTTTTTATGCCATGTCCTTTCAGAACAATGGCGATCATCGCTCTCCACAACTTCCTCTCCTTTGTAGCTGTTGTTTGCCTTTTTTGCTATCTCTCCTAATCCCTGTTCTGCCACCCATTTACACAAGCTCATCATATAGGTGGCCTGTTGCTTTTCTCTCGCCTTCAGGACTTGTGCTAAAGGTTAAATTGGTATCTCCAATTTGGAGTCCCCATCTTGTGCTGTTTTTCTCTTGGGGACAACCATACATTCTGTCTTTTTACAATTGATGTTTGCTTCTTTCTTCTTATTTTGCTTCACTACCATCTGTATAAGTTCCTGTGGCTTACGTTCTACATCAACACTCTATCATCTGCATATTGTTAAGATCATGGCCGCCAGTAATGAATCCTGGTGGAACTTCTAATTCTCTCAGGATCGTCTCACTGTAAAGGTTGAATAAATCTGATGAGAAGACATTCTTGTTTGTTGCTTGTTTCTATTTTCTAACCACTTTCGCCCCAGCCCCACAACCTCCAACATCTTACTCTCTGGGTTGAGGTGTTTACTTGGTCTTAACCGAACTTAAAGGAGTGACCGTAGGTCCCCTGAGCATACGTAGATCATTCGACTGGTCCACTGGTTTAATCCTGCTTCCTGCCCACGTTGTGTTTGGTTTGATCCAGAAAGGAGAAGTGATGTTCATCCATTCACGGTCGACTGAAGATGTAGACACGACTGGAGAGTCTGTGCTAAGAAATTTAGAATGCAGCAAAAATATATATATATATATATATATATATATATATATATGCAGAAAGCAGGACAAACAACTATTCAATGATTGAATTGTTAATGTCTTTTATATAGCAGAAAAGAATAGTATAGAAAAGAAACGGGCTACAGAAATGAAAATAATTGACATAAAAACTCATACACTGGATACTAGACAGAGAGAGAGTGGGTTGTGATTAGCTTGTTGTGAAATCGTCTCAGAACGATATGCGACTCTTGATTATTGTAGCTTGTTCGACATTTCCGTTTCCAGTGGTAGTAATAATAGTAGCAGTAGTAATCTTAGACGTTGGAGGAGTAATTCGCTTCTTCATACGTATATCAACAAAATATGTAAGCGGGCGCCTGGCTCCAACCTCTGACATCACTCCCAATCTCCGACCTCTCTCTCCACCTCAGCTGCACTCGACGGCAGACCAGCCAACCACTCTCTGCCACTTCCGTCTGGCCTCTTCTGTCTGTCTCTTTGTCTGCTTTTCTCGGCAACCTTTCTCATCTGGCCTCTTCCGTCTGGCTCTTCCATCTCTCCTGTAGCACCACAACCTGTGCTGGTTGCCTGAGTGGGTCTACGCGCGTGACAGCACGCAGCGACGACGATATGCCGGCCGATCGTGGTCTCTCCCGTCTCTCTTATGTCTGCCTCTTTTTCAGCATAACTACGCGTTTATATAGATAAATCTGAGTGATCATAAATTAACCCTTAGTCCGCACATGATTATCATGAATGTCGCTGTCAACCCCAAAACCATGTGAGTTTCAAAGTTCTCATAGCCTTAGTAAGCTCTATTTTCATTGTCTTTTCTAATGACCCAATTCCAAATGGGCAAGATCAGGTTTCCCTCAGTAAACAAAATTGTTTTGATCTAATTTCACTGTTCAAATCTACTCCAATTTCAATAAAAAATTAAAAAATATATATGTGTGTGTGTGTGTGTGTGTGCTTCCCAAACTCTCTCTGTCACATTTTTCTTTGTTTACTGAATTCATTTTCTCCCAGTATAAGGTCCAGATTATTCTAACATCGTTTCTAAATAAATCAAGCTTACCTAGCAGTTCAAATAGTTCTTTGTGTCATGTCTCATCAAGCACTCTTGTATAATCTATAAAACATGGGCAGGCATGGGCTAACTTTTCCGACCAGTGGGCCACATCAGATATGGTTCATCATAAGGCCGGCAGTACCACTAAAAGGATTCAAGGTAATTTTACGCTGAAGGTAACTCAATCACTTTCACTTCCGAACATACATGTAAGAGTGCTATTCAGAAAGCCAAATGGGACACACGTTTGCCCATGAGCAGCATACGTCCTTCTGCATTTGTATTGCTCTTTCTGGTATTGTTCGGAGCATATTGCCTTTCTTGTTTCAGTGTCTTTAAACTTTAGCATACTAATTTCTTTCTAGAGTTGTCTCCCCTGCCACTGCATTTTTTTTTTTTTCAGGTTTCAAAACCATGAACACCTACTGTTTTAAAATTGTTATAACTTTCTTTGTATTGTGTGTATAGATTTAATTTTTTGTATACTAATAAAAGAATTGATGAGTAATATTTTGATGCAATGCATTGCATTTTGCATGCATGTTTTGACATTGAAAACGAAAAATTGAAAGACAAATTAAAAAAACAAATACATCAACAATTTAACATACTTTAACTTTTATTACTCCTTGTAGAGTTCTGGGGATGCGATAAGAAGCAAAATGGATAAGTAGGCTTTCATTTCATCAAATAAATGACATACTTCCTCGTGTTTACATACAAGAAGACAGCAGCATTTGTTTTGTCTTTCTTCCACCTGACTAGCATGTTTATTTGTCTTGTTGACAAATAAAGTTATTATTTCATTGTTTATAAATAGACAAAATAATTCGCCTTCAGAAAAGCTATCAAATATATCGATGGTCACCAGTAGCTTCCATAAAATTAGTCAGCCACGGATGATAGTAGCCACTAGTAGTTATTTATTGGTCATCATCACTTTCTTCCACATCACTAGCATGATTATGATATACAACCACTTCACTGTCATTGTCCACTTGAGTAAAGCTTTCAAAATTATCATCGGAGTCCAAATCAAACAAAAACTGAATAAAGGCTTTATTGGATTTTGATGCAGCCATTTTTGTCCATTTCATAATATATATATATATATATATTAGAATGTGCAGTATATATATTATATCTTAAAGAAGTAATTATACAAAGAATTAATTAGCAATGTTAATGTGATTAATGCTGAAATCATTTCGCTAACAAGACTTAATGAAACATTAACTTACTATCAATTCCTTGAATAACATGATCCTTATATTTGAGTTGTTGTCAGATGGAATTGATGAGACTATTATTATTCAAGGATTTGATATTAAGTTAATGTCTCATTAAGTCTCGTTAGCAAAGTGATTTCGACATTAGTCACATTAACATTGCTAATTAATTCTTTCTATAATTACTGCTTTATGATATGAAGATCTTTTGATCTACAGAACTCCTTGTTTCTTTTTTTGGTTTGTTTGTTTGTTGTTTATTTTTTTTAATTTCTTTTACTAGTGTAACATTTAAAGAAGAGTAAGTAAAAAAAACAAAAAAAATTATTCCTCCATCCAAGACTCTTTAGTGAGGTTTTTGTCCTGGTAGCAAGCGGATGGGCTAAAAATTGTTGGAATAGGTAATTTCTCTTGCTCTCTGTGGCCAGCAACACTTCCCTGCTGGAGACAATAAAATTTGTCCAAGACAGATGCCATACATTGTGCTACTTATTATTCCAAGAAAACCTTCCGCCTGGTGAACAGACCCTTTTTGATTTTCAGTGAGAACTCAAGACTGTGTAATTTTGGGAGTACTGGTCTGAAGACAGATGCATCCCACTGCGAAGCAATGACCATCACTCGCCAAAAACTAGTAATCCGCAGAGGACGTAGTGACAATGCTATACTACTGCAGAATTTTTAAATGTTGTCCCTCATCACCACAGTTGTCTCTGTTCTGTGAAATCTCTAGTCAGTGTGTCCCTGCCCCCAACCTGCATTTTAACTTCAACCACTTCTGCATTATGGTGTGGCTAGATGTCAAAGACTTGCCATAGATTAACCTTTAGTACGCTAAATACTTTATAGAATCGTTCCCCCTGCCACTGCATTTTTTTTGGGGGGGGGGGTGCAAATTGTTATAATTTTCTTTGTATTGTGTGCATAGATTTTATTTTTTGTATACTAATAACAGAATGGATAAGTAATATTTTGATGCAATGCATTATGTAATGCATTACGTTTTGCCTGCATGTTTTGACATTGAAATACAAATTAAAAAAACAAATACATCAACAATTTAACATACTTTAACTTTTATTACTCCTTGTGGAGTTCTGGGGATGCGATAAGAAGCAAAATGGCTAAGAAGGCTTTCATTTCATCAAAAGAGTGACATACTTCCTCGTGTTTACATACAAGAAGACGCCAGCATTTGTTTGGTCTTTCTTTCACCTGACTAGCATATTTATTTGTTTCGTTGACAAATGTTGTGGATTCCGAGATGAATCCGATATCAATGAATAACAAACGCCAGGAATGGATAAGGAAAATAAATGTATTAACGTGATAATACAAACTGGTAATACGGGTTAGTAGATCCAGGAATGCGGGTTAGTAGCAATAATATATATACAGTCTTGGTATTGAAGTATCGCGGTATGACTCCTTACTGAGTCTAGGTGCTCGTGACAGTAACTCTTTTGCTACCCTCCTCTAATACTACTCTCCGGGTATTCACGGGTGGTAGTATATGTATACCTTGGGTGAGTCCATTTGTGTAAAAAGGGGAGACCCCTTAACAACAAATAAATTTATTATTTCATTGTTTATAAATAGATGAAATAATTCACCTTCAGAAAGGCTATCAGGTACATCGTTTGGTCACCAGTAACTTCCATAAAATTAGTTAGCCATGGCTGATAGTAGCCGCTTGTGGTCATCATGGTTTTCCTTCGTGTAGTGACACGTGGTTATCACCTTTGACCACTTCATCGTCAATATCCACTTGAGTAAAGACCTCAAAATCAACATCGGATCTTGAATCAAAGAAAAAACTCCTGGTGAATGTTGATGTAGCAATTTTTGTTTACAAAAAAATCGCAAAAAAATTAATATGTCTATATTTCTGAGATGAGGTCTTATGTACATTATTTACATTATTTGGACTATTCTCCTCATCTTTGTCACCATATTTATTACAACGTTTCGGCTGTTGTACGCTCCGGCCTTCTTCAGATGGTTGGAATGTCGAACTGAACCCTTTATTTCGCTCACTGGGGTAGACTGTTCTAGTTCCACGTGCCATGTTTACTGGATGTCAGTTATCAGTTATCTCCTGTTAATTTTCCCTCTGAAAGTTCTCCACTGCCTTAACCAGGTATTGAACTCACATTCTTTGTGTCCTGTCACAGTTATTTATCAAGAAAGCTTCTGGGACAATATTGAAACAAAAAAAAGGGGTTCGTCTGGGACCTTGATACGTACAGATGAGTTGAGTTTTGAAAATGGCGTAATGGAATAACCTGTCACCCCCATGAGTGATTACACTATAGGTAGTAACTACCTATAAGTATCTGTGAGTCAACAGACTACAAAGACTAGCCGAAATCTTTTTTGGTTAAACAGTCGAACTCTCTGCCTTCAGGCAGAAAGGAACCCAGACGAGGCTCTGCCACAGGGCAGAGTCTCATTTGGGGTGGTAGACTGACCCTGAACCCGTTTATACGGGCTTGAAAGAGAATATTTTTGGCCGAGCCTATGGGCTCGGAGAACCCACGTTAAACCCAGCCTTGTGTCACATGCAACCCTCATGTGGAGGGTGGTTAGATATACTAGCTGAAATCTTTTCGGTTGTACTGTCAAACACTCTGCCTTTGGGTGGAGAGGAACCTAGACGAGGCTATGCCGAAGGGCAGAGTCTCGTCTGTGGTGGTAGACCGACCCAACCCCGTTTTTTACGGGGAATTTTTTCCCGAGCCTATGGGCTCGGAGAACCTACCTTAAATTCAGCTTTGTGCAACATCTGACCACGTAAGGTGGTTGGCAAATATTCTAGCTGAAATCTTTTCAGCTGTACTGTCTGCATTCAGACAGAGAGGAACCTGGACACGCCTATGCCAAAGGGCAGAGTCTCGTACAAGGAGGTAGACTGACCCGATCCCGTTTATGTGGGTTTTACAGGGATTTTTTAGCCTAGCCTATGGGCTCAGGAACCCCACATTAAATTTGGCCTTGTGCCATATGTGACTGTGTGTGGCAGTTGCGAGATACCGCCTAGCTGGGATCTGTTGAGTACGACTCAGACTTATGCGAGAACTACCGACCTTCCAATAGTAGCACTCACTACTGGATTGACTTGTAATGACCTTTTGCATAATTGTTACCTTTATTCTTATTGTACTGTTTTTTTTTTTACAATAAACCTTTACTTATTTTATCCACCATATTTTTCAAGTATATATTCCTATTAGCACAGAATATAACAGAAAATCTGTGGCTTCAAATTCTGAAAACAAGTTGTAATCTGAATCGTTTTGTTTTTTTTCATTATTGAGAATTTCGTAAAAATTGCTTTCCATCGTTTTCTTTTTCTTTATTTTTTTATTTTTTATTTTTCCAGTTTTACTTGAGTGACGATGGATTATCTGCAAAAACATTTTTGGATTACCTGCATCTTTCAGTGGAGTTCACTATTGGCTGTATGTTTTGCTAAAGGTAGGTAACGCTAATTTTTTTTTGTCAAGAATTCAAAGGTTATATTTATATCAGAAACAAGATGGGTGCTGAAAAGTTTACAGCTTGACCAAGAAGAATAACACTGAGACAAAAAAGAAACATGTTTTTTCGTGTACCAAATAGCAATGCCAGCTTGATTATTATAAACTATTGTCCATGTCCATCAAAAATAAACTAGTGTCCATATCCGTCAGAAATAAACTAGTGTCCATGTCCGTCAAAAATAAACTAGTGTCCGTGTCTGTCAAAAATAAACTAGTGTCCACATCTGTCAAAAATAAACTAGTCTCCATGTCCATCAAAAATGACAGAAATTGTTAAAAAGTTTTATTGGTGGGATGCAAGGAAACAAAAATATTAAAGTAATGTATTGCATATCTGTCTATTCACAACGTTTCGGCCATTGTATGCTCTTGCCTTCTTCAAGTGATTGGATCTCTGAGATGAGATATTATGATTACTTACATTATTTACATTATTCGGACTGTTATCCTCATCTTCATTGCTGTATTCACAACGTTTTGGCCATTGTACACTCTGGCCTTCTTCAGGTGATTGGAATTTTGAACCAAACTCTTTATTTCAACCACTGAGGTAGATTCATACACAGATGTCCTCAAGGACAGACACCTGGCCCAGTGGATAAAGACATTGGTTAGATCCAGTGACTAGACCCAAAGAGTTGTGAGTTCAATACCAGGCCACAGCAGTGGTGAGCCAAACTTGGAGAATTAAGTTAAAGGGAAATAACCGAGACATCCGGAAGAGGCATGGCATGTGGAACTAGAACAATTTACTCCAGTGGATGAAATAAAGTGTTCGGTTCAAAATTCAAATCACCTGAAGAAGACCGGAGCATACAACAGCCGAAGCATTGTGAGTATGGCAATGAAGATGAGGATAACAGTCCAAATAATGTAAATAATGTATTAAGATTCAATAGAGATAAAGAAATCACAGCTAAAATAGGTGCCAACAAACTTAATTTAATCAATCCGTTCCCTTTATATTTTTTGAATGTTCAATGGTATTATTGATCACTCCTGGTATTATATCAATCAGTTTTATCTCAACATCTTTGCATGTTGAAAATTTTGTGTTTAATATGACAGTGAAATGGAATTATCTCTTGGTGGAAAAAGTTAAGCAGCAGAATGACAAAGACGACGACAATAAAACCTATTTCAAGACCAAGTTGAAGTAAGACGATCACTTAAGACAAAGGTATCTGATTGCCTCACCTGAAAGGCTTGAACAAATAAGACTGCAATCTAAGAAATGTAGGAGTAAAAGAACTGATTAAATAAATGCTTCATTTGGGAAGTAATTTCACCCAAATGCAGATAAATATTTTATTTGTATAGATCAATGATTCCCAAATGGTGCACTGCACCTCACAGGTGCAGCAGAAGAGAATAAAAAGTGCAGCGGAAGAGGATAGCAGGTGCAGCGAATTGATGATAGCAAGTGAAGCAGAAGAGAATAGCATGCACAGCGGAAGAGGATAGCATGTGCAGCAGACAAGGATAGCAGGTGAAGTGGAAGAGGATAGCAGGCACAGCGGATGAGGATATCATGTGCAGCGGAAGAGGATAGCAGGTGCAGTGGACAATGATAGCAGGTACAGCAGAAGAGGATAGCAGGTGCAGCGGACAAGGAGAGCAGGTGAAGCAGCATGATTGAAAGACAAAGATTTAGAAACAGTTTCAAAAAAATTCATATACAAAAAATAAATATGATTTCGAAATTTTAAATATTATTATCAATTACTTGTAATTGCATTCATGAGTCCCAGTATGAATAGTTATAAATAATTATTCACCGATTTTATCATTGTGATATTTTTGCATTATATCAAGTATTAAGAATAAAGTAACTAGGATCCGCAAATTGGAGGAGAGAGTTATCAATGATAATTTCCTGACTTTGAATCTGTGGTTATCTCCCTTTAACTCTCTCTCTCTCTCTCTTCCTCTCCCTCTCACTCTCTCTCTCTCTCTCTCTCTCTATATGTATTTTTTTCACATAGAATTTGGTGAGGTGCAAGCATATTTTCATTCTGAAAATGTGTCTCAGAGAAAAAAAGTTTGGGAACCACTGGTGTTGATTATTAAAACAACTAAATGAAGCAATCTCTCACAAATTTGCTAACCTAAGTTGATTTATGTCCCTTCCCACTACAGATGGGACAGAAAATATATAAATAAATACACATTGAAAATTATTATATGGTTTTATTATTTCCTTTAATTTTCCCCCCCTACACACACACACACACACACAGTGGGCCATTATATAAATTTTGAAAACTTTTGAGTATAAATTGTCAAAAAAATATGGTTTGGTGGTGGTTGAGGGCTTGTTAGAATTGTCTCGGAAATACCACCCAAGCAAAGAGTAAAATTTACCTTCCGTAAGTATGGCTGATGCTAACCTCCAAGTGAGTGGCTCATTGCATCTTCTTGGTCTCATGTTTTCCACTGATTTGAAGTGGAACTGATTATATTGAATCAACCGCTAGATCTGCTGCTAGGAAAATCAGTTTACTATGGCATGCTGGAAAGAATTTTTTTTTGCCAGAATCTATCTTGCACAAACATGACTGTCACATCCGGTCGGGTTCTTCTAAATATATATCTAGAGATTCTTGGCAAAAATCTAGAGAGCAATCAGCAATGTCATTGGTCCTGACCTGGCATCTCGGCTTCAGTTATTTTCCCATCGCTGTAATGTAGCCTTCCTTGTGCCTTTTCTATATCGTAATTGTTCTGATGAGCTTTCCTCTTTGGGACCTTGACTTCGCAAATTTAAGTGCAGTACTAGATTGGCAGTTAGGTCTCATAATTTTTATAGTTGAAATTGCAAAATGCAACTGTAAGTTCTATGCTTATAGTCTCTTCTCCTGCATTTCTCTCTTGTGGAACACTCTTCTGGGATCTTACTTTCCTGTCAACTATGATCTTCAAAAATCTAAATGCAATTTCAATCGTTATCTCCTGTCACCATGAACCCTGTTCTTTTATTGCCCTCCCTTGGTTTCTTTCATTTTCACTGTCTTAGTAACTACTATCACCTTCCTTGAGTAAAAATGTTTTGGGAGTTGTTGTGGGTTCGTTTGATTTATATCATTCTGAAAGTGATAAATTTTTGGAATTTTCATAGTTTGGATTTCAAATTTGGGCTGTTTTTCATATTTGGGCATTTCAGAACAAAAAATAAGCTGGTTTCCATATTTGGGCACTTCAGGCCAAAATTGGACTATTTTCCAAATTTAGGCATTTCAAGCCAAAATTTGGCTGGTTTCCAGTCCTTTTCAAAATAATAACTTGGTTCAGCACAGTTGTTGGCATATAATTTTTAATGTTGTACAGAGTAATTTTTATAGAATATGGAACATGTACCTTGCAACATGAGATACACAAACACACTACTGTCTGCACACAAAGAGACAAAGTTTTTCTTTGGTATTTATTCATATTATCTTTTTACAGATATCTTTTTTATTTATATCGGAATTTTTACATAGATATGAGCCAACAGAAATATGCACAGATACTAAAATAATCCTAAGCTGAGTGACAAATTATCTGACTTTACACAGAATGCACAGATACTACACAGATCCTAAGCAGACAGGACAAATAATTTTATGCAAAATGCACAGATACTACACTGTTCCTAGGCAAAAAATTAGGCTGCTTTCTATAATTGGGCATTTCAGACCAAAATTGTGCTGCTTTCCATAATTGGGTAATTATTTCAGACCAAAATTGGGCTGCTTTCCATAATTGGACATTTCATGCCAAAATTGGGCTGCTTTGTATAATTGGACATTTCAGGCCCAAATTGGGCTGTTTTCAATATTTGGGCATTTAAACCCAAAATTGGGCTGCTTTCCTTATTTGGGCATTTCAGACCAAAAGTGTGCCGCTTTTCATAATTGGACATTTCATGCCAAAATTGAGCCATTTTCCATATTTGAGCATTTCAGACCAAAATTGGGCTGTTTTCAATAATTGGGTAATTATTTCAGACCAAAATTGGGCTGTTTTGTATAATTGGGCATTTCAGACCAAAATTGGGCTGTTTTCAATATTTGGGCATTTCAGACCAAAAGTGGGCCGCTTTCCATATTTGGGCATTTCAGGCCAAAAATGTGAAAATGATTGCCGAGTGGTCGTTAGTTTTTATTTGAATTGTATTGTTGGATTATCGCAAGTTTTCCAGACGCTGTACTTTTTTTTTCACGTGCCTCTCATTGTGTGGAAATCAAAAAATGCTTGAATTCCATCTTGAGCAGACTCTGTGAAGTTATTTACTTCCTATAATGCCCTGCATCCTAGTGGCATTGCTACCTTGCTTGGGGTGAATCAACGTAAATAAAAAAAAATGTCCTGATGCACTACACTCATTCATTCTACCAGCTTTAATCTTCACACAAAAACCCACTATGCCACATCCACAGAAATGAATCATCCCCATTTCCTTCATATTCCATTAGTAAGGTAGAAGCTTCTTCCCAAGAATCACTACTTTTTAGGAACAGACACCTGGTGGGAAGTTTCCTTAATCACTACAATCGTAATCTCTTCAAATCCAGGGTTTTCCTGCATATTGTCACAAACTGCCCTTTTTGCCCCTTCTTCATGTGCCTTAGCTTTGTATAAAAAATGTTCTCCCATTGTTTTGTTTTAGCTATTTGAAATATTGTCCTTTTCAATACAAGGTCAGATAACAAAGTATCGTGAGTTGCTATGGTAATGGAACTAAAGTACGGAGGATGAAACCGCTTGGCACAGACTGACCTTGAACTATATTGTGCATACACACTGAGTTATAACGTTCTTGCTAGCTTCAGTTGCTTATAGCCCTACTTGGAAGGAAGGTGTGTAGAGTGTGGTTGTCTCACCACACCATAGATGTTCCATAAGTGACCATGGCTTGTGTAGCAGCTTTTGGCCAATTTCAACATTTCTTATGTCCGACAACCACCATATTCCTTTTCAATACAAGGTCGGATCAGAGATAGATAGATAAATAGATATTAACAGAGATAGATAGATAGATATTAACAGAGATAGATAGATAGATATTAACAGAGATAGATAAATAGATATTAACAGAGATAGATAGATAGATATTAACAGAGATAGATAAATATTAACAGAGATAGATAGATAGATAGATAGATAAATAGATATTAACAGAGATACATAGATATTAACAGAGATAGATAGATATTTACAGAGATAGATAGATAGATAAATATTAACAGAGATAGATAGATATTAACAGAGATAGATAGATATTAACAGAGATAGATAGATAGATAGATATTAACAGATAGATATTAACAGAGATAGATAGATATTAACAGAGAAAGATAGATAGATATTAACAAAGATAGATAGATAGATATTAACAGAGATAGATAGAGAGATAGATAGATATTAACAGAGATAGATAGAGAGATATTAACAGAGATAGATAGATAGATAGATATTAACAGAGATAGATAGAGAGACAGAGAGATATTAACAGAGATAGATAGATAGATAGATATTAACAGAGATAGATAGATAGATAAATATTAACAAAGATCGGTAGATATTAACATAGATAGACAGATAGCTGTTAACAAAATAGAGTGATATTAACAGAGATAGATAGATAAATAGCTATTATTAACAAAGATATTAGCGAAGATAGATAACAGATATAGATATGAACAGATTTAGATAGAAAAAAAAGAAAGTAAGAAGTGTGTGTGTGTGTATTGTTTGGGTAACACCTCACATGAAAAGTTCTCAGCCTGACCATGAAGATTAATCGAAGGCAGTGGTGAGACGAATGAGACTTGCATCCATTTCAAAATGATAACTTAATTCATCACAATTTTTGGCACATAATTTTTAATATTGTACGGAGTCATTTTTTATAGGCAATACAAAGCGTAGCTTGCAACTTGGGACACACAAACCCACACACGCCCGCACAAAGATGCACACAATCGAATTGATATGTCTTGTAGTTTTATTTTTATAGCACCAGTCCTGATAGTTTTTGATCAGGCTTGTGTGTGTGTGTGTGTGTGTGTGTGAGAGAGAGAGAGTAAAGTGAATTGTTGGTATGAAGCTAAAAGGTTTGATACTGTCTGAATAAATTTCCACACCATTTCTAAACTTTTGAGTTTTGGAATATAAAAGTTAGACCACAGTTGCCATTTTAAGATACCTCGCCAATCTCTTGTCAGATTTGATAAATACTATTTGCTTAAGTGCTTGGACCCATATTATATTTTATCAGGTCCATCTTGCCCAAGTATACATTTTAACAATTATATACAATGTGATTAAGTTCTGGTGGCTGGTAATGGCATCGAGAGGAGGGTGTCCATTTAGCTGAAACTGTGGAGGAAAGCTGGACAGCAAAAGGAAAATGAATTTGTTAGTTTGCTTACCCATTGTTTCCTTGTTTGTTGGTCAGTCGAAGATAGCTTTAATTGTCTTTATTGTGAAACTTTTTTTCTCCTTGTGTGTAGGAGGGGTTTTGTATTGATAGCTGTCAGGTCAAAGGTCAAAGCTTTGCCCCCTTTTTTACTCAGACATTTTTTTTTGTTATCTGTCTCTTTGGGAAGACATCCATTAGTGGAGTTATTATCTTGTAGTTGCCATGAAAAGGAAAGAAAGAAGGGAGAAAAGAAAGAAAGAAAGAAAGAAGAAAGAAAAGTGCAATAAAGAAAGAAAGAACGAACCAATAAAGAAAGAAAGAAAGAAACAATAAAGAAAGAAAGAAGCAATAAAGAAAGAAACAATAAAGAAAGACAGAAAGAAGCAATAAATAAAGAAAGAAACAATAAAGAAAGAAAGAAAGAAGCAATAAAGAAAGAAACAATAAAGAAAGACAGAAAGAAGCAATAAATAAAGAAAGAAACAATAAAGAAAGAAAGAAAGAAGCAATAAAGAAAGAAACAATAAAGAAAGACAGAAAGAAGCAATAAATAAAGAAAGAAACAATAAAGAAAGAAAGAAAGAAGCAATAAAGAAAGAAACAATAAAGAAAGACAGAAAGAAGCAATAAATAAAGAAAGAAAGAAGCAATAAAGAAAGAAACAATAAAGAAAGAAAGAAAGAAGCAATAAAGAAAGAAACAATAAAGAAAGACAGAAAGAAGCAATAAATAAAGAAAGAAAGAAAGAAGCAATAAAGAATGAAAGAAACAAAGAAAAAGAAAGAAAGAAGTAATAAAGCAAGAAGAAAAAAGAAGCAATAAAGAAAGAAGAAGGAAAGAAGCAATAATGAAAGAGAGAATCAATAAAGAAAGAAAGAAAGGAATAAAGAAAGTAAAAAAAGAAGCAAGAAAGAAAGAAAGAAGGAAAGAAAGGATAAAGGCAAGAAGGAAGGGGGAACAAAAATAAGAAAACAAAATGGTACGAAAGAAAGGTAGAAAGCAGCATTAAGGAAGAAAGTAAAAAGATGGAAGGAAGAAGGAACAAACAATTGAAGAAAAGATAAAGTAGTGACTTAAAGAAAGAAAGACTAAAGGCAAGAGGGAAGGAATGAAGAAAAGGTAAAAAGAAGTCAGAAAGAAAGAAAGACGAAAAACACTGCAGAAAAAAGGAATGAATGAAAAAAGATAAAGGTAGTGAAGTAGAAGAAAAGAAGAAACAAAGAATGAACATTAAAGGAAATATTGAAGAAGGGAAGAAAAAAGGGACAGAAGAAAGAATCAAAGAAGAATGATAAACGAAGAAAAATATATGGTAAAAAAGAAAGAAAGAATAAAGAAGTAAGGAAAGAAAGAGTGAAAAATGGAAGAAGAAATGAAGAAAGAAAGAAAAAAGCAATAAGAAATGGAGTGAAGAAAGGAATAAGGAAAGAAGGAGAGAAGGAGGGAAGAAAGAATAACGAATAAGGAAAGAAGGGGTGAAGAAATGATGAAACAGTAAAGGAATAAGGGAAGAAGGAGTGAAGAAAGGAAGAGAGAATAAAGGAATAATGGAAGAAGGAGTGAAGAAATGATGAAAGAATGCAGGAAAAAAGAAAGTAGGAGTGAAGAAAGGAAGAGAGAATAAACGAATAAGGGAGGAAGGAGTGAAGAAAGTAAGGAATAAGGAAAGAAGGAGTGAAGAAATGATGAAAGAATAGAGGAATAAGGAAAGTTGGAGTGAAGAAAGGAAGGAATAAGGGAAGAAGGAGTGAAGAAAGTAGGAAAGAATAAGGGAAGAAGGAGTGAAGAAAGAATAAAGGAATAAGGAGTGAAGAAAGGAAGAAAGAATAAAGGAATAAGGGAAGAAGGAGTGAAGAAAGGAAGGAAGGAGTGAAGGAAGGAAATAAAGGATGGAAGAAAAAACAACAAATAAAGGAAGAATGCAGCAATGGAAACGAAAGAACAAAAAACCAGTGACGAAAAATTCAGTGAATAAAGAAAGGAAGCAACAAAGAAAGAATGAATTAATGGATGATTTAGAAAAAGGAAACAGAAGAGAGAAAGAAGCAATGACGAAAGGAAGAAAAAAGACAAAAAAAAGAGATAGAAGAATGAAAGGAAGAAAGAAAGACTGCATAAAACAAGGAACAAATGGATGCAAAAAAAAAAAAAAGAAAGAAATGTAAAAATGGCGTGGAGAGAAGAAATGAGAAAGACAGATTAAGAAAGAAAAAAAGAAAGAACGTCAGATAAATGAGTAATGAAGGAATTTGAACAAGTGAAATAAAGGATTAAAAAAAAATAACCCCCAAAAAGAAAGAACATTTTTTTTAAATCTCATATATTATAGAAAGTTTAAACGTCATTCATTATATCAATGGACAAAAAGGATGTTTTTTTTCTTTATAAAGAAAGAAAAAAATTTAAAAAAAAAAAAGAAATACTTTAGAATAAAAGTTTAACGGCAAAATTGCAAGAATCCTTTTGAAAAAAAAATGGCGAATAAACTTCCTTAAAACCAAGTAAGTTGAAAGAAAAGACAATGTCTGTCTTAGCTTACGACAGAGATAAATGTGGATCATGGCCACGGACAGTGCCCCACTCCCATCCACCCCGTGACTGACTATGGGTGTGGGAGGGGTAACAGTTCTGGTTAAGGTGGAGATGTGAAGGTGTTGAGAAGCGAAGGTTGAAATTTAAATTAAGTCTAGCAGAAGATTGACTGTACAGGAGCAGGACTGGTTCGGTCTTGGAGGCATTTTGTGGATTGAGGGAGCTGGGTGACGGACATAGAAATAATGGCCATGTCTGTGGAAAGCTAAGAATAAACGAATAGTAGGGGAAAAATAAAACCAGAAATATAAAATATATGAATAGGATAGATATATATGACTGGACAAAAGTAGATAGATAGATAGATAGATGAAGAGAATTGAGATAGATAGATTGATAGATAGATATGAAAAAAATTGAGAGATAGATAGAGGAAGAGAATTGAGAGATAGATAGATAGAGGAAGAGAATTGAGAGATAGATAGATAGAGGAAGAGAATTGAGAGATAGATAGATAGAGGAAGAGAATTGAGAGATAGATAGATAGATAGAGGAAGAGAATTGGTAGATAGATAGATATAGGAAGAGAATTGATAGATAGATAGATAGATAGAAATAGGAAGAGAATTGAGAGATAGATAGATAGATATAGGAAGAGAATTGATAGATAGATATAGGAAGAGGATAGATAGATAGTTATAGGAAGAGAATTGATAGATAGATAGATAGATAGATATAGGAAGAGAATTGATAGATAGATATAGGAAGAGAATTGATAGATAGTTATAGGAAGAGAATTGATAGATAGATAGATAGATAGATATAGGAAGAGAATTGATAGATAGATATAGGAAGAGAATTGATAGATATATAGATATAGGAAGAGAATTGAGATATAGATAGATAGATATAGGAAGAGAATTGCGATATAGATAGATAGATATAGCAAGAGAATTGAGAGATAGATAGATAGATAGATAGATAGAGGAACAGAATTGAGAGATAGATAGAGAAAGAGAATTGAGAGATAGATAGAGAAACAGAATTGAGAGATAGATAGAGGAAGAGAATAGATAGATAGATAGATAGAGGAAGAGAATTGAGAGATAGATAGATAGATAGAGGAAGAGAATTGAGAGATAGATAGATAGATAGAGGAAGAGAATTGAGAGATAGATAGAGAGATAGATAGAGGAAGAGAATTGAGAGAGAGATAGAGAAATAGATAGAGGAAGAGAATTGAGAGATAGATAGGTAGATATAGGAAGAGAATTGATAGATAGATATAGGAAGAGAATTGAGATATAGATAGATAGATAGATAGATATAGGAAGAGAATTGAGATATAGATAGATAGATATAGGAAGAGAATTGAGAGATAGATAGATAGATATAGGAAGAGAATTGAGAGATAGATAGATAGATATAGGAAGAGAATTGAGATATAGATAGATAGATAGATATAGAAAGAGAATTGAGATATAGATAGATAGATAGAGGAAGAGAATTGAGTGATAGATAGAGGAAGAGAATTGAGTGATAGATAGAGGAATAGAATTGAGAGATAGAGAGATAGATAGAGGAAGAGAATTGAGAGATAGATAGAGAGATAGATAGAGGAAGAGAATTGAGAGATAGATAGAGAGATAGATAGAGGAAGAGAATTGAGAGATAGATAGAGGAAGAGAATTGAGAGATAGATAGAGAGATAGATAGAGGAAAAGAATTGAGTGATAGATAGAGAAATAGATAGATAGAGGAAGAGAATTGAGAGATAGATAGAGAAATAGATAGAGGAAGAGAATTGAGTGATAGATAGAGGAAGAGAATTGAGAGATAGATAGAGAGATAGATAGAGGAAGAGAATTGAGAGATAGATAGATAGAGGAAGAGAATTGAGAGATAGATAGATAGATAGAGGAAGAGAATTGAGAGATAGATAGAGAGATAGAGGAAGAGAATTGAGAGATAGATAGAGAGATAGATAGAGGAAAAGAATTGAGTGATAGATAGAGAAATAGATAGATAGAGGAAGAGAATTGAGAGATAGATAGAGAAATAGATAGAGGAAGAGAATTGAGTGATAGATAGAGGAAGAGAATTGAGAGATAGATAGAGAGATAGATAGAGGAAGAGAATTGAGAGATAGATAGAGGAAGAGAATTGAGAGATAGATAGAAAAATAGATAGAGGAAGAGAATTGAGTGATAGATAGAGGAAGAGAATTGAGAGATAGATAGAGGAAGAGAATTGAGAGATAGATAGAGAGAGAGATAGAGGAAGAGAATTGAGAGATAGATAGAGAGATAGATAGAGGAAGAGAATTGAGAGATAGATAGAAAAATAGATAGAGGAAGAGAATAGATAGATAGATAGAGGAAGAGAATTGAGAGATAGATAGAGAAATAGATAGATAGAGGAAGAGAATTGAGAGATAGATAGAGAAATAGATAGATAGAGGAAGAGAATTGAGAGATAGATAGAGAGATAGATAGAGGAAGAGAATTGGGAGATAGATAGAGGAAGAGAATTGGGAGATAGATAGATATAGGAAGAGAATTGAGAGAGAGAGAGAGAGAGAGATAGAGAGATAGACAGATATGAAGAGAAATGAGATATAGACAGATAAATATGAACACTTGATATGAAGGACATTGAGATAGATATGACGAGAAATATATTTGACTGCTTGTCTCTTTGTCTCTCTTTCCCTCTCTCTCTCTCTCTCTCTCTCTCTATCTATCTATATATATATCTATCTATGTATATATATATATATATATATATATATATATATATATATATATATATATATGTATATATTGAGAGAGAGATAAATCGTTGTCTCCACCTTTTCATTAAAGGTATCAATATACCCATAGACTTTTGATGCAAAAAAACAAAAAGAAGAAACATTATTTTCATGCATCATCATTTTTCGTTGTAATCAAAACGGAACCTAACATCTGTAATTTTAAATCACGGAAGTCTAAAATAAATTAAAAAATTTTATCTGTATTTTCTTTTTTAACCTCTCTCTGTCTTAAGGTCAGGTTGGTATCCATGAACTCTATCTAGTATCAAAGTGTCGCTCCCTGGCCATCTTCGTTGGTTCATAAAGTATGTGTGTACTTTAAAAAATTTATAACTTTATTTGTATTTGCGATAGAAATAATTTGTAAAAAGGATTAGAAAGAAGTAAATCTATATTTTTTAAGGTTTTATTGAAATTTTATTTAAGTTTCCACATGTCCTCCATCATTAGCAATACAAAGGGTAAAACGATTTTGCAGTTCATGGAAAACATTTGCCAACTGATTTACAGTAATGCTTTAAATAACATTAGTTATTTTAGCTATACTTAAAACTAGGTACATTAAACTTTATAACATTTTTTACAGATTATTTCTATCGCAAATACAAATAAAGTTATAAATTTTCTAAAGTGCACACGAACGTCATGGACGCCATGTATGTTCTAATAAACATGGTATTTTAAATGCAGAAGACAATTTAGATTTGAAATTTCATCATCTTGATTTCATCTAAGGGACAACAACTAAACTTGTCACTTTATGAATATCAGTTTTGTGGTGCTACTGCCGAGATAAAATCCCACCACTTGTTCAGCGACGATGTCTTTTAATTGTAGCAGTTTTCGATTCAGGATGATTTTCAGCATCACTTTTAACTGCAGTGACTAATCAGACTGATAGTCCTGTAGTTTTAAATTTCTTGAAGATTGTCTTTGCATGGAAGGATAAAACAATGAATGACTGAGGCTGTATCCCTAGCCACGCCTAATCTTATGGCGAGGCATTCATTCATAGGGGCATATCGAACTAACAAAGATGACCAAGTAGAGACATTTTGATTTTAGGCAGAGTGCACAGATACTACGCTAATCCTAGGCAGGGTGAACAAATAATCTGATCTTATGCAGAGTGCACAGATACTACATTGATCCTAGGCAGAGTGGACAAATAATCTGATCTTATGCAGAGTGCACAGGTACTACATTGATCCTAGGCAGAGTGGGCAGATAATCGTATCTTATGCAGAGTGCACAGATACTACATTGATCCTAGGCAGAGTGGACAAATAATCTGATCTTATGCAGAGTGCACAGATACTACATTGATCCTAGGCAGAGTGGGCAAATAATTGTATCTTATGCAGAGTGCACAGATACTACATTGATCCTAGGCAGAGTGAACAAATAATCTGATCTTATGCAGAGTGCACAAGCACTATACTGATCCTAGGTAGAGCGCACAGATACGAGAATGATCCTAAGCAGAGTGCACATATACTACACTGATCCTGAGGCTGTTTACAAGTCAAGCCCCGGCGTAGTGTCTGTGAGCTCTACCTAGGATCAGTGGAGTATCTGTGCCTTCTGCCCAGCCAATAAATTGCCGTTTCCTCCCACCCCATGCAATACCTGTCCTTCGGGAAGGGGCTGGGGTCATTAACCAGTGCCTGAGGCGTCCTTCAAAAGGGGAAGTGCCGAGGAGTGGTGAGCAATTTTTCATTAGGTTACGCCAATGGTCCACATTAAAACTTCGATCTTGCATCACACGTTGCGAAGTGGGCACGTGCATAAAGTCACCATGTTAGAAAAAGAAAAGAAAACACAAACATTGGGAAAAAATGGTCTGATAGCGTCACAGAGTGGACTGGAATATCATTCCTAGAGACTCAGACATTGGCACACAATCCAGACATTGGAGGGAGATGGTCAGGTGATCAGCCGTGACCCTACGACCACAACCGGTCATGGGACTGCTGCTGCTGATAATGACCTGTGAATTCTGCCTATGCAAACAGTGTCGCTCCATGGTCTTTTGCCTGGGATCAGTGTAGTATCTGTGAACCTTGCCTACTATCGATGTAGTATCTGTGCGCTCTGCCTAAGAGCAACGTGACGATCCCGGGACATCTGCATAGGATCAATGCAGTATCTGTGTCTTCTGCTCAGGAATCAAATTGCAGCTTTCTGCTCCTATGTGTAGGATCAGTGTAGAATCTGTCTCGGATCAAAGTGTCGCTCCCTGACCCTCTACCTAGGATCAGTGTAGTATCTGGGAACCCTACCTAGGCTCAAAATGTCACTCTTTGGTATTCTACGTAGGTCAGTGTAGTAACTCTGTTATACTCCTTGGCACTATGCGTAGGATGACTGTAGTATATGTGAGCTCTACCTGGGATCAAAGTGTCACTCCATGACCCTCTGCTTAGGATCAGTTTAGTATTTGTGAGTTTTGGCTAGGATCAAATTTCGCTCCTTGCTGTTCTACGTAGGATCAGTGTAGTAGCTGTGTTGTGCTCCCTGGCTCTGTACGTAGGATTAGTGTAGTTTCGGTGAGCTCTGCCTAGGATCAAAGTGTCTCACCATGATCCTCTGCTGAGGATCAGTGTAGTATCTGTGAGCTTTGCCTAGGCGCTTCCGTTGATCCTTTTGAACCCCCAGACATTTATGAACTCTTTGATAATATCATCCACCCCCAGGGGTCGATATCAATCACTTTGTTGACCCCTGCCTTAGAAGCAATTTCTCCTATTAAAACTTTCTCATACGACTTAACTATTTCCCTAAAATGAAAGTCTGTTATTTTATTCACCATGTATACTCGAGGTACGTAGCTCCACAGAAACGCGATACTTAAGTTTTGAAATTAAATTTTAAAAAAGAAAAATCTTCCTTGAAGCTTCTATTTTAGGTTTAATTTCAAGCTGAAAGATTAAATTTCATGTTTCCAATAAGAAAAATACTTTGCTGTATTACAAAACTAATTTACATTGATTGGAAAGAATTTTCATTTTGAAACCCCTAAAAAGAAATTAATTTAGCGCCATTTTCATAAACTTTTCTAAAAATATAGACAAAAGAAAGTGAGAATGTCACATGAAGGTAAGGTTATAATTTTTATTTTTATTTTTTAGTTGTGATGTGCGCAATGTTTTCCCTAAATATGCCATGCCAAAATCTGGGTGCGTCCTATATGCCGGCAAATACAGTATTTTTTTTCTTCCAATTTATTATTGACAAGTTTAGTTGTTGTCCCTTAGATGAAATCAAGATGATGAAATTTCAAATCTAAATTGTCTTCTCCATTTAAAATACTATGTTTATTAAAACTAGGTATGTCCAATATTTCGCTAAAAAGTGGTATACCTTGACGACAAAAGGTCCCCAAATTGATAAAACAATTTTTAAGGTTTAAATATTTATGTTGTTATTAAAGAGGAAAGACCAAAGTATTTTCTGAATATTTTTTCAGATTTTTTAATCCTTCCTATAAATGTTAAAAATGTTATTAAAAATCTTGTTTTTTTTTCGAGTCAAAAAATTTCGTAAAATCGAACTTATCGACATTTCTGTCGGAAAGATCATAGTTTGTTAGTTAAAAAATCATGAAAAATCAATTACACCTTTTTCTTTTGTTATCTTAGGAAATTTAGAATGATTAAAGTATACTTAATGTAATTTGAAAGAAACATTACTTACATTTTTAGCAGAAATTTTTTTAAGAGAGATATTTCCAACCGTAGTCGTTCCTTTTTTAAGGAATTGACAGGCGTTAATTGATGTACGTCAATATATTCACAACTTACTGCACGGAAATTTATTGGATGGTAGCGCCAAAGTGATATAATTCGTTCTAATTTTAAGTGAATCTGGTTAGTATATTTTTTTTTTAAAAATTCACTTTCAAATGTTTTTGTTTTTTTTTACCTTACGTTTGAGGAAGAATTCTGCACTGAAAATAACATTTAAATTATGAAAGAAAATCAAATTTTACAAGTAAAAATAAAACAGTAAAAAAAATACATTTTTTTAAATTGAGGTTTATTATTTCAGTCATGAAATATTTTTCTGAGAATATAAAAATTACATGAAACACCATTAATTGAAACGGGTTAACTTAATGAAATGAGATTTTATTTCTTTTTTATTAAGGCAGATTTTTTTCTATTTATTAATAATTATATGGCAGTAATATGAGTTTTATTTTATTTATTAATAAAATTAACATGCTATGTTGGTTTTGTTTTGACTCAACAAGTATTTTTTAGTTTGAGTAGTAGCGAGCTAACTCCAGAAAATTTAAACTCCAAAAATCGTTTTAATTGATAATTTGTCGTGTGGATAATAATTCCAAAGTAATGTACAATGAATTTATGCATTCGATTTCAAACTTGAAAATTTGGGTGGACTTCCAAGGGCGTTTTTTTTTTTTGTAATTGTAAATAGTCGATATTTTCTTTTATCCCACTATTCGATTATATTTGAATAGAAAAAGAAAAAAATTGAAAATAATACGACGATATTCAGAAAACTTGACAAACGTTGTTTTCTTGTTACTGAACGAATCAAATCTATTTCTGAAGTAAAAAAAAAACTTCTTGCTTCTATCAAAGGAAACTACTCATGTGACATTATTTCAACAATGTGCATCCGTACTTTCGTTGTAGACGATTTTAAATACAATTTTGGAATATTAAAAATTATTTTTAAAATAATTATGGTTGTCAGATTTTAATAAGCTTTCAAATTTATGATCTTTAAAAAGTAGAGAACATAATATATCATTTCCATAAGGTTGCAGAAAGAACTTAATGTATAAATATATAACAACCTTTTGTCATATTGTGTATTTAAAATTGAAAAAAAAAAGAAAATTAATGTAAAAATTCATTGTTCATCAAAAATTTTTTTTTCTTTCAGATAATAATTACCTTCGTATATATTATTCAGAAAAGCCATTAAAAACTTTCTTAATTAAATATTGTCTTAGTTTTATTGGGTTTTGTATTTTTACAATTGAGGTAAAAGTTTGGACAATTTCGGACATTTTTTTAACAAAAAACTCGATGATTTAGATTTTTCAGAGTTTTGTGCATTTAATTAAAAAAAAATTCAGGTTGCAAATAAAATTTTTTTTGAGTTTTCATAAAATTAAGTTCGAGGGGGGTAACAGATATAAAAAAAATATTTATACCATGACTTTCAAAGAGACAAACATTTCTAAAATAAGTTCATTCATTTCTGAATAAGTTCTGAAGTTTTCATTAAAATCCAACAAGTAGTTAATTTTTACAAGAATTTCGAAATTAATGTGTCTTTCAACTGACAAAAAAACAACTAAAAAAAAACGCTAAAAAGGTCAAAATTGGACATACCTAATTAAAACATACAGGGTGTCCATAAAGTTCGTGTGCACTTTAAAAAATTTATAACTTTATTTGTATTTGCGATAGAAATAATCTGTAAAAAATGTTATAAAGTTTAATGTACCTAGTTTTAAGTATAGCTAAAATAACTAAAGTGATTTCAGGCATTACTGTAAATCAGTTGGCAAATGTTTTCCGTGAACTGCAAAATCGTATTACCCTTTGTATTGCTAATGATGGAGGACATGTGGAAACTTAATTAAAATTTCAATAAAACCTTAAAAAATATAGATTTACTTCTTTCTAATCCTTTTTACAAATTATTTCTATCTCAAATACAAATAAAGTTATAAATTTTTTAAAGTACACACAAACTTTATGGACACCCTGTATATTCAGAAATACAAAATGGCCATAAAAATGACTTCAAAGGGCTGGTTTATTACACTTCCTGTTAGGCAAGAGTAGTTACCAGACGACAGAAAGGGAAAAGAGCCCTCACGACACAGATGTCCATTTTAATTTTTTTCAAATTGTGTTTTTACTTTTTACCAACATTTGCGTGTGTATCTCAATGTATATCCTTATTCAATGATAGTAAATGTTTCTACAAAATAAAAAAACGCTTTAAAAATAATTCTGTTTGTTATCAAATACAGTAATTCCCCATATATAATACGCCTTCATCCATAATACACACACCTAAAATTGTGCTGGAAGTGTGGGAAAATGCTTCTACTCACGCATAATACGCACCCCTTGTTTGGTATTCAAACCCTATAAATTGTACCTTTATAATTTCGTTACAGACAGCGTTTTCTACTCTTATTTAAAAAAAAAATGGTTTTAAACATAGAATAATATTATTCTAATTTAGTTTTATGATAATTCTTATTCTATTTTACGGCAATTTTTTAAAGATTTTTTGTCGCTGTGCATAATACGCACCCCTGCTTATTATTTTTTAGAAAAAATGCGTATTATACATGGGGAATTACGGTAATTACCGAAAAGTTCAATAAAATCTTATAATTATCTGATGATTTGACGTTAAAAAAATACCGGATTTTTTTTCTTTTTTTTTTTTTTTCACAGCTTAATGATTTTATTCAATTGCTAATCCCAGTGTAGAGGGTATCCGGACTGGGTTGAACGGCCTTGTATTATTCTAATGTATGTACCTCCATTAATTCGCTAAAAAAAAAAAATGGAGACTATGATGAAAAAATGCCCCAAATTTGATAAAAATAAAAATTTATCGTCAAAATTTTATGTTATTATTAAAAGGAAAGGCCAAAGTATTTTTCTTTCATTATCTAATTATGTTTTTTTAATCCTTGTTTTAGAACGTTCGAAATCTTTTGTTTAAATCTTGTTTTTCTTACGTCAGCGGATGGCCTATAAATCAGCGAAGCAAATTTTAGCATCTTTTTTCCAGTGAAAGACACATTGATTTGGAAATTCTTACAAAATTCAAATAATTGTCGGATTTTAATGAAACTTTCAGGAATTATTCACAAATGAATTAAATAATTTTAGAATCTTTCTTTTTTCAGAAAATATTGTTAAAGATATTTTTTTACATCTGTTACGACTGGCCACTTATTTAACTTTATGAAATTTTGAGAAATTAGATTTTATATGGCTTAATGTTTATATTAGTTAAAAGCACAAATCCTTGGAGAATTTAAATCGTCAATTTCAATTGGTAAATCAGGACCCACATTTACCGAAAATCTGCTCTGAATTGTAAAATATAAAAATGCTATTAAACTAAGACATTATTTAGAAAAGTTTTTAATTGCTTTTATGAATAAGATACTATTATGGACACTAATGTCTTAAGAAAAAAAAATTTCGATGAATAATTCATTTTTACAAAACTTGTTTTCATTTTTTTTAATTTTAATTATAATATTTTATAAAATTTTATTAAATCTTTTAAAATTTTTACTGTGTAGAGGTTAGGTGATATTGTTATGTAAAAAAAACTATATTTATTATTAATCATAAATGGTAAATCTTAGTACAATTCATCGACGCCCAATATTTTAAAAAGAATTTGGAAGTAATATTTGTTTCAAATTAGATTAATTAAACTTGCATCAGCAAATCTTCCTCAAATAAAGTTTCAGAAAAGTATAATTTATTTTTGAAAATTTTTTAGTGACGAAAATTCCATTGCGATGACAGGTGAAAAAATGGTACTAGTATCAGCAAATTTAGCGATTTCAAAACTTAAAATCCTTCCAGTGAATTTAAATTAATATCTGCCTATATTTCTGAGATGAGGTATTATGTACACTATTTACATTATTCGGACTATTGTCCTCATTTATCGACCTTTTTATTACACCGTTTCGGTCCTTCAGTATCTGTCTATATTTCTGAGATGCGGTATTATGTACACAATTTACATTATTCGGACTATTGTCCTCATCTTTGTCGCCATATTTATTACAACGTTTTGGCCGTTGTACGCTCCGGCCTTCTTCAGGTGGTTGGAATGTCGAACTGAACCCTTTATTTCGCTCACTGGAGTAGACTGTTCTAGTTCCACGTGGCATGTTTAATGGATGTCAGTTATCAGTTATCTCCTTAAACTTAAGGAATCAGCACATATGAGCCGACCTAGCATAGAAATGAATACAATATGGGAACCAGTGATAAGGAGTGCCAGAGAAAATCGATAATAACAACAATAATTGCAATATGAGCTCTGGTAAAAACAGAGGAGATAACAGTAATAATTGCAATATTAGCACCGATAAAAAATGGTTGTTGAAGACTTTAGGTTTATAATACCCAGAAATTCATACACAGATTTCCTGAAGGACACATGGCACAGTGGATAAAGTCGTTGGTTAGATCCAATGACAGGACCCAAAGAGTGTGAGTTCAGTAACTGGTTAAGGCAGTGGAGAATTTGGAGAGGGAATTAACAGGAGATAACTGATAATTGACATCCATTAAATAGGACACGTGGAAGGTGAACGAAATAAAGGGTTCCGTTCGACATTCCAACCACCTGAAGAAGGCCGGAGCGTACAACGGCGGAAGCGTTGTAATAAATATGGTGACAAAGATGAGGACGATAGTCCGAATAATGTAAATAGTGAATTTAAATTAGTTTTGAAACATAGAAAATATTTTTAATTTAAATCGATTAGCTTGAAATTAAAATTAAAATAAAAGCTTCAAGAAAGATTTTTCGTTTTTAAAAATCATTTTAAACGTTAGGTTAGATAGGTATCACGAATCTGAAGAGATACATATTCTAATATCGTATTTACAACTCAAGTCAAATTGTGAGTGTATGTATGTTTACCTGTGCTTGTGTGTCCATGACACAACCATGTGAATGAGTCCTGCACAGCACAAGATATACGCGAATGTATGTTAGAGCTGGTTGATTTTGGAAGCGCCGTATTGCACTCAATTTGAAAGTTGGGGTTTGACAAAATAAATAACGACCCAAAATATTTTTTACAAATCGTTACCATTTTTTGAGGAAGCGAGTTTAAAGATTAAGTTTAATTTCAAAATCGGAACGCTGGAATTATTTATTCAATTGTGTTGTCATTTTCTTACAGGATTGGACTTTCTCGAAGCGGATTTGTTAACACTTCCTTTTTCCGATAAACTACGTCTGGCAGCAAGGTCTCTGATAGTGGGTAGGGTTTGAGAAACGTGGACCCACCTCTTAATTACTGTTGTTCCTAGGTTCGCTCTGACTCTGGGTGGTAGGGTCCCAGCTATGGGGTAAATAGTTAACCCCCCCAAATTGGGATAAAAAAACACTATGAAAGCATAAAAATTACATTTTTATAGTAAAAATTCCCAAAGTAGATTTTAATATTAAAAAACAAAATAGTTACGAAAGCTCCCAAGAAAATTAAATTTCGACCTTAAATGACCCATAAGGTGTTGTTATGTCGTTAAACAAACAATAATCCGGTCGTTTCGTTTAATAAATTGACAGGTGACCCTTTTTCTCGACACTGATGCACAATAGAGCAGGTCGATTTGGCAACCGTGCTATTGCACTCAATTTGAAAGTTGGGGTTTCACATGATAAGGACCGAATAATATCTTTTTCCAAATCTGTATCGTGTTTTGAGGAAACGAGTTTAAAGAGTTTAAAGTTCAGGTTCAAAATCGTAAACGTTGAAATTTAATTCCGATGATCAGTAAAAGCCTTAAGCACAGCTTTATAAAATTTATAATTTACTCAAGCTTTACAAATTGTATATGGAAAAGATGCATGGCACAAGCACATTATTACTAGATCATTGTGCCATCAAATAAGACCTTCATTTACTTCAAAGGGGTGTTATACTGAACAATTTAGCTATATTATGATGTAATATGTTATACAGTGCAGTAGTTTTAGTGTGATTTTTAATAAACAATGCAAATTTAAAACATTTTGCTGGTGATATTTTGTTTTTTTCAAAAATGTATTGCTGGTAATATTTATTTTTTCAAAAATGTATTGTTAGTAATAATTTTTCACAAAGTATTTCTGGTATTAAAACCTATTTTTCATACTTTCATAGTGTCTTGACCCCAGTTTGGAGGTTAACTATTTGCCCATAGCTGGGACCCTAACAGGTGTTACCACCCCGGTCAGGTTTGACCTAGGAACACCAGCAACTAAGAAGTGGTTCCACGCTCTTCAAAACCTCCTGAATAGCGGCCTTGCTGTTGGACGTAGTTTATCGTGTTACCCAGGACGCGGGTGGAGTTTATCGTCATACCCAGGACGTCAAACATTTTGTCTTATAATTTGTGCCCAGTAGTATTATGGTGTTATATACACTTTTATCTATTTTTTGTTTTTATTATGATCTAACAAAGCTTATTCATTGAGTAGCCATTTTGTATTCATTGTGTAGCCATTTGAACATTTTTTTTTACACAGTTTATTTTACTTATCGAATGCAGTAAAAGAAATTGCATTTTTTACTCGTGGCGATTCCTAATTAGAATTCTGGTTTTATTTTCCATTCAATTTATCTAATACATCAAAATATCGACTTTATTAAGATTTATTCTTGAAATAGTAAAATTTTTGAAGTCAGTTTGTAAGCAAAAAAAAAAAAAAAAACTACAGAAATTAGCCATTTCTGCACATTTGTCAGAAGATATTTGAAAACAAATGCTCAAAAATCGGTAAAAGATGTAAAGCTAATTTTTGGTGTGAGTACGTATCACATCAAACCCCAGCTTTCAGATCGAGTGCAATGTTGATTTTCTAAAAGAGAAAGTGAAAAATGAAATCCTGCCCTAATACAGTCACACACAAGCGGTGCCTGACGGACGGGTAATCCGACTTAATTTTATTTATTTATTTCCATTATAGCAACGTGTCCACGATAGTATTCACAAAAATAATATTAAGTCTTCGCGTACGAAAGGTCAGTGTTAAATTCTTTTTGGGGACTGAACTTGCTGTTTGCGGAGCAACATTGGAAAATGACATAGTTACCGGCCGTTTAATCAGTGAAAGGTCCGCACACTCCCCGACTCGAACGGAATGTGACATAAGGTCGAATTTAAAGTGGGATGCGTACGTGAACTGAGGACAAAAATTGCTCAAGCCCTCTCGGCACTTCCCTTTATGGAGACGCCTCAGGCGCCAGGTAATGACCCTAGTCCCCCTCCCCGAACGAAAGGTATTGCCTGGAGAGACAACGCACAGGGGCTGGAAGCAAGTTATATTCAATGAGTTATTGGTCATCCAATAAGTGTTCATTTTTCGATAACTTTTCAAATCACATAAATAAAAAATTCAAAAGCGTTTTTAAGTTTTAATATACTTTCTCAGTTTGAGTTAAATTTTGATACATGACTGACGAGGCAAATTTTTTCCCCGCATTAGGTTGCCATTTCTTTCTGCGGTAGACCAGTTGCCATTCAAGGCTATAGAACCCGGTCTGTCCTGCTATTTATCTGTAACTGGGGAGAGAAAAAGAAAATTCATACCTTTCTTAAGGGTATTAGCATGTAGGTGAATATCAATCAGTTATGTGCCATGCGTGATACCCGCTTAGGCGATCATGTATCTTTCGATTCATGACTGACGAGGCAGATTTTTTCCCGTAGACCAGTTGGCCATCCCAGGCTATAGAACCCTGTCTGTGGGAAGAAGAAGAAAAGGATTCATAACTTTCCCATTATTAGGGTATGAGCACGTAAATGAATGTAATGGATTCGACTGGAATTCGAACTCGGCTCTCCGATTCCTCAACCCGAGCTTCCACTCCGCTATTACGCCACCGTGCATCCTGCTGTTAAACAACCACATTTTATTACAACTTCTATGTGCCTTGTCTCTTCAACACGTCGGCGGTCCTGGCTCTCCACAACTTCCTGTCCCTTGTAATTCACTTTCATCGCCTGTTTGTGTTTTATTACAATTTTAATAATCGATTATTAAATCAGTAAACATTCTGAAGGAGCGAAGGTAGTTAAAATAATACCGGTGTCTAGGGAAAAAAACCTTCCTTTTCACACTCCGTTTTTTTTTTTTTTGTTTTTGTTTTTTGTTTTCGGGGACGAGTGTCTAAGTTTGCTGGATGATCGATATTACATAGCGGCCCAGGGCTCTTTTCTTTGTTTCTAACGAAATTTTCCTGCTTCTTAATGATTTTCTTAGTTTTTGAAAGGCATCTTTTGTCGTCCCAATGACTTGGCAACTATATAAGAAGCAACCTACCCAACGAGTTTGCGCAAATGCACGACAGAACAGGGGTTGGGAGAGATAACGGAGAGACAAACTTTTCTAAGAGCTATAAAGGAGAGGAAGTCGTGGAGAGCCTCGATTTACCACGTCCTAAAGGAACACGGTACATAGAAGAAGATGTTTGAAACAGTCTGACATATCGAAGATATTTTTTTATTTTGTTTAATTACCTATTTATTTATTTACTTCTCAAATCATATTACGAAACCACTTTTTATTTTATTTTTTTAAAGGACAATGACGAATTGGTTGCCCTCATTGAGAGTATCTCTTGTGGCAGCCTTGCCGGTTTGAAAAGACCGTTAATGGAGAAATCGACGGCGAAGGATTTCTCAGGAGTCGGTTGCCAAGGGAGGTGGAAACGTAGAGTGGCCAGAAGAGGTCATCTTGTTAAATGGATTGGGCAGAAATTTTGTCATTAATTACTCTTCGTTCATCGTCTGTCATTAGGCTTTTAAGACAGAATGGGGGACAAGAGCGGGTGGAGGTGTCGGGTATGCGCAGAGGACGGTGGCGGGGTCTAGTAAAAACCTGAGATGACTAAAGGAAATGGGAGGAGAATTTTTTTTTAACACTTTCAGAACTGACTGTCGAGTCCCAAATCTCCCGATTCTGCCTTAAACACGATCAGTCATTAAAAGAATCTGAATTTACATTGAAGACTTTCCATTATTATTATTATTATTATTATTATTATTATTATTATTATTTTACTAGTTTTTCTTTCATCCTATTTCCGTTTCTTTTTGTTTTTGTTTTTTTTTTGGGGGTTTTTCCGTTATCGTAATGCTCAGGAAAGGTATGAATCCACTTCTTCCTTCCAACTATGGGTAAATAGCAGGACAGATCGGGTTCTATAGACTTGGATGGCAACTGATCTACCGCGAAAAGAAATGGCAGCCTACTGCGGGAAAAATCTGCCTCGTCAGTCATGTATCGAAAGATACATGATCGCCTAAGCGTGTATCACGCATGGCACATAGCCGACTGATATTCACTTACATGCTAATATCCTTGGGAAAGGTATGAATCCTCTTCTTCTCCCCCCACCCAGTTGTGGGTAAATAGCAGGACAGATCGGGTTCTATAGCATTGGATGGCAACTGGTCTACCCCAGAAAGAAATAGCAACCTACTGCGGGAAAAAATCTGCCTCGTCAGTCATGTATCGAATTATACATGATCGCCTAAGCGTGTATCACGCATGGCACATAGCCGACTGAATGCTCGGGTCGTTTTAACATTCTACGACGGTTAAGAAAACAATATGTAATGCACTGGAAATAAATAGGCAGCTATCGACGGCGTATGCTCTATTTTTTCCTTATTTCCTCCAGTTTAATACTAAATCAATAACTATTCAATATACTCATTTCATTGACTGGCTCAAGAGTCTCGCGTCAAATCACTCGTCGCGTTCTTGTTCCTTCTAAAGTCTTTTAAAAAATATTTTTCACTTCCAGTAGCCTCTTGCATTTGGAGAGTTGAATTAAAGTGAGATAACGGATGCTGAGACATCCGGGAGAGGCATGGCACGTGGAATTAGAACAATCTACCTCTGTGGATGAAATAAAGGATTCAGTTCGAAACTCTCTCTCTCTCTCTCTCTCTCTCTCTCTCTCTCTCTCTCTCTCTCTCTCTCTCTGGTGGCAAAATGTTTTAGGGTCCAGAGATAAAAGAACTTCAACACAGGAAATTCTAATGTAGCTTTTTATATTAAGATCAACGTTTATATTTTGTTATATATCTACTAGGGTCGTTGCCCCTCACTAGGGAGCCGTTTCAGACACAGATCAGAACACGTCTACATTGCTTGGCGTTTCAGAAACTACTTTCTGAAAACCTTTCTCGATCTATCCTTCTCAGCCAATCGACTTCCTTGTTTTGTCTTCGATCTGACCTCGAAGGTCAACCTCATGAAGTCCGAGCAGAAATACCATTCCCTCAAAAATAAAAGTCAGCTAAACTGTTATTTGACATCAGATTCTCCAAGCCTTCATTTCCTCATTATGTGTCCGAGAAATTGACGTTTCAGAAGCAACTTGCTATCGTTCTCAGCCAACCGACTTCCTTGTTTTGTCTTCTATCTGACCTCGAAGGTCAACCTCAGGAAGTCAGAGCAGAGATACCATTCCCTCCAAAAGTAAAAGTCGGCCAAACTTATTTAACATCAAATTCTCCAAGCCCTCTTTCCTCATTATGTGTCCGAGAAATTTCAACTCTTTCTGGTTCCAAGTATATGCGTCCTTTCTGCTTGCACAGTCATTTTTAAGCTCAGATCTTGCGTGTGATGTCTTTCAGAATGTGGACCTCCACAACTTCCTACTTTGTAGCTGTGTTTGTCCCCTTATTATCCCTCCCTGTTTTTCCCCCCATTTAAACAAGCTCGTTATATAGGTTACTCTCTTTTTCCCTCTTATCCTCTTTTCACTGTCCTTTGAGTTGACCAAGCCTTAGTTATGTGTACCAGACAACGATTTTTTCTCCTGATTCTGAGTATAAGCCACGTTTTGGTTATCGTTTTATACCCCCGCTAACCAAGGCCGGTGCGTACTAACCCCGGCCCCCACCCGACCAGGGCATCAGGGGCTATCCTGATTAGGGGACCGACCAGTGTTTTTTGACCTTCACTATCTTATCAGCATTTGCTTTTTTTTTCTATCTACATTTATTTACGTTACAAATGAAACTAAGCACAACTGAAGGAGAAATTTTCGCGGATTTTGACGTCATTTTGGCGGGGGGGGGGTGTCCAAATCCGTGAATTTGTTTTATGTTGAATGTGTTAAAAATTAATCAACTTTTTAAAATATCAAATTGATGTTCAAAACTGCCGCCAAACATTATTGGTTTATTTAAGATGGAATGATCTATTATGTCTCTAATTTGTATTTAGAAAATTAAGATATAGTAGAGTAGGAGGGGTATCATAGATTCAAGTGCCCCATATCATAGATTCGGAGGGCTGTATCATAGTTTCGGTGGCAGCCTACGAGATCTTTGCGCCGGCCCTGTCGCTAAGCATTTGAAATCCTGCAACGGACGGAGCTATTTAACTTTTGTGTGCTGTGTCCCTTAAAGACGTAGGTAATCATGGCCCTCCACATCCTCCTGTTCCTTGTAGCTCTTAATGTTTTGCCTTTTTGTTACATCTTTCAGACCCTGTTCCGCCAACCACTTGCTCAAGCCCATTAAGTATGCTTTCCCCTGTCCTTTTTCTCTATCTGCTTTGTGAGTATTAGATTTTCCAAGCCCTACTTTCTCATTACGTGTCCCAGTAAATTTAAACTGCTCTTTCCTGATGTTAAGTATAAGTTTCCTCTTTGTTTCCACTCTCTCCAAAACCTCGTCGTTGCTCATATTTTCGGCCCATGGTATCCTCAGCATCCTTCTGTAGAACCATATCTCCGCTGATTTGAGCCTCTTCTTTATCTTTGAGGAGATTGTCCAGCATTTGCTGCCCTACAGGAGGACAGATATCACGTAGCAGTTCCGTACGCTTTTCTTTGTTTTCAACGAAACTTTCCTGTCTCGTAATACTCAGCTTAGGACAGATATCACGTAGCAGTTCTGTACGCTTGTCTTTGTTTCCAACCTTCCTGTCTCGTAATACTCTGCTTAGCGTTTGGAATTCATCTTTGGTCATTCCAGCAGTGATATCCGAACACGTATTGGAATGGCTCAAGACGGACAGAGTAAACTCTTCTAAAATATTCTTTTCACGAAGCTATTTTCCTTAAAGTCTTTCTCAGATATAATTGGTGGAAAAAAATTTCAGGAAAAACGTCTCTTTTTTTTTTGTTTCCCCCCTCCACTCTTTTTAAATGGAGAAATAGCCACGGAAGACAAAAAAAAAAAAGAACGAACAAAGACAACGTAAGAATGTTTATCGAAAGTAGGGAAAGGTACGTTAAAGTGTAAAGTCCCGATGAGGTGAGCTTCCGTATTGGAGTAGGTGAAGTTGAAAAAGTGGATGTCCAAAAAGAGGGTGAAAAAATCTTGAATAGTAGAAGAAGAAGAAGAAGGATAAACATTTAAGAAAGCCAGAAAGAGACAGAGAAAGAATAAAAAAACAAACAATTGTCAATTGTGAAGGATGTATTGGAATGTCCCTTTAGAGGCTTTATCCAAACACTGACGAACTTTACCAGTGTTTGTTTCTCGGCTGCTCCCTGCCTGACCCCAGACCGGGGGGGGGGGGGCAGTACCCTTTTCTGGATCTGGAAACCTGAAAGTGCGGTGTAGGTGCAAGAACGAGAAAACTCGGGAGCTGACGAAGGCCGGATGATTGGAGTGGGGATAGACTAGAGAAAAATAAACTCGGATTTTATGCGGTGGTGGTGGGGGTGGGGGATGAAAAACAAAAATAACAAACTTTGAAGATAGAAGAGGAGGGAGTAGAGAAGGAGGAGATGAAAAACAATGAACGAAAATAAAATAAAAATAACTAAAGAAAAGAAAGGGTAGATGAAAAACTGGAAGGTTGAATTTTAAAAAAATGAAAATGGAAGAAAAGCGAGAGAGAGAGAGAGAGAGGTTCGAAAAACGAACGAGGAAAGAGAAAAAAAAAGAAAGAATGAGGAAGAATGTCGCGAAAAATTAAAGTGAAATAAAAGAAGAATTAATTTTTTTGAAAAAATAAGAAAAAGGAAAACAAATTGGAGAACTGAACGAGAATAAGAAAACGAAATGAATGAGAAATAACAACAACAAAAAAAGAACGGATGTGGATGAAAAAGAAAGAAAACAGTGTTGAAAACGAAAGCGAATGAGAAAAAGAAAAAAACTGAAAAAGAATAAGAAAAACAGAAATAATTTTTTAAAAAACGAAAAAGTCTGATAAACGAACGAGAATATGAAAAGCAGAATGAATGAGAAAACGGGTGTAAAAGAAAATGAATGAAAGTAAAAAAGAAAAGAGTGTCGAAAACGAACGATAATAATAATAAAAACAGAATGAATGAAAAAAAAGAAAAAACGGATTAAATGAAATCGAATTATAAAAAAGGAAAGTTGGGAAAAAGGAAAATAAAAAAAGCTTAATGAACGAAAAAAAGAAGAAAAATGAATGAGAAAAAAGGTAAGTCTATTGCGTAAAACAAACGAGAGTAAAGAAAGAATGAATGAAAAAAGAAAGAATGTGAATGAATGTAGATGAAAGGAAAGAGTGTTTCGAAAAAAAACTTTGGAGAATAAAAAAAAAAGAAAATGAAGGAGTGTTGCGAAAAACAAAGAATAATGAAGGAAAAATTCTGTAAATACTGTGCTCTATTGTTCCTGCCTTGTACCAGACTAACCAAAGCTTATTAAATGAAAAGGAATGAAAAAGAAAATGAAGGAGGAGTTGCGAAAAACAAAGGATAATGAAGGAGAAAAAATACGAGAATAAATGAAAAGGAATAAAAAATAAAATGAAAGAGAAAAAATTACGAAAATAAATGAAAAGGAATGAAAAAGAAAATGAAGTGTTGCATAAAACGAAGAATAATGAAGACTGAAGGAGAAATTGTGTAAATATTGCGCTAGATCATCGGTTTGCTCTATTTTTCTTGCCTTGTACCAGACTAACCAAAGCTTATTAAATATCACTCGGTTTCTTTGTTCTTATCTGTGCCAGAGGTCGGTGTTCAAGCCGACGTTGAACATTAGATTTCGAGTAGTAATTCCATTTTTTTTACTAATTGTTCACCCAATAAAAAGCCAGAGAGACACTCAAGTTAGTGTTATGTTACTTGAAGAGGTTAAGATTGTAACATCCCACGCAGAAGTCTGTGGCACAAAGTACGATTCTTGAGAAGAAGGTTTCCCAGTGAAATTTTTCTTTACAGTGATGTTCACCCTGTACTAGCCACTCGCGATAGAGGGTTAGAGAGTAAGAGGCGCGGTTTATGGGGATATATGGAGAAGATAACAGCTAAACCTATACTTGGACAGGTTACGATTGTATTGATCAGGGAAACATCCTCCGCCATGCCACGCTTACTTAAGATGTAAGTTTCCACTCGAGCAGCTTCTTTTACGAATGCTGCTTTATGGAACTGACTCCCAAGTGGGTGCTTCCCCGATCACTACAATCTTAACTTGTTCAAGTCTAGGTTCAACCTTTATTTTCCGCACATATCGGCGTAAACTGTGCCTCTTACTCTGTAACTCTCTACCGCGAGTGGGCCTTGTACGGGTGGACATAATTGTAAAAAAAAAATATTTCACGCAGTCTTGTAGGGGATGAGTTATTTTCCACTCTACAACCTCTTTCCCATTAACGCAAAGTTTGTTTGTTTGTTTTTTTCCATCATATATGCTCTTTTTTTTTGCGAATCTTTGGAGGTACCTACATGAGAAGGTCGAGGGTCTAAAAAGATTTATGGGGGACCCCCTAATAGAGACACTCAAGGTACGAAACAATTGTGGAATGAGATCTAGGGAGAAGCTGATTCATGCCTTTTCTGAAGAATATACTCAGAATTTGAATTCTTATTGCTCTGCTGGTAAATATTTGTTTCCACTGCCTAAGTCCTATAGAAAATACAGATGAAAAAAAAAAATTGCTTGAAAGTGGCTGTCAGGGTAGAGTGGAAAAAGAGCCATATTTGACAACGGAAGACAGTGAAAGGAAAAAGAACTGGTTGATTCCCCTCCCCCTTTTAGTTGCCATTGTCCAGACTCGACGGCTGTAAATGTTTACACATCGCTATTTTTGTTTTCCGCCCGACATTTCAGCCTGCCTTTCTGTACAAGACATACGCACATCTGTTTGTCTAGAGCCCCACCTACCTCGTCTGCTATCCCCACCTCCCAGGAGGCCTTTCTCTATTATTGTCAGCTTGTGGGTATTATCTTTCTGTTTCTGCAAACAAGGGTAGGTGAATGAACTTGCCTACAAAACTGAGGAAAGAAAAACAGATTTAAAAAAAAAAAAAAAGTTGCTTCTTGCCGGACACATCAACGGACAATCACGCTTCCCACCTTGTGTTTATAATTATTCACTGTTATGATGACCTAACAAATCGGATGTTCGAACACGGGTAACTGGGAGCCATTTCGTCTTCTCAGGTCGTGGCACGCACACACAAACAAAATCGTGTAAAACAAACCGTCTCAAATTAATTCCAAATTCTCCAACTGAAAATTCTAAACAGGCTATACTTGTACACTGACGTGACCCACAGTTGTTTTTTTAATATCCTTTCAACCCCACGCAAGACGACAATGCCACTGGAACGCAAGGGGGTTACAAGGAGTGAAAGTGAATAAGAAGACTAAATGAGGAGAACTGGGGAAATGACCAAAGATGAACGGGATTCGAGAAGACGGAAGATGGTGATTGACGTTGCATTTAAATTTTTGAAGATTGTAGTTATCAGGGAAGCAAGAAATCGGAAGGGAGTTTCACAGGTGGGAAGTGTAAGAAAAGAAACTGATAGAGTAGAAATGGCGGTTGTATTTAGCTATTTTGAACAGTAAGCAAGTGGGACCTAGATGCCAATCTAGTAGCATGCTTAAATTCATTTAATCGGAGAATCAGGGGGAAAAAAGCTCGTCAGAGCTGTTATGAAAGTATTTGTAGAAAAGACAGAGGGAAGCCATGCCACGTCGGTAAGAAAGTGGCAGAAGTCGAGATGCCAGGTCAGGATCAATTAGATTACAGATCCTTCTTTGGATTTTGTCGAGAACCTTGCGATGATTAACAGGAGCACCAGACCAGATATGGCAGCAGTATTCAATGCACGGACGCATGGTAGATTTGAATATGTGCAAGATGAACTCTGGTACATTATTTACATTATTCGGACTATTCTCCTCATCTTTGTCGCCATGTTTATCACAACGTTTCGGCCGTTGTACGCTCCGGCCTTCTTCAGTTGGTTGGAATGTCGAACTGAACCCTTTATTTCGCTCAATGGGGTAGACTGTTCTAGTTCCACGTGCCAGGTTTATTGGATGTCAGTTATCAGTTATCTCCTGTTAATTTCCCTCTGAAAGTTCTCCACTGCCTTAACCGGGTATTGAACTCACACACTATGGGTTCTGTCACTGGATCTAACCAACGCCTTTATCCACTGTGCCATGTGTCCTTGAGTTCAATACCCGGATGCACTCAATTTGAATGTTAGCGATTGATATAAAAATATTTTTTTCCGAAATCGTTACCGTTTTTTGAGGAAACGAGTTTAAAGATTAAATTTAGGTTCAAAATAGTAGCGTTTGAATTTCCTTCCGGTGATCAGTAAAAGCCTTGTAGGCACAGCTTTATAAAATATATAATTTACTGAAGCTTTACAAATTGTATATGGAAAAGATGCATGGCACAAGCACATTATTACTAAATCATTGTGCCATCAAATAAGACCTTCATTTACTTCAAAGGGGTGTTATACTGAACAATTTAGCTATATTATGATGTAATATATTATACAGTGCAGTAGTTTTAGTGTGATTTTCTATAAACAATGCAAATTTCAAACATTTTGCTGATCATATTTTGTTTTTTTCAAAAATGTATTGCTGGTAATATTTTTTTTCCTTCAAAAATCTACTTCTGGTAATATTTTTTCTTCAAAAATTTATTTCTGGTAATATTTATTTTTTCAAAAATGTATTGTTGGTCATAATTTTTTACTAAGTATTTCTGGTATTAAAACCTATTTTTCATAGTGTCTTGACCCCAGTTTGGAGGTTAACTATTTGCCCATAGCTAGGACACCTAACAGGTGCTACCATCCCGGGTCGGGGTGGACCGAGAAACACCAGCAATTAAGAGGTGGTTCCACGCTCCTCAAAACCTCCTGATCAGAGGCCTTGCTGTCGGACATAGTTTATCGTCTTACCCAGGACGCGGATGTAGTTTATGGTCTTACCCAGGACACGTATGCAGTTTATCGTCATACCCAGGATCTAACACTTTCGCCCCAGCCCCTCAACCTCCGACGTCTTACTCTCTGGGTTGAGGTGTCTACTCGGTCCTAACCGAACTTAAGGGAGTGGCCGTAGGTCCCCTGAGCATCCGTAGATTATTCGACCGGCCCACTGGTTTAATCCTGCTTCCTGCCCACGTTGTGATTGGTTTGATTCAGAAAGCAGAAGTGCTGTTCATCCATTCACGGTCGACTGAAGATGTAGACACGGCTGGAGAGTCTGTGCTAAGAAATTTAGAATGCACCAAAAAATATATATATCTGCAGAAAGCCGGACAAACAACTATTCAATGTTTGAATTGTTAATGTCTTTTATATAGCAGAAAAGAATAGTATAGAAAAGAAACGGGTTACAGAGAAGAAAAGTTTATAGTGGCGTTCCTCCTCAGCAGAAGTAATAGTAGTAGTAATATTCGTGGTAGCAGAAGCAGCGGTACTTATATCAACAGTACATGTTAGCGGACGCTTTGTTCCAATCTCTGACGTCACTTCCTCTCCTCGACTCTCCACTGTTTCTAGCCCAACTATGCCCGGGCTAATTCTCTTCTCTAGTCTCGCCAAGAATTTTCTCCCGTCTCTCATGTAGCGCTGCGAACCGTATCGGTCGGCGCGGGTGGTCATGCGCGTGACGACATGCATACGACGACGACGCGCCGACCGATCACGGCCTCCCCCGTCTCTCTCTTCCGTCTGCCACTTTTCCAGCATAACTACGCGTTTATATAGAAAAAAAAAACCGGCTGGTCATAACCGACCCTCGACCCCACCACCTCGCACGCGATCATCACGAGGTTCTGGCTGCTTCAACCAAAGTCATGTGAATTCTAAAGTTCCTTCTTGCTTACTCAGCTCTCTTCCAAGTTTTAACCGATAAAAATTATTTCGACCATTTCATTGTCTTCTAATGAACCCTAGATCAGATTTCCCATCAGTAAACAAAATGCTCTGATCTAATTTCGCTACTCAGATCTACTCCAATTTCAATTAAAAAAAATACGTGTGTGTGTGTGTGTCTGTGTTTCCCAGACTCACTCTCTCTGTCACAGACCGTCAAACATTTTGTCTTATAATTTGTGCCCAGCTGTATTATGGTTTTATATAGACTTTTGTCTATTATTTGTTTTTATTAATTATGATCTAACAAAGCTTATTCATTGAGTAGCCATTTTGTAATCTTTGAACATTTTTTTACACAGTTTATTTTACTTATCGAATGCAGTAAAAGAAATTGCATTTTTTGCTCGTGGCGATTCCTAATTAGAATTCTGGTTTTATTTTACATTCAATTTATCTAATACATCAAAATATCGACTTTATTTGGATTTATTCTTGAAATAGTAAAATTTTTGAAGTCAGTTTGTAAGCCAAAAAAAAATAAACTACAGAAATTAGGCATTTCTGCACATTTGTCAGAAGATATTTTAAAACAAATGCTCAAAAATCGGTAAAAGATGTAAAGCTAATTTTTGGTGTGAGTACGTATCACATCAAACCCCAGCTTTCAGATCGAGTGCAATGTTGATTTTCTAAAAGAGAAAGTGAAAAATGAAATCCTGCCCTAATACAGTCACACACAGGCGGTGCCTGACGGACGGGGAATCCGATTTTATTTTATTTTTTTATTTATTTTTATTTTACCGTTTTTTTCCGTAATGTTTTATTGACTTTTAGATACTTTGGCTTTAGATTTGCTATAGTTATCTCCCTTATTTTCTGATAACAGCGTGTATGGACGTCCGCCATTGCAAAATTATGGACACCTGGCTGAGTGGTTAGATTGTTTCCTTTCTGCTCATGAGATCTGGGTTCGAATCTCGGCATGGTTTAAAAATATTATACAAACGCTTTTTTTTAACACTGTCGTAGATGTTTATATTAGGTGTTGCCAATTTGACTGACAAACGGAAGTTTATCTAATTTTTTTCTACGTATCTGTAGCGGCTTTTTTGTCTACGATAGTATTCACTAAAATTATGTTAAGTCTTCGTGTACGAAAGGTCAGTGTTAAATTTTTTTGGGTGGGGACTGAACGTGGTGTTTGCAGAGCAAGACTGGAAAATTTTGATGTCAGTTTGTAACAAAAACCTGTAGGAATTAGGTATTTTTGTATATTTTTTTAACGATCTTTAAAATTAAATGCTCAAAAATTGGTGAAAGCTATTAATTTAATTTTTGGTGTCAGTACTTATCACATTAAGCCCCAGCTTTCACACTGAGTGCAATGTTGATTTTTCTTTTTCTTTAAATTAAAAATCACCCTGCCCCAGTCGGCAGCTTCAGCGCAGATATTGTAGCAGAAACTTTTGTTCTGATTTGGCTCTTGTAAACATAGATGATGTTAAGAGGAGTCTGGTACTTATTAGATCAGTACAATGAACCAATTATTTCACCATCGTCTTTAACGAAGGTTCGAGAGATATGAGTTTCACTTAAGGACGGGCGTTTCTGCGCAGACGCGACAGAAAGTCTCTCAATGAAATAATAAACGCTAACGAGATTAGAGGCATACGTTTCTACTTTATTTAAGACTTTTCCTTCAGTTATAAAATTGGGAATTGTGCGTATCGTCTTTATCTGGAGGCCGGCAAAGTCGTCTTGTCTATTGTGGTATTTATGTAAGAGCCCGGCTACTTCGTAGGAAACATTGCGACTGAAGTGTTATAAAATTTATTCGCAGGCGGGTTGGGGGTCCTAAGATTTTATAAATTACAATGAAAGAGAAATCATTCCTTCTTATACTAAAGCCTCAATATTAATTAATGTTATTTACTTTTTATCCCTGTTGTAATCCTTTACATAAATAGTTTAATTAATTTAGACATCATATATATATATATATATATATATATATATATATATATATATATATATTATATATATGTTATGTATTATACATATTATTATATTATATATATGTTATATATATATATTATATATGTGATATATATTTTATATTATATATATGTATTATATATGTTATATCTGCATATATATTATTATATATACATATATTATTTAATTCTGGAGATATATATACATATATTATATATTATACGGAGATATATATACATATATTATTTATATATATTATATATATGCACCGATATACATATATATATATATATATATATATATATATATATATATATAAAAGTGAACATAGAAGTCAACACTTAGAGGCGACAGTCTGTTTCATGCTAGATGCAATCATCAGGCAACTCTAGCATGAAACAGACTGTCGCCTCTAAGTGTTGACTTCTATGTTCACTTTTATATTTACACACGCTCTATCTCTGATATTGACCACTTTATCCCATAAATATAGCAATAATATGTAGAATAAAGGGGTTTAAAAGAACCTTTTAAAACCCTTTATTCTATATTCAACACCATCACTGGATAAGACACCAGAAGTGTTGAAAGAAAATGGCTATTTTTGTAGTAATTTTATAACAAATTTATGTTATAATTTTCGAATAAATAATTATATTTGCTCTACTCTGTATTCAGCACTCATTTAAGAATAGTATTTGTTGGTTATTGGAATCTATTCCGTATATACCAATCCTATACTTTGTGCGTTTTGTTTTTTATCTCCCAGATATACTTAGAAAGCATTGTGCTGTTCGCATATTTACTATTTGTGAAAGATGTTTTGTGTACATAATTTCTTTGTTTCCAGGGTCCTTCAGTTACTCCTATGTATACTTTTTCTTCATTATCTGGTGATTTTATCGTGGCTTGGTAGATTACGTTGTTTTGTAAACAATTACCGTTTAAGGGACATTCGTTTTTTATTCTGCAGTTGCACGTGGGTTTAATTTTTTCGTGTGCTCACCACAGAACACACACAAAAAAAATTGTTCGTGTACTTACCACAGAACACCAAAAAGGTCAACAGGAAAAGAAATGTCATATGGTTCAACCCACCGTACAGCAAAAACGTAAAAACAAACGTAGGAAAAATATTCTTCAAACTCTTACACAAACACTTCCCGGAATCAAGCACCCTACACAAAATATTCAACAAAAACACAGTAAAAAACAAAAATAAAATTAAATAAAAACAAGCAAAATAATTTGACACAAATAAACAAATAAACGACTTCCGGTAAAATATCTGCCAAAATAGACTACCCACAATGCGCCACTGACCCGTATATATAAATAGTGTCCTGACGATTGCATCTAGCATGAAGCAGACTGTCGCCTCTAAGTGTTGACTTCTATGTTCACTTTTATATTTACACACGCTCTATCTGTGATATTCAGCACTTTATCCCATAAATATAGCACACTTTAAGACTATATTTCTTCATATATATATATATAAAATGGGATGACGATATATAATTTTTTATATATCAAGAACAATTTTAGGGGTAAGATGTATGATAAAAAATATATGACAAAGGGTACTTCTTAACAAACCCAACAAATCAAAATAAATTACTGGGGACGAACATATGTAAACCAAAAATATTTTTAACCGAAATTTTCTAAGAAAGAAAATTTCTAAAATAATTTAATTCATTTGTGAATAATTCCTGAAAATTTCATAAAAATTTAACAATTTTTTTTTTGATTTTTGCAAGAATTTCCAGATCGATGTGTTTTCCACTGGAAAAAAAAAATTCCTCTGCTAATCTTTGCCAAAAGTCCTGCTGACGCTTGAATTTCAAGGATTTTCAAAATTTCGAGCGTTCTAATACGAACCAAAAATGTAATTTAATAATCAAAAAATCCTTTGATCTTTCCTCTTAATAACAACATAAAGATATTGACGATAAATCTTTGTTTTTATTAAGTTTTGGGGTATTTTTTTTCAACATGGTATGCTAATTTTTTTATTTTATTTTTTAGCCAATCAGTAGTGGTACCTATATTCAAATTGTTGGAAGACTTTCCTTCCTTCCTTCCTTCCTTCCTTCCTTCCTTCTTTTTTTTTTTTTTTTTTTTTTGTATCTTGACCATAACAGCTGAAGGAGAATTTCGAAGAGAGGATTTTTTTGCTGCCTAGAAATATGTCATAGAACACCGACGACGCTCCCTCATAACAAAGACAAGTCTTTGGTAAGTGAGGGTGAAAAATAAACCCCGAATTTCGCCGGTGTAGGAAAGCAAAGAAAAATGTTAAGTATGAATATAAAAAGACACTGACAATTTGATTTAGTTCTTTATCTGTTTATTTATACCCCGACACACCAGACCCCCGTTCCCTGCCTGCCCGCCCCGTTTCTGCTAATTCCCCGATGTCTTGTTTTCTCACTGATAATACATTGGACATGTTATCTGCGAGAAAAATCCGTCACTGATTTGCGGGTTGTGGTCAAGAGAGTTGTGGCACGGGGTGGCTGTAATATAATACATTTTATTGAACAGTCGCTGCTCCCGATTTACAAACGCTCCCCCTATTTGTAAACGTCCAAGTGGCGATTTTCTTTTTCTTATTCTGTGCTTATGCCGTTTCTTTTTCTTACATATTTTGTAAGAAGCATTATTTTCCACTTATTTGGTGCCTATGTATATCTATATCTTAAAGGGACTCTTTTCCTTCAGTTTTCCAATTTTTTTTTACTTTTCAAGTGCAAATAAGTAACCGTTGTTTCTGGCATACAAGCCACACTTTTTTCCTAAAAATACCCTGAAAAATACGTGTACGTCACCCAAGACGAATGTAAGGCAACGACCAGGCTCAAATAAACTTGGATGGTCACCCAATTGGCTTCACTGATAGGGACGTGGATTTGTGTGTTGAGTCATTACACTATAATGTTATCTATCTAATTCAGCCGTTTATATGATGCAACCTCAGTATTTAGCTGTTATAAGTATTTCCAAGACTATAAGCCTTCCTGGAGCCGAGCTATAAGCTTAAGCATGCTCTCTTCACCCTGAAAAATATGTGTACGTTACCCAAGACGAATGTAAGGCAACGCCTAGGATCAAGTAATCTTGGACGCTCACCTAATTGGCTTCAATGATAGGGACGTTGATTTGTATGTTGAGTCATTACACTATAATATTAGCTATCTATCTAATTCAGCGGTTTATATGATGTAACATCAGTACTTAGCTGTTACAAGTATTTCCAAGACTATAAACCTTCCTGGAGCCGAGCCAGAAGCTTAAACATGCTCTGCGGCGGGAGCCTTTCTTCTCTTGACTAGTATGTCATTGCCATACAAACAAAATCGGACGAGTGATTAATGTAAACAATACGTTGCCCCCATATATTAGGAACGCGTGGTGAATATGTTGGCATTCGAGAATTACTTCTTTTTTTTTTCTTAGAAATTTCTTTCCAATATTAGGGTGCGCCTTCCATGCCGAAAAATACGGTGTATACATTTTATTGATCAGGGAACGATCAGTCGCTTCTCCTAATTCACAGACGCTCCCCCTATTTACAAACGTCCTAGTGACGGAATTTCAGAAGAAGCCTGTAAGATACAATTCTATAATTTCTTTCATATCCCTTACCGTCTTCGTGAGCAGCAGCAATGTAAATTATTGAAACTGAACGGCAAAAACGCTAAAACGCGCGGCAAAACGTAAGAACAGGTGTTTCTTCTATGTATCGTCTTCCTTCAGGAAGTGGGCGATCATGGCTCTCCACAACGCCCCATCCATTTTATTTTTTTTAATGTTAACTGTCTAATTCAGCCTTTCATATGATGTAACCGCAGTACTTAGCCGCTACAAGTATTTCCAAGACTATAAACCTTCCTGGGGCCGAGCCACAAACTTAAACATGCTCTGTTTACGAGCAGCGGCAGGTGACTTTCAATGTTTGCCCCTTTGCCAAGCCCCTTCACCGTTCCACCGTCCATGCATACAATCTGGTCAGATTTAAGTAATTTTTTTTTCCTATCAATCATTCTTTATAATCACTTGACATCACAAATTTTCAGTAATTTACCCACCCACCCTCTTTTGAACAGAAGCAGATGTTTGTCTCTTGTTTCCTGTTTAGGATTTAGTTTCCGGTTCCTTCTAAAATCTACTTCAATTCTATTCGAACGTTTCCGCCTTAGCTCTGCCATTTTATTTACTATTTTTTCCTTCAATAGGAGTAGATAGATTTGCCCCTTGTTTCCTGTTTAGGATTAGGTTTCCGGTTCCTTCTAAAATCTACTTCGATTCTATACTTCTAACGTCTCTGTCTTAACTCCGAAATTTTATTTACTATTTTTTCTTCAATAGGAGTAGATAGATTTGCCTATTGTCCGGTCCACACTCCTCTCTGATCTTTTGAACAGGAGTAGAGGTGTATCCCTTGTTTCCTGTTTAGGATTGGGTTTCCGGTTCCTTCTAAAGTATTTTCCTTGTCTTTCGCTCCCAGTAGCCTATTGCGTCTTAGTGGCATTCTTGCCTTGCTTGGGGTGAACTGATAATAAAATAAAGTTAGCTTGAAAGTTATGTTTCTCTGTTCTTTTTTTTCGGCATGTCTTGCATCAGATTCTCCAAGTCTTCCTTCCTCGTCATGTGTCTAAGAAATTTCATCTGTTTCTTTCTTAGTATCAGCCTCCTTGTTGTTTCGTTGCTTTTCGATTATAGTATTCTCAGCATCTTTCTGTAGAACCGCATCTCTGTTGCCTAAGTCTTCTTTGACTTCCATGAGACAAAGGGAGCCCACCTGCAACCAAAACGCTATCATTTAATTTTCCTAACAAATAAAACTTTCGAAAAATACATATAGAAAAAAGTGTACAATTAAATATTTTGTGGAAAAAAATGAGTATTTCGTAGTAATTGCACTATACATATTGCTGTCCGATAAATGTAAATACAGAATCTGATAATTTAATTTTTTGCTTTTTTATTTTCATTTTCAGTAATGTATATAATAAATGTCAATGTCAGTGTGTCCCACTTTTTCAATTAAAGGGACACAACTCTCAATAGATCATCTTCTATATAATAAATACCAATGTCAGTGTGTCACTGTGTCACACTTTTTCAATTAAAGAGACACAACTCTCTAACTTTCAATAGCTCATGTTACAGAAAATTCGGATAGCCAAATTTTCATTAATGCGATTGTTTTAGGCTATTTTTGTACTTGACTTTTTGCGACAAATTTTCTTGTACGATAACAATTTTTCTAACTTGGAAATAAATTTGGGAATAATTGAAATTAATTGCGAAATCCAGCGAAGGTCACTCATAAAATAAAAATAATTATTTGTACGGAAAGTAAGGACCTACGTACATCAAAGTGTTTTTTTTTTAATTAAGTGTCGGCAGAAGAATTATCGTTAAACTTTTAAAAGGTAAACTTAAATATTAATGCAGTACTTAAATGCAGCGAACAATTTTGAGTTCTTCTGTAGTTTATTATTGCCTATCGCATATGGCAGCAGTATGCTTCGCAAAAAGCAATCTCCACCAACAGAGGACCAGATTGCAATCAAAAGAACCAAGGCTGCAGCGAGGAAAAGAAAGACCGGTGCAAATGAAAACCTAGATAAAACGGCAGCCAGGAGAGCTTCCAATGTTGAGAATAAGCAAAGACTTAAGGACTCTCAAACTCCTGAACAAGCCGAAAGCCCAATCAAGAGCGCTTCGCAGGAGCTATCTTAAATGCCGCCCGATATGGCGGCTTTTAAGCTAATTGGTTGATATTTTGAAATAGTTTGCTGCACAATTTACAAATTAACAGATAGTTTAAAAGCACAAGAAAGCATTGCATGCAGTCCGCTATATTAAGAGCAATTGTTTGTGTTCATTCGATGATTGTTCAAATCTGCCAATAATTGCTTCTGCATCCAATTCATCTAACAATTCCTTTTCAAAATGGATAGCAACATTCATGATGACAAATTGTTACCAAACAGCGAATTTCTTAACCTTGTCTTTATGATCTTTAACTTTAAAAATGTCCTCTCATATTAGACTTCAGTAAATAGTAGTATGCAGACCAATTTATATAGTTATTATTCTTTTTTATTACACTGGTCTGTGTTTGTTTCTTTATTGCATTTTTATTTTATATAAGGGGCCTATTCCATCATGAACCCTAATTACCATCGGGCAAGCTGACACCCTGGCCGGTCCGCTACTGGCCTGGAACGAGACATAGTTATTGGTCCCTTGCCGCGAATGACCAACGGTTTAAAACTGTAAGTGGAGCCGTTTCTCTTGGGAAGCTTGTTGGTCACTTTATTCCATAGCCAAAGGATTTTAACAGCACTAAATATAATGTTAGCTAGCAGTTTTTGGACCTTTATTGTTGAAGACGTCTTATGGTCTTATGTAGGTACACACACACACATATATATATATATATATATATATATATATATATATATATATACACGTGTGTGTGTGTGTGTGTGTGTGTGTGTGTGTGTGATTAAAAACCACATACCCTCTTCAGCCTACATTAATTTGAACATGAGTGAGTAATTGAAAAATGTAACCATAATAAATACAGGGTGTCCATAAAGTTCGTGTGCACTTTAAAAAATTTATAACTTTATTTGCATTTGCGATAGAAATAATTAAATCTATATTTTTTAAGGTTTTATTGAAATTTTATTTAAGTTTCCACATGTCCTCCATCATTAGTAATACAAAGGGTAATACGATTTTGCAGTTCACGGAAAACATTTGCCAACTGATTTACAGTAATGCCTGAAATCACATTAGTTATTTTAGCTATACTTAAAACTAGGTACATTAAACACTATAACATTTTTTACAGATTTTTTCTATCGCAAATACAAATAAAGTTATACATTTTTTTAAAGTGCACACGAACTTTATGGACACCCTGTATTTGGTCTTGAGCCAGGCTTAGCTAAGTTTATCAGACGTGAGACGAAGAGGGGGAGAGAAAAGAGATAGAAAACGAAAGAAAGAAAAAGAGACCGACAAAAAAGAAAGTGCAATCCAAGAAAACAACCATTATTAGTTTTACTCCATCGAAAAACTGTGTCAAAAACTGTTTAAATGACGAGACGGCAGGTTTATTCTTGGGAGAGATAAAAAATAACAATTAAAAAAAAATAAAGATTAAAAATAAATAAAATGTCATTGTATCCGTATCTGATGATTTCGTCTTCCTCGCCGATTAAACCCAAGTGACACTTTTTTTTATCGGATTTTGGTGTGATAAGGTTTGAAATTGTGCAAATAATTTAAGCTCTACGAGACACCAGATGTCAACCCAAATTTGGAGGATTGTGAGAAAAAAAAATGGCTCACTCAGATACCGGAGTTTAACGCTGATTACTTCTTCGAATTAAGTCCCTTTTACATATGGATGCAACGATTTCACAATCATTTTTATTTTTTAATCATTTCACTTCAAGCAAGGCAATAAAGCTACGAAGACGCGGAGGGGGGGTATTGAGTATTAGTATTACAGACTATGAGGGAAAAAATTCTCTTATGGATAGAAAATAATAATACAGAGAAACCCAAATTAGAGCCTGTGTTAATGTATATATAATAGACCAAACCCAGATATAAGAGAAACCCGGATATAAGAGACTTCTTCTCCGGTCCCGACAACTCTCTTATATCCGGGTTACACTGTATAACAATAACTAATAAGACAAGATAACGATTGACATTGTGCGTAATCTTTTTGAAGATCAAACTTTGAATGGGAAGCAAGAAGCCGGAAAAGCGTTCCACAAGCGAGAAGTGTGAAAGAAGAAACTGTTAACATAGAACTTACGGAAACATCTAGCCATTTCAACTGTAAAATGATGAGACCTAGCTGCCAATCTAGTACTGCGCTTAAATTCATAAAGTCTACGTACCGTAGAGGAAAGTTCGTCAGACCAATTACCCTGAAAGTATTTATAGAAAAGGCAGAGTTCAATTCCTATTTTTCTTCCTTGTGTCGTGTCCCTTTGGGGCGTTGACGTTCATAGCTCTCTACAACTTCCTGTTCTTTGTAGCGCTGAGTAAAAATTTGTCTTTTCGCTATCGCTCCTTATCCCTGTTCTGCTAACAATTTACACAAGCTCGTTAGGCAGGGGTTATGCCCTGCTTTTCTCTAACCTTTTTGCCTTCAATGTTTTCATTTTATCTAAAACAACATCGTTACTCGCACGTTCGGTCCATGGTATCCTCAGCATCCTTCTGTGTTTAAATTTTCGCGCTTGCTTGATGTTTCCAATACGTTTATTTCAATATATTGTTATAATATTGTTTATTATTATTATTATTATTATTATTATTATTATTATTATTATTTCCTTTGATGTCTGTTGTATACACATTTCATTCCGGGTCCCAACCAGTGACCGAAGATCAGAAATAGCTTCATGGCATTTTCCACTGATCATTTTCGTATATAAAAAAAGCCTAAGATCGCATACATTTTACCTAGACAAAGCTCTTCGTAATATGTGAGCTGTACATGTGAGTACAATGTTTTATATTTCTCTAAGACACGGACTACCAGGAATCCATTCATTGAGTCTATCGGGTCCTTTTCCAATCAACCCGAGGGCTCCAACTACAACAGAAATTATTGATGTCCTCATGTGCCACAATTTTGAGATTTCCTTTTCAAGATCCTTGTATTTTGATAGTTTTTAAGATCTACAAACCGTCCTGGGTATGACGATAAACTACATCCGCGTCCAGGGTAAGACGATAAACTACGTCCAGCAGCAAGGCCTCTGATCGGGAGGTTTTGAGGAGCGTGGAACCATCTCTTAATTTGATGATCCCAGATCCCTGATCCCTGATGTTCCCAGGTCCACCCTGGCCCAGGGTGGTAGCACCTGTTAGGATCCCAGCTATGGGCAAATAGTTAACCCCGAACTTGTATAAAAATAGGTTTTAATACCAGAAATACTTTGTAATAATAATAATAATAATAATAATAAAATTATTTCCAGCAATAATTTTTGAAGGAAATACTATTATCAGCTGTACTTTAAAAAAAATACCAGCAATACAAACAGTTATACATTGTTTGAAAAAAAATATGACCAGCTATAGATTTCTTCAAGGAAAAATATTCCCGGAAATAGATTTTTGAAGAAAAACATATTACCAGCAATAAAAAATTTGTCGGCATTAAATAACCCATTGAGGTGTTGATATGCCGTAAAACAAAACAAAACAAAACAAACCTAAACACATACATATTTACATATATATATATATATATATATATATATATATATATATATATATATATATATATATATATTGGAAGTACAATGAATCAATTTAAAAAAGATTTCTTACAAAGAATACATATTCTATTCATACGAATCTATCCTAAAAATGATGTCGGCATTAAATAACCGATTGAGGTTGATATGCCGTAAAACAAAACAAACCAAACTAATCTAAACCAAAGAATACATATTCTATTCATACGAATCTATCCTAAAATTTTGTCGGCATTAAATAACCCATTGAGGTTGATATGCCGTAAACCAGAAAACAAAACAAAACAAACAAGATCTTCAAAGCACATTAATATCTGTAGGAACTGCTATGCCAATAAGAAAACACATTCTGTTTTTACGGTCTTTGATCACAATGTCTCGGCGATTAGCTTTGATTGTTCTGCCTGTGGTGGTGGTGGTGGTGGCGGCGGCGGCGGTGGTGTTGTTGTATTATTATTATTATTATTATTATTATTATTTCTTCTTCTTCTTCTTCTTTTGATGTCTGTTGTATACACATTTCTTTCCGGGGTCCCAACCAGAGACCTAAGGACAGAAATGGCTACATGACATTTTTCGCGGATTATTTTTGTAACTCCCCCGCCAAAAAATCCCTAAGATCACACACATTTTACGTAGATAAAGTTCTTTGTAATGTGTGATCTCTACTTGTGAGTACATTGTTTTGTATTTGTTTAAGGCATGGGCGACTAGGGATCCCTTCAATGAGTCTATGGGGACTTTTTCCAATCAATCCGAGGGCTCCAACTACAACTGGAATTATTGATGTCTTCATGTGGCACGTTTTTGGTATTCCCACGTCAAGATCCTTGTATTTTGATCGTTTTTTTTGTTTTGTTTTTTTTAAGATCTTCAAAGATACATAAAAATCTGTAGACTGCCATGTCTAAAAGAAAGCACATTCTGTTTTTACGGTCTTTGATTACGATGTCTGGACGATTAGCTTTGATTTTTCTATCTGTGTGTATTATTATTATTATTTATTTATTATCATATATTACACTGTTTACATTATTCGGACTATTGTCCTCATCTTTGTCTCCATATTTATTACAATGTTTCAGCCGTTGTACACTCCGGCCTTCTTCAGGTGGTTGGAATGTCGAACTGAACACTTTATTTCGCTCACTGGAGTAGACTGTTCTAGTTCCACGTGCCATGTTTAATGAATGTCAGTTATCAGTTATCTCCTGTTAATTTCCCTCTCCAAGTTCTCCACTGCCTTAACCGGGTATTGAACTCACACTCTTTGGGTCCTGTCACTGGATCTAACCAACGCTTATCCACTGTGCCACGTGTACAGCAAAGTAAAAAAAGGATCGTCTAATATATTAATTTATTATTTTATTAATAATTTTCGACAGGTTCAATAACTTTTAATAATTATTGAATTTTTTTAGGGATTAAGATGTATTTTGTATTTCTTCTCTCCGACGTTATGATTATATTGCTTAGCCCAGAGTAGAGGTTGTCCAGACTGAGATGGGAAGGGAAGGTATTATTCCAATGTCTTACTTCAAACTCTCTCAAATTATGTGTGTGAGTGTGCGCGTGTGGCAATATGCACATTAAATGGCATACGCACATGCAAGTGAATTCACGCACACCACAAACATACGTGCACACATTGTTCTTCTCGCGCATGTAAAAGCACACGCAGTGTGTTACGGACAGACAATCAGATTTGCTTTTATAACATATATAGATTTCTGAATTGCCTTTTTCCTATGTTGACCGCTGATAAGTGAAATCATGACAAACGAAAATCGCTGATAAGGAGTCCTCTAGACTGGGATCGCTAAAAAAATCTTTTTTCAGAGACTCCATGCCCACCTTGTATGAATTGGCACCTGCCCTACCATCTACCTCCCTTTCACCCCCTAATTTATCACTTTATCACTCCTATCACCTTCCCCTGACTGGTGTTTCTCTCCTGTAAAATCCAGTAATTACAGGAAGGCTCACGTTGCAAACCCAAGATATTAATTCCTGCTAAGCAGAGTCCCTGATAAGGGTCTTGCTTGTCTGTTGGCCTGACAAGCAGATAATGGAAATTCCGGGTATGGTGAGGCTGTGGCCAGAGTATTAAACCCTTCATGATCCCAAATCTACTTTTTTTTTAAAAACAAGATATGGAGTTCACAATGGTTAGGGGGTTAAGCTTAACTAAGTATGACACAAGGTTAGAGTACTGTAAGCACTCGTCGAGGTTCATACACGGACCTGTGTCCACCTGTTAAACAGGAAATCTTAATTAAATAAAAATATTAATAATAATTCTGCTTAAACACGCAGGTTTCGACTTTAAATGATGTAAATTGTAATATCTGTTCTCCTCATCTCTAATGTCAATGGCAACATTAGCTGCTTCCTTATAAGGAAACATTCGGTATTCATTGACAGTACTATGTTAATTACGCTTTTCTTTGCTCTCTGGGCATCGGACTGGAATCAAAGTGTAATATCTGTTCTCCTCATCTCTAATGACAATGGTAACAGTATTTTCAATGGTTTTATCGATCTATGCGTAATTAAAATCGGCTATTGTACGTATAAAAGAGTGTACGGTCACTAATACTATTTTTCAAAAATGTTTTTAAAAGGGTCTGAAATGTTTCTAAAGTGTTTAGGATGAAAGTTTAAAGCATGTGGGGTTTTAACAATTAAAATAAGTACTTATAAGCACTTTTTTAGTGGGTAGGGGGGTACAAGTATTCGTGGATTCTAACTATCCGCGACCGGTTCTGGTCCCTAACCCCCGCGGATACGGGGGGACTCACTGTATTCCATTTTGATCGCGTGGAAAGAGGGCGAAAGACGCTGCTTTTGGTTTCAGTGAGAAAATGAAAGAAAGAACGAGGGAAGGTAGAAGTGGGGGGGGGAGAGAGAACCAGATGAAGCTGATAAGAACGGATACTACACCTTCGAGAAGCCATGTTGACCGCGATGAAAACACCATCTTTCAGACGCACAGTATCGAATGACGGGAACCGCGTAAGGCAATCGCCAAAAATCCAGTTACCATAAATAAAATAAAAAAGGGCTGAATTATTTTTAAATTATCATTAAGAGGACTGCTCATAAGAGCGGGTGGGGGATTTGGCTAAAAATAAAGAAAGGGAGATAGAAGTGTTTAACGTCTCCGGCTAATGCATCGTAAATAATGGACTATTCCGTTTTGACTGCGTAAAAAACAAAAAACAAACAGAAGCCACAGTCGACGGACGGACGGACGGACGGACGGACGGACGGACGGTCGGAAGTAAGGAAGGAGAAAAGAAAGTTGGAGTTGGGGGAAGAAGGAGGGAGGAGGGAAGAAGGAGGGAGGAGGGAAGAAGGGTGAGGAGGGGGTGAGGAGGGAGGAGGGGAAGGGAAGAAGGAGGGAGGAAAGAAGAAAGAGTCTGTTTCAGTGAAATGGAAAAAGTTGTCACTTTCAAAATCTTTTCATTTGTACCCCCTTACTTCTTAAAATGATGACCGGCCTTCATATTTATGGTTGTTAGTGCAATATTTTGTTACAGTTAAGCTGAAATATTTAACTATGCGATAGGGACATTTTTAAGGATATTTTATTAGGTATTTTAAATAAGTCACCGAAAAAGAAAACAGCATAGCATGATGAAAAAAGGCCCCAAACTTAATAAAAAAAGTTTTATCGTGAAAAAGTTTATGTTATTCATAAGAAAGAAGACTAAAGTATTTTTTAAATTATTTTTAAAAATTTTTTATTCCTTTGTAGCAAGTTTGAATTTTTTTTTTTTTTTTACGTCACCGGTCGGGTATTTAGCATTAGATTTTTTTATCGCTTTTTTCAATTGATTTTTAGTTTGTTGTGTTTTACGGCATATCAACTTCAACGAGTTATTTAATGCCGGCAACTTTTTTTTCCTGGTAATATTTTGTTTTGTCAAAAATCTATTTCTGGTAATATTTTTTTTCCTCAAAAATGTATAGCTGGTAATATTATTTAAAAACATGTATTGCTGGAAATATTTTTTTTTAAACGTATTGCTTGTAATATTTTTATTTTTTTTAAACGTATTGCTTGTAATTTTTTTTTTTAAACGTATTGCTGGTAATATATTTTTTTCAAATATATATTGCTGGTAATAGTTTTTTTTTTCTTCAAAAATTTATTTCTGGTAACAATTCTTTTACATATCTCTGGTATTAAAAACCTTTTTTTTACGCTTTTATAATGCTTTTTACCTCAGTTTCGAGGTTAACTATTTGCCCATACCTGGGACCCTAACAGGTGCTACCACGCCGGATCAGGGTGGGCCTGGGAACACCAGCAATTAAGAGGTGGTTCCACGCTCCTCAAACCCTCCTGATCAGAGGCCTTGCTGCTGGACGTAGTTTATCGTCTTACCCAGGACACGGATGTAGTTTATCGTCATACCCAGGACGGTTTTTTCAGTTGAAAAACATTAATTTGGAAATTCTTACAAAAATCAAATGAATGTCGGATTTTAATAAAACTTTCAGAACTTATTAAAAAAATGAATTAAATTATTTTAGATATGTTTGCTGTTTAGAAAGTCATGCTAAAAATATGTTTTCACATGTTAACCCCCCTTATTTAATTTTATAAAAACTCGAAACCTCACCTATTAGTATTTTTGTGATTTTTTAATTAAATGCAGGAGACTTTGAAGAATATAAATAATCGATTTTTGTTTTGTAAATCGAGGAGTGTTTCTACTCAAGCTTTAGCTCTGAATTGTAATATACAAAACCCAATAAAATTAAGACATTATTTAATTAAAAAAATGGCTTTTAATGACTTTTATGAATAATATATGTTAAGGACATTATTGTCTGAAGCCAAAATATTCTTCTCAATGAATTGTTTTCTCTTTTTTTTTTCAATTTTAAATATAAAATATGATAAAGTTGTTAAATATTTTATTGTTATAAAACTCGCCATGAGTTTATTCAATCATTAATTTAACCCTAGAACACTAACCATCAATTAAAGTTACACCACTACTAACCTTGGGTATATCATACCCGATTTTGAAAATATCAAAAAAAATATTAAATATAAATCTTTATTTGAAATATTTTACATGCAGGCACTTCAAACTTTGTACTTTGAGTTAACCTTAATAGGAACTGAAAAATATATTATTTAGGTAAGAAAATCAGGTACTGAAAATTGTAATTAAAAATAGGAATATTTGCGCAGGGTACTATATCCCCATGGTTAGTGTTCTAGAGTTAAGAATTAGGATTCATCATAAAATTAAAATAGGAAAAGCTTGAAATTTTTATAAGTCTTTCTAGTTATTGCTATTATCATATATAAGTATTGTAAGTATAAACTATAAACAAACAAAAAGAAAACCAGTGACCGAATTCTCATATAATATATGTGTGTGTGTGCTTTAATGATAGGTTTAAATACAGTTGTCATGTCGACACCAGAGATAAGAGGGGTCCATGATCAACCACTAAAGGAACATACACTTGTGATTAACATACTTTGCAGTGCCTGTTTTTATCAAATCTTTTCTCCCCCAACCTTCGTCGAGAATAAACATGTTGCTCCAGGGTGAGAGCTTGGGGTTATTACCGTACAGACACCCAAATCGAGTTGATGATTCAGTTCCCCCTCAAAAAAAAAAAAAAAAATAGAGAGAGAAAAAGAGAGAGGGGGGCACGGTAGAGTAATCGATAGCGGCTCGGATTGAGGAATCGGAGAGCCGAGTTCGAATTCCAGTCGAATCCATTACATCCATGTGGTAATATGCTTGGGAAAGGTATGAATCCTCTTCTTCTCCCCAGCAGCTAAAATAGCAGGAGAGACCGGGTTCTATAGCCTTGGAGGGAAACTGGTCTACCGCAGAAAGAAATGGCAACCTAGTGCGGGAAAAAAAATCTGCCTCGTTAGTCGTGCATCAAAAGATACATGATCGCCTACGCGTGTATCACGCATGAGACATAACAGACTGAAATTCACTTACATGCTAATACCCTTGGGAAAGCTATGGGTAAATTGAATGACAGATTGGGTTCTGTAGCCTTAAATGGCAACCTACTGCGGAAAAAAAAATCTGCCTCATCAGTCATGTATCGAAAGATACATGATCGCCTAAGGGTGTATCACGCATGGCATATAAGAGATTGATATTCACTTACATGCTAATAATACTGAGAAAGGTATGAATCCTCTTTTTCTCCCCGCCAATTATGGGTAAATAGCAGGACAGACCGGGTTCTATAGACTTGGATGGCAACTGATCTACCATACAAAGAAATGGCAACCTACTGCTGGAAAAAATCTGCAGGAAAGATACATGATCGCCTACGCGTGTATCAGGCTGACATAACAGACTGACTCAAAAAGAAAAATTTTGCGATGATTCGTTGTCCTTAAATTATGTCGGGTAACAATTCTTAGTCCTTATTATATATATTTGGATTCATACAAACGCACAGGCGTGCACACACACATATAGATAGAGATATATTGAATTGAGAAATGAAACCGACAGTTACCATACATGGATGATTTATGTGTCCACATTGTATGTACAAGCTAACACGCTTCTCTCCAGAAATATAACGAACTTTTAAAACTTTATATACCGTCTTTTGTACATAACACGAGAAAGTTTGAACGAAAATTAAAAGCAAAAGAAGATTTGTTGTATAATTAAGGTTACCTCCACGAGATCGCTAAAAAAATGAATACGTGATGAAAACATGCTTCAAATGTAATGAAAACATAGTTTTATCGTCAAGATTTATGTTCTTATTAAGAGGAAGGATCAGAGTATTTTTAAAATATTTAATTAAACTTTTTAGTCCTTTTCAGAACATTAGAAGATTTGATTAAAAGAAACTTGTTTTTTCTGGCGTCAGCGGCTGTACTAATTTTTAGCAGAGAAAATGTTAACCTCTTTTTTTTTTTCGCGGTAACAGACACATTAATTTTGAAATTCTCGCAAAAATCAAATAATTATCGGATTTTAATGAAATTTTCAGGACTTATTCACAGGCGAATGAAATTATTTCCGAAAATTTTTTATTAGAAAATCTTGGTAAATAATTTTTTTTTTTTCATTTTACATGCTTCTCCCCCTTATGAAAGCTTAAGAAATTCGACATGATAATTTTCAGTGATATAATAGTTAAAAGCAGACTTTTTTTGAAGAATTTAAATCACCGATTTTTTTTTTCCAAGTTGGACCTGGTCTTAGCAAAAATCCGTTTTGATTCGAAAAATAAAAAAGCACAATAAAATATTATTTAATTAGAGAAGCTTTTAATTACTTTTATGAATAATATAAAGACAATATTGTCGGAAGAAAAAAAACAACACTTTTTTGATGAAAAATTAATTTTTTACAAGATTTGTTTTATTTTTTTTTTAAATTGAATAATTTATAAAAAATTTAATCTGTTAAAGCTCAATTTCGATGAGATAATTTTTAGGGAATATTGTTAAGTAAAACTATATTTACTAATCATATATTTTAAAGCTTGTTACGATCTGAAGACCCCGACTATTTTAAAAAGAATTTCGATTTATTTTTATATATGTATATACATGCAGAATTTCTGAAGTATGGACGTACAAAACGATAAATCTATTTTGAAAAGTCCACGTGTTTTAATGGTTCTCCTCCATTACGGGGAAAAAAGAACAAAACCCTATGATAAGTGTCGTCTGCTACACCATAAATAACTATGAACACGTTCGGCGGTCAGTCGATTAACACGTCAGAGAAACAAGACACCGTGCTTAGGAAATACTTGGGTACAACATTTTATGCTATAAGTAAGTATTATTTGTTTCAAATCAGAAAAAAACTTAACTTTAAATTTGTTAATTTTCCTCAAATAACGTTTCAGAAATATATATTTTATTTTTGCAGGATTTTTAAAACGGAAAATTAAGTTTTGTTTACAAATGTCTAAAAAATGGCTGACGTTATCGAGTTTACTGAACAAAAAAATGCGTGTCTATTTCAATATGATTTCTGTCTGAAATGCACCAAATTTGGTTTGGTTTATTTTATGGCATATCAACCACAATGGGTTATTTAATGCCGACAATTTTTATTGCTGGTAATATTTTTTTCCTTCAAAAATTTATTGCTGGTAATAATTTCTTACAAAGTATTTCTGGCATTAAACCTATTTTTACATTTCCATCGCGTTTTAACCCCAGTCTGGGGGTTAACTATTTGCCCATAGGTGGGACCATAAGAGGTGCTACCACCTCGGGTCAGGGTGGATCTAGGAACACCAGCAATTAAGAGGTGATTCCACGCTCCTCAAAACATCCTGATCAGAGGCCTTGCTGCTGGATGTAGTTTATCGTCATACCCAGGACGGGAAATGCACCAAAGTATTTTGCTTATGTGTATAGTAAAGTTAATTCTTTCGCTTTCATTTAAAGCTAAACTGAAAGCCCCAGGAAAGCTTTTAGATTTTTTAAAATTCATTTTTAATGATTACATATATATATATATTTACGTATACCAAATTCAAGGTACACATTTTCTGAAATTGTAACTCAGCTATAAAACAAAAAAAACACACAGACTAAAAACAACTCTTATTTGAAATAAGAAGATTGCACAATAGATAAAACACAAAGTAGACAGGTGTTGATAACAGTTGTTTACTAAAGGTATTTGATATGTCGGCAATATTTTATTTTTTATTTATCTATTTTTTGTTGCGAGCCAGCGTAACTAAATGTCTTTTTGTCTCAAAGACAGGAAATTCACCGCAATTGATTAGAAAAATGAATAAAGGGAATACACAAGATCTGTCATGTTTTGATAACATCAATGTTACAAGAAAGCTCCTTTCCCCGAAAATTCGAAAATCGGTGTTAAAACGGAAATTACAAGAAACGCGTAAAAATGGCTGAACATCCGGTTCATTTCTAATTCTTTCATGTCGGAGGAAAAATTAAGTATTTTAACGTAAGTGAACTAAAATAGGATATTGAGATTTTAATGTAGGTACCTCCACTTGGTGGCGTAAAAAACAGGATAGCATGATGAATAAAAAGCCCCAAACTCAATAAAAACAAAGTTTTGTCGTCAAAATGTTTATGTTATTATTAAGAGGAAAGACCTAAGTATTTTTTTTTAATTTAATTTTTTGAAATTTTTTACTCTTTTGTAGCACATTGTAAATTTCAGTTAAAAATCTTGTGTATTTTTTTGTTTTTTTACGTCAGCGGCGGACCAAAGATCGAGGTCAAGTTTTATTTGGCATTTCTTTGAGTGAAAAATTCATTGATTTGGAAATTCTTGCAAAATTCAAATAATTGTTGGATTTTAAATGAAACTTTCAAGACATATTCAGAAATGAATTAAATTATATTTGAATTTTTTTTTCTAGAAAATCTTAGTAAAAATTTTTTTTTTTTTTAACATGTGACCACTTACTTAATTTCATGAAATTTCAAGATATTAAATTTTTAGGGGGATTTTATTATTATTATTATTATTATTAGTTAAAAACATGCTCCTTGGAGAAAGTAAATTTTTTTTTATAAAACAGTAACCAGTTTCATCGAAAACCTGCTCTGAAAAAATGTAATAAAAGTTTTATTGCATTAGTTATATTATAAAAAGTTTTATTGCGTAACTTGGTTTTAAGCCCCGCGCTATATAGGTAATAAAAATTTACCGAATAGTGTTATTTCGGTGTAAATTAACATGCTAAATTCGAAAATAACAAAGAAATTTTCATAAAATCTACCGTTTAGGAGCTATCAACAATAAATTTCGGACACATTTGCGTTACGTTACGGCACGTCAGCCATTACTGGCGTTGTTTGCATACATTCGCTGCTGATCAGATTTACCCGGAAGATTACATTGTCAACAGTTTTTTTTTCGGTTCGTATTTCACTGAATTACTGCGCAATTAAGAACTCATTGCATGCCCAATCAAAACAGGTTATTCTACAGCAAATATCTGAAAACGGCATCAGTAATGGCAGTAATTGAACTTTTATTGCCGATAACTCCAAAACGGTAGATTATATCAATTTCTTTATTACATATATATATATATATATATATATATATATATATATATATATATATATATATATATATATATCTTAATGATATATATATATATATATATATATATATATCTTAATGATATATATATATATATATATATATATATATATATATATATATATATATATCTTAATGATATATATATATATATATATATATATATATATATCTTAATGATATATATATATATATATATATATATATATATATATCTTAATGATATATATATATATATATATATATATATATATATATCTTAATGATATATATATATATATATATATATATATATATCTTAATGATATATATATATATATATATATATATATATATATGTATATTTTTATGATATATATATATATATATATATATATTTTTATGATATATATATATATATATATTTTTATGATATATATTTTTATGATATATATATATATATATATTTTTATGATATATATATATATATATATATATATATTTTTATGATATATATATATATATATATATTTTTATGATATATATATATATATATATATCTTTATGATATATATATATATATATATATATCTTTATGATATATATATATATCTTTATGATATATATATATATATATATATATATCTTTATGATATATATATATATATATATCTTTATGATATATATATATATATATATATATATATCTTTATGATATATATATATATATATATATCTTTATGATATATATATATATATATATATCTTTATGATATATATATATATATATATCTTTATGAGATATATATATATATATATATATCTTTATGATATATATATATATCTTTATGATATATATATATATCTTTATGATATATATATATATATCTTTATGATATATATATATATATATCTTTATGATATATATATATATATATATATCTTTATGATATATATATATATATATATATATATCTTTATGATATATATATATATATATCTTTATGATATATATATATATATATATATATCTTTATGATATATATATATATATATATATATATATCTTTATGATATATATATATATATATATATATCTTTATGATATATATATATATATATATATATATATCTTTAGGATATATATATATATATATCTTTATGATATATATATATATATATATCTTTATGATATATATATATATATATATATCTTTATGATATATATATATATATATATATCTTTATGATATATATATATATATATATATCTTTATGATATATATATATATATATATATATCTTTATGATATATATATATATATATATATATCTTTATGATATATATATATATATATATATATCTTTATGATATATATATATATATATATATATCTTTATGATATATATATATATATATATATATCTTTATGATATATATATATATATATATATATCTTTATGATATATATATATATATATATATATATATCTTTATGATATATATATATATATATATATATATATATATATATATATGTATATATCTTTATGATATATATATATATATATATATATATATATATATATATCTTTATGGTATATATATATATATATATCTTTATGATATATATATATATATATATATCTTTATGATATATATATATATATATATATCTTTATGATATATATATATATATATATATCTTTATGATATATATATATATATATATATATATATATCTTTATGATATATATATATATATATATATATATCTTTATGATATATATATATATATATATATATATCTTTATGATATATATATATATATATATATATCTTTATGATATATATATATATATATATATATCTTTATGATATATATATATATATATATATCTTTATGATATATATATATATATATCTTTATGATATATATATATATATATCTTTATGATATATATATATATATATATATCTTTATGATATATATATATATATATCTTTATGATATATATATATATATCTTTATGATATATATATATATATCTTTATGATATATATATATATATATCTATATGATATATATATATATATCTTTATGATATATATATATATATCTATATGATATATATATATATATCTTTATGATATATATATATATATCTTTATGATATATATATATATATATCTTTATGATATATATATATATATATCTTTATGATATATATATATATATATCTTTATGATATATATATATATATATCTTTATGATATATATATATATATATTTATGATATATATATATATATATCTTTATGATATATATATATATATCTTTATGATATATATATATATATATCTTTATGATATATATATATATATCTTTATGATATATATATATATATATATCTTTATGATATATATATATATATCTTTATGATATATATATATATATATATCTTTATGATATATATATATATATATATCTTTATGATATATATATATATATATATCTTTATGATATATATATATATATCTTTATGATATATATATATATATCTTTATGATATATATATATATATCTTTATGATATATATATATATATATATATCTTTATGATATATATATATATATCTTTGATATATATATATATATCTTTATGATATATATATATATATCTTTATGATATATATCTTTATGATATATATATATATATATATCTTTATGATATATATCTATATCTTTATGATATATGTATATATATATCTTTATGATATATATATATATATCTTTATGATATCTATATATATATATCTTTATGATATATATATATATCTTTATGATATATATATATATATCTTTATGATATATATATATATCTTTATGATATATATATATATATATATATATCTCTTTATGATATATATATATATATCTTTATGATATATATATATATATATATCTCTTTATGATATATATATATATATATATCTCTTTATGATATATATATATATATATATCTTTATGTTATATATATATATATATATCTTTATGATATATATATATATATATCTTTATGATATATATATATATATATATATATCTTTATGATATATATATATATATCTTTATGATATATATATTTATATCTTTATGATATATATATATATATATCTTTATGATATATATATATATATCTTTATGATATATATATATATATCTTTATGATATATATATACATATATCTTTATGATATATATATACATATATCTTTATGATATATATATATATATATGTTTATGATATATATATATATATCTTTATGATATATATATATATGTTTATGATATATATATATATATCTTTATGATATATATATATATCTTTATGATATATATATATATATCTTTATGATATATATATATATATCCTTATGATATATATATATATCTTTATGATATATATATATATATCTTTATGATATATATATATATATCTTTATGATATATATATATATATCTTTATGATATATATATATATCTTTATGATATATATATATATCTTTATGATATATATATATATATATATATCTTTATGATATATATATATATCTTTATGATATATAATTGTATATATATATATATATATATATATATATATATCTTTATGATATATATATACATATATATCTTTATGATATATATATATACATATATATCTTTATGATATATATATACTTATATATCTTTATGATATATATATACATATATATCTTTATGATATATATATATATCTTTATGATATATATCTTTATGATATATAAATGTATATATATATATATCTTTATGATATATATCTTTATGATATATAAATGTATATATATATATATCTTTATGATATATAATTGTGTATATATATATATATCTTTATGATATATAATTGTGTGTATATATATATATATCTTTATGATATATAATTTTGTATATATATATATATCTTTATGATATATAATTGTGTATATATATATAATTGTATATATATATATATATATATATATATCTTTATGATATATAATTGTATATATATATATATATATATATATATATCTTTATGATATATAATTGTATATATATATATATATCTTTATAATATAATAAAGATATGTGCATGTAGTTCTTATGTGTTGTTCTTATATCTATTTCAGTAAAAAAAAAAAATCTTGTTATTGTTACTGCGACGTTTCGACCATTGTGCTCTTTGGCCTTCATCAGGTGTTTATCGATCTACAAAGAATTCTGAACTAAACCCCTTCTTTAATCTTCTGGGGATAGATTGTTCCCATTCCACTGCCAATGTCTAGGCATATCTCGTCCAGTTCTTGTTTTTAGTCCCGCTCCATTATTTCAACTCAAAATTACTATGTCATCCAAGTTCATGAACCATTGATTTTACACCACTAGGCTATTGTCCTGGGTCAGCCAGTGTGTACTAGGACTCAGCGGAAACAGGATGAGCAGGGTGATCAGTACTAAAAATAAGAACTAAATGAGATTTACACTATTTATATTATTCGGACTATTGTTCTCATCTTTGTCACCACATTTATTACAACATTTCAACCTTCTTCAGGTGGTTGGAATGTCGAACTGAACCCTTTATTTCGCACACTGGGGTAGACTGTTCTAGTTCGATGTGCCATGTTTAATGGATGTCAGTTATCAGTTATCGCCTGTTAATTCCCTTCTCCAAGTTCTCCCCTGCCTTAACCGGGTATTGAACTCACACTCTTTGGGTCCTGTCACTGGATCTAAATAACACCTTTATCCACTGTGTCAACAACAGAAATTGCAATATGAGCTCTGGTAAAAAAACATGCTTTGATAACAGCAAAAATTTGCGATGTGAGCACTGGTAAAAAATGGTTGCTGAAGACATTAGGTTTATACACAGATGTCCTCAAGGAATACATTTTACAGTGTAAATAGTGTACATAATACCTCATCTCAGAAATATAGACAGATACCAGATGAGATTTTCCTAGATGTGGGCAGTAGAATGAGAACAGTCTAATAGAGAACCTTCCCCATCTCCCATCAGAATGGCTGGTGCTTAACTCTATCAGAGTGTCTCTCTGCACCTTCTTGGACTTTCACTTTCCACTGACCTGAGGTGGAACGACTACATTGAATCAATAGCTTCATCTACTGCAAGGAAAGTTGGTTCTCTGTGTCTCGCTTGAATCCATCCTTCAAATCTACAAATCAAAAATTCCTCTTTGCATTGAATACTGCTGCCATATAGGGTCTGGTTCCTCCACTGTTCATCTCGAGGTCCTCGACAAACTCCAGAGACAGATATACAATGTGATAGGTCCTGTTCTGGCATCCTGTCTACAGTCACTTTCTCGGACCTGCTGTGGCTTCCCTCTGTCTTTTCTAAAAGTACTTTCAAGGCAACTGCTCTGATGAGCTATTTTCAGTGGTTTCCAAACTGCATGAATTTAAGCGTGCTACTATTGTTGGCATCTCGGTCCCACCCTTTCACTGTCAAAATGATTAAATGTAGCCATCTCTTCTACTCCAACAGCTTCTTATCTCGCACTTCCCGACAGTGGAACTCCCTTCCTCTTACTTGCTTCCTTGATAGCTATAATCTTCAAATATTCAAATGTAATGTCAATCGACATCTTCTGATGTCGTGACCTTGATCCCTGTCCTTCTCTTTATCCTTTTCCCAAACACTCCTCTTTACTCTTACTCTCTGTAACCCCTTGCGTACTAGTGGCACCCCCGCTTTGCTTGGGGTGATATGCTTAAACAAAGATTCCATTGACTAAATAAAGAGTTCAGTTCAGAATTCCCTGTAGGCTACCCATATCAATATACAAACAAGGAAGAAAGAGGACACAGCGGCCAAAACATTGTGAAAACAACAACAAAGATGAGGACCGTAGTCCGAATAGAGATAGTGTAAATAATGATAACTCCTCATCTCAGAAATTCAGATGGGAAAAAAATAAAAATCTTTAATGAAAATATTTTTCAAAAATCACAAATTTTGCAGGACTATTGTTAATGTTGGGTTTGGTTTGGTTTGTTTTGTTTTACGGCATATCAACACCTCAATGGGTTATTTAATGTTGATAAGATTTCTAGGATAGGTTTGGTTTAGTTTGTTTTGTTTTACCGCATATCAACCTCAATGGGTTATTTAATGTTGATAAGATTTCTAGGATAGGTTTGGTTTAGTTTGTTTTGTTTTACCGCATATCAACCTCAATGGGTTATTTAATGCCGAAAGATATTTATTGCTGGTAATATTTTGTTTTGTCAAACATCTATTTCTGGTAATATTTTTCCTTCAAAAATGTAATGCTGGTAATAGTTTTTTTTTCTTCAAAAATTTATTGCTGGTAATTTTTTTACTTTTTATTTTTTTATTTCTAGCATTAAAACCTATTTTTACACTTTCATAATGTTTTAACCCCAGTTTCACGGGTTGACTGTTTGCCCATAGCTGGGACCCTAACAGGTGCTACTACCCCAGGTCTGAGTGGACCTGGGAACACCAGCAATTAAGAGGTGGTTCCACACTCCTCAAAGCCTCCTGATCAGATGCCCTGCTGCTGGACATAGTTTATCGTCTTACCCAGGATGCGGATGTACTTTATCGTCGTACCCAGGATGTTGTTAATGTTGTGGATGCTCCAAAAGTAATGCCTCTTAATTTGTTATAATAAGGGTGGTGACATCAGAATCAGTGGTCGGTGGTATGCCAGTCCACCCAATAACTGAGCACAAATATTTGCTGCTGAAAATAGAAGCCTTAAAAGATCTTTTCTCATCCTTAGATCAGAAACCTATTTATTTAACCATATATATATATATATATATATATATATATATATATATATATATATATATATATATAGATATGGGCTGGGGATAAAACTAAGAAGTTTGCTTTCATTGTTTAATCAATACAGGAAGTGTCTATAATTATACTCCGCCAGGGTTATTGGTGTCCAGTATGAAAAGAAATGAGTCTCCTGTTTTCATTATTCAAATATTGATTGAAGTTTGCTTGGGTTAAGGGTCGAGACTGATAATGGGCGGTCCGCCTTTTATGCACAAAATGGTTTACTTTAGTACTTAGGTAACACTTTGACAGACCATAAAGAGGAAAGAATGTAATTACTTATGGACACCTACTTGAATATATTTAGGAAAAGACAAATGATTATAGACAAAGAATTTAAAAAGAAAAAAAAACGGTATAAAAGGAAGAAATATGATGAATAGATACTGATAAAGTGTGCTGAGATAGATAGATATAGATAAATAGATAATTAACTTTTCTGTATATATATATATATATATATATATATATATAGTATGAAAATCTTGGTGATCCATATGGATAATCCCAAGGAGGCTGAAATCTGGAAAGTTCAATGTTAAATCAGAGCGATTAATTTAATGGAAACAGACAACTTTAAGGGTCCATGGTTATAATTTATTTCCCCAGAGAGTTTCTTTTTCCCTGGATCATCAGACCTCACTTTCAAGGATGAAAAAATGAATTTAAATTTACATATATTTTTTACACATTTTAGGGGTAGTATTAAGTTGATGTAAGGTGATATATATATGAGAGACAGAGTTATAAACAGACTGAGATAGATAATGTCATTTGATAGGTAGACAGGTAGTTTTTGACATATAGATAGATGTCATTAATAGATGGATAGATTGATAATGTCATTCAATAGATAGATATGAGTAGATACTGTCATTTGATAGATTGATTAATGTCATTGGATAGATAATATCATTTGATAGATACACAATGTCACTTCATAGACACAAAGAAAGAAAGAGACTGAGATAAATTAAAATAAGGACATTTAGCAAATAGTGAAGCATCTTTTCAATGAACCATAATAAAATGGTTGGGTTCATCAATAGCTATGTGAGTCATGTTTGGTGAATCATTCTCTGGCATAGTTATTGGTCTCAATCAAGACAGCAACAAAGATATCCTTTCTTTGCATTTTAATAATCCGGTAACAGCAATCTAGACTTCTCATCCGACCCACAACACAGATTTTTATTGAACTCCATTTAAACACTAATCTCCATATGGAAACACCCACACAACTGAATATGTTAGCTCTATCTCTGATATTGAATGCTTTCCGCTAAGTACTGCACATGTAAAATAATATATATATATATATATATATATATAGATATATAGATATATATATATATATATTGTTTTGAACTATATATATATATATATATAGATATATAGATATATATATATATATATATTGTTTTGAACTATATATATATATATATATATATATATATATATATATATATTGTTTTGAACTATATATATATATATATATATATATATATATATATTGTTTTGAACTATATATATATATATATATATTGTTTTGAACTATATATATATATATATATATTGTTTTGAACTATATATATATATATATATATATATTGTTTTGAACTATATATATATACATTACATTCCCACCACAAATAGAAGTGTTGAAACAAAATGGCTACTTTTGTCGTGATTTTATAACATATTTATGTTGTAATATTCAAATAAAGAATTATATATATATATATATATATATATATATATATATATATATATATATATATATTGTTTTGAACTATATATACATATATATATATGTATATATATAAAAAAAGGAAAGAACAGTAAGATATAAAATCCAGTGTTCTTATAGATATTTTCATTTTTACACAATATTGCTCAATGAACAAAATTAAATTCAGGGGCTTTAGCTTCCATTTCTGAAACATGGTTATCACTGTGTAGCGGTAAAACCATATTTTAAATCTATTAATTTATAATATATGTATATATATATATATATATATATATTGTTTTGAACAATATATATATATATATATATATATATATATATATATTGTTTTGAACTATATATATATATATATATTGTTTTGAACTATATATATATTGTTTTGAACTATATATATATATATATATATATATATTGTTTTGAACTATATATATATATATATATATATATATTGTTTTGAACTATATATATATATATATATATATATATTGTTTTGAACTATATATATATATATATATATATATATTGTTTTGAACTATATATATATATATATTGTTTTAAACTATATATATATATATATTGTTTTGAACTATATATATATATATATTGTTTTGAACTATATATATATATATATATATATATTGTTTTGAACTATATATATATATATATATATTGTTTTGAACTATATATATATATATATATATATATTGTTTTGAACTATATATATATATATATATATATATATATATATACATATATATATTGTTTTGAACTATATATATATATATATACATATATATATTGTTTTGAACTATATATATATATATATATATTGTTTTGAACTATATATATATATATATATATATATATATATATTGTTTTGAACTATATATATATATATATATATATATATATATATATATATATATATATTGTTTTGAACTATATATATATATATATATATATATATATATTGTTTTGAACTATATATATATATATATATATATATATATATTGTTTTGAACTATATATATATATATATATATATATATATATTGTTTTGAACTATATATATATATATATATATATATATATTGTTTTGAACTATATATATATATATATATATATATATATATTGTTTTGAACTATATATATATATATATATATATATATATATTGTTTTGAACTATATATATATATATATATATATATATATATTGTTTTGAACTATATATATATATATATATATATATATATTAATACATGTCTCATTAAATAATATAGATAAGCGTTGTCTATATATTTTATGCAAGTTTTTTTCATATAGTCTGATAATCTTAATAACATTATCATTAAATAATGAAAGAAAATCACAATATTGATACATACTTTTTTTTTTTTTTTATTTAATCCGATCTGAGCTTTCGGCTTACATAAGCCATTATCAAAGATGACAATTACACAATATATTTATGCAATACACGAACAAGAAATTGATGATAGTATTATTTGTTTACATGGATGATTTCCAAGCAACGATAAACACGTGCATATAAAACGCTGAAAGCGAAAATCGCACGACAGCTCATGACGTCACACATGACCACGGGAGAGTGAATCCGATGAGTATTGAGTATGGAAAGCCGTTGGTATGAACCAATGACTTCTGTTACTAATTATAGGCATTTAAGGATATTTTTGGAGATTTCATAGTTTATTTTGTTCAGGTTAGGTTTCAACTGTTTTATGTATATAGCTTCAAGAATTTTTAGTTTTTATTTATTGTTTTCATGTTTAAGTATAATTGTGTTTTCGACGAGGATTTTCCGGAATTGTCTATGCGGCCAGGCATGTTGTTTTAAATGTCTAAAAATGTTAGAGTTATCATTCAAATGTAGTGTCAAGCGTCGTGAAAGCGAGTTTGTGGTGTGACCAACATAGATATTATTTAGTTCGTTGGAGATACAATCTCCCAAAGGGCACCTGAATTTGTAAACTATGTTGGTTTTTTTCAAATCGCTAACCGGGGGAGAAGAATCATTTCGAATAATTGAGTTGGATATTTTAGATTTAGTGTAGTATATAATTAACTTAATTCTTTTGCTAGGATCTGTTGTGGATATGTTAGTATTTACTAATTTTTTTAGTATATTTTCATCTTGTTTATAATTAGTATGCATTTGATTACGATATAGGAGATTAATATGTTTGAGATTAGTAGAAGCAGTATTATGTACTATTTGCTTAGTATTGAGATTTCTAAGAAAGCATCTTATTTGTTCATCAATTATATAGTTTGGAAAACTATTATTAACAAGTGTTTGTTTTATATTCTTTAGTTCACTGTAAAAAATCTGTTTTGTGGATGAATTAGTTTCTGCACGGTGTATTAGATTTTTTATAATTGCTATTTTGTAGTCATATGGGCATTCGCTCTTGTAGTTAAGTGTACATGAATTTATGCTAGTAGGTTTTTTATATGGCGAAATAGTAAATTTGTTATTATTTGTGTTTATCAATATGTCAAGGAAAGGAATTTTATTATTAGTATTGAGTTCATACGTGAATTTGAGGACAGAATTATTTTGGAAACATTTTTGTAGTTGAAGTATTTCATCTGTATTTTCAACTAACATAAGAATATCATCAACGTATCTTACATAGATGGATGGTTTTTTAAAGTCTGTAAATATCTTATTTTCCAGGTTCGATATTTACAGACTTTAAAAAACCATCCATCTATGTAAGATACGTTGATGATATTCTTATGTTAGTTGAAAATACAGATGAAATACTTCAACTACAAAAATGTTTCCAAAATAATTCTGTCCTCAAATTCACGTATGAACTCAATACTAATAATAAAATTCCTTTCCTTGACATATTGATAAACACAAATAATAACAAATTTACTATTTCGCCATATAAAAAACCTACTAGCATAAATTCATGTACACTTAACTACAAGAGCGAATGCCCATATGACTACAAAATAGCAATTATAAAAAATCTAATACACCGTGCAGAAACTAATTCATCCACAAAACAGATTTTTTACAGTGAACTAAAGAATATAAAACAAACACTTGTTAATAATAGTTTTCCAAACTATATAATTGATGAACAAATAAGATGCTTTCTTAGAAATCTCAATACTAAGCAAATAGTACATAATACTGCTTCTACTAATCTCAAACATATTAATCTCCTATATCGTAATCAAATGCATACTAATTATAAACAAGATGAAAATATACTAAAAAAATTAGTAAATACTAACATATCCACAACAGATCCTAGCAAAAGAATTAAGTTAATTATATACTACACTAAATCTAAAATATCCAACTCAATTATTCGAAATGATTCTTCTCCCCCGGTTAGCGATTTGAAAAAAACCAACATAGTTTACAAATTCAGGTGCCCTTTGGGAGATTGTATCTCCAACGAACTAAATAATATCTATGTTGGTCACACCACAAACTCGCTTTCACGACGCTTGACACTACATTTGAATGATAACTCTAACATTTTTAGACATTTAAAACAACATGCCTGGCCGCATACACAATTCCGGAAAATCCTCGTCGAAAACACAATTATACTTAAACATGAAAACAATAAACAAAAACTAAAAATTCTTGAAGCTATATACATAAAACAGTTGAAACCTAACCTGAACAAAATAAACTATGAAATCTCCAAAAATATCCTTAAATGCTTATAATTAGTAACAGAAGTCATTGGTTCATACCAACGGCTTTCCATACTCAATACTCATCGGATTCACTCTCGCGTGGTCATGTGTGACGTCATGAGCTGTCGTGCGATTTTCGCTTTCAGCGTTTTATATGCACGTGTTTATCGTTGCTTGGAAATCATCCATGTAAACAAATAATACTATCATCAATTTCTTGTTCGTGTATTGCATAAATATATTGTGTAATTGTCATCTTTGATAATGGCTTATGTAAGCCGAAAGCTCAGATCGGATTAAATAAAAAAAAAAAAAGTATGTATCAATATTGTGATTTTCTTTCATTATTTAATGATAATGTTATTAAGATTATCAGACTATATGAAAAAAACTTGCATAAAATATATAGACAACGCTTATCTATATTATTTAATGAGACATGTATTAATGAAAAAATGCTGCCTAAATACACACAATATATATATATATATATATATATATATTGTTTTGAACTATATATATATATATATATATATATATATATTGTTTTGAACTATATATATATATATATATATATATTGTTTTGAACTATATATATATATATATATATATATATATATATATATATATATATATTGTTTTGAACTATATATATATATATATATTTTGTTTTAAACTATATATATATTGTTTTGAACTATATATATATATATATATTGTTTTGAACTATATATATTGTTTTGAACTATATATATATATATATATATATATATATATATTGTTTTGAACTATATATATATATATATTGTTTTGAACTATATATATATATATATATATATATATATATACTCTTTGGGTTCTGTCACTGGATCTAACTAACACCTTTATCCACTGTACCATGTATCCTTGATCTGTGTATGAATTTCTGGATATTATAAACCTAATGTTTTTTTTTCTTACATCTGTTAATACCTATAAAAATTTTATTGCTTACCAAATCCAAGTTCTTGTGCCCGACACAAAACTAAGTAGAAACAGCAAGTCACAATAATAGGTGCAAAATTACATAACAAGACAAGCACTGCTTAAAAGTTTAAAAAGAGAAAACGTTTGTTTTACAATATTACAAAACAAAAAGTGCAATACACGGCTGCACAAAAGTTTCCTTTTGTGCACCTCTTGCAGCAGGATAATAATGTTCTAATGTTGCAAAAACAGGTTTACATAAGATATAAGGAAAAGGTGTTACAGTTTTTAGAAAAAGCATGGACTCTGATAAAATTGAAAAAAAAAAGAAAAAAAGAAAAACCTTGAGGAAGTAACACAAAAATTGCACAAAGCAGAAAAATACAAGCCCACCTAGCTCACTTCTTTAACTGAATACTCAAAGGGACTTCCCGGCACGAAGGGGTTTCAAGTTTTAGATAGGTGGTTTTCTTATGGACCTTTTGAAGTATTTTGCTGGAAAGTTAACTTGAATGTTCATTCTGTTTAAATTCTTCTCGGGAAGGCACAGAAAGGAATGTTTTGTTCTGGAGGTAGAATCTGCCTTGAATTCTGTTAAATCTTTCTCTTAACCCCCCCTTTTAATCTCATATCTCTCTCTCTCTCGCTCTCTCTCAAACCTTTGATGAATAATTAATTTTTACAAGAATTATTTTCATTTTTTTAAATTTAATTAGAATTATTTATAAACATTTAATTCTTTTAAAATTCTATACTAATTTGTTGTTGTCAACTGATATTGTTATTAAATTAAGACTGTATTGACTAATTATAAATGGAAAAACTCACTACAATTCAATGACCCCAAATACTTGAAAAAGAATTTTGAATGTATTTTATGTGTATAAATGTGACAGTTTTTGTAAATACCGGTGTCCAAACGAAACAATATCAGGAAATAAGAGGGGTAACTATTGTTGGATTAAAACTTACTGGTAATTTTCTAACATATCATCAATAAGTGTCTTTGTAATTTGTCCAGAAACATGATCACCAATGTCCTGAAGGGACACGACACGTAGAAGAAAAAGAATCATTCGGGAGCCTGCAATGAACGTAATAGACTCTCCTCAAATCTCCTTTTCACAAGGCCATTTTTTTTTTCCTTAAAGTTTTTCTCAGATATAAGCTGAGGAAAAAATACGTTCAGGAAAAAACATCCCCCCCCCACTGCCCCACTTCTTTTAAATAAAAAATAATTGCGAAAGACAAAAAAAAAACCGAAAGAAAAACATAAAAATATTTACTGAAATTTGGGAAAGGTATGTAAAACGTAAAAATAGTGGATTAAAAAAAGAAGAAAAACAACCTGATGTAGTGAGCTTGCATTTTGCGGTGGGTGAAGATGAAAAAGTTGATGCCTAAAAAGAGGATGAATGATCTTGAATAATAGAAGAAGAAGAAAAGAAGAAAAGAAGACTTAACAATAATAATAAGAAGAAGAAAAATAAGAATAATAAGAATAAAAAGAAAAAGAATAATAATAAGAAGAAAATAAGAAGAAAAATAAAAATAATAAGAAGAAGAAAAATAAGAAGAAAAATAATAATAAGAAAATAATAAGATGAAAAAGAATAAGAAGAAAAAGAATAATAAGAAGAAGAAAAATTAGAAGAAGAAAAAGAAGAAAAATAATAATAAGAAGAAGAAGAAGAAGAAAAATAATAATAAGAAGAAGAAAAATAAGAAGAAGAAGAAGAAAAATAATAATTAATAATAATAATAATAATAATAGAAAGAAGGAGAATTAAGAATGAGACAGAGAAAGAGAATGAAAAACAAACAATTGTCAATTGTTGGGGATGTATTAATTAGAATGTCCCTTTAGAGGCTTGAGTCAAGGACTAAGTTATTAAGAGCTACAAAGGACTGGAAATTGTGGAGAGCTATGATCGCCAACATCCTAGATGCAGCAACATGGCACATAGAAGAAGAATATAAATAAATTTTTATGCAGGGATTCCTTGAGACATGAAAACTATTTCAAGGTTTCCACAAGAGTAAAAAAAAAAATGGTTGAGAAAAGCTCCACACTAGTATCTTTCCAGTGTATGGACTTTCCAAGACATTTCTTTTTTTATTCATGCTGTTGGCATATTATTTTATTTTTTTTTTTTCTTATTTCGTAGTCTGCAAGCCATCAAGAAAGCCATTAATACTGTCAGACATTATTTCTTCAGCACTGTGTTTTGTCATATGATACAAAATTTAAAAGTGGGCAAACGGGGGTGGGTGGGAGTGAAGAGTTGTCAGTGGAATATGCCCAGATAGTGTGGGGGTGGAAATAAACGTCATTGTATGAGGGCTCCTCACATGAAAACTTTTAATTCACTTACTGTCTTTGGTCAGTAAACAGCTTTTATGCAACCCCCACCCACTTCTGGAGCTCCACACCCCTACGTCTCTGAGCATCCCCACCTGCCAAATAGAATTTTCTCTGCCACTTAAGCCACTGATGAGCATTTTATAAACCTTGGCTTGTCTTGGATACAAATGGCAAAATAACAATCTACCAAAACAAAAGTGATACAGAAAGAAATTATTTAAAAAAATCTTTCAGAGGAAGAACGTCTCTAATCTTTGAGTTAAATTACCGTATTTTTTTTTTTAATCAATTCACCCATGAAAGGTTACAACGCCACTAAGATACAAGGGTCTACCAGAAGTGAATGAGAAAGGAAAGACTTTAGAAGGAACCAAAAACCCAAAAGTATGAATTTCAGATTTTAGGCAGAGATGTTAAAAGTATAGAGTTCAAGCAGAATTTAGAAGGAACTGGAAAATCAATCCTAAACAGGAAATAAAACCTCCAGTCTCCCAATCAGAGGTGTTTCAGCCGGATGTAGTTTGTCATCACGCTTCTCTGGTGGGTTGACACACATCCAAACCCCTGGCAGTAAAATTCTTCAAACTTGTTCTTGATATCAACCAATTCTCAAACCTTGAAAATATACCTCGAAATATCAAGCAAACTTTTTGGAAGAATCTATGAGAGAATCTCTGAGTCACTCAGTATGGGTGCAGGACAACTCAGCACCCCAAAACTCAAGAATGCTGACCAAATGCCAAGACAATTCAGGACTGAGACAACTGAGAACCAAGACATCTCAGAACCAGAAAAACATAATTTTCTTATAACCAAATAAAAGTAATTTATTAGGGATTAAAACCTTAATTAGTGAATATTTTTTTAAATTATTTTTAATAAGGTAAATCGTTAAGAAATTTATTTTTAAATAAAGTAAACTGACATATAAAAAATAATTCAATAAAACACTTCAGTATCTGTCTATATTTCTGAGATGAGGTATTATGTACATTATTTACATTATTCAGACTATTGTGATAATCTTTGTTGCCATATTTATCACAACGTTTCAGCCGTTGTACACTCTGGCCTTCTTCAGTTGGTTGGAATGTGGAACTGAACCCTTTATTTCGCTTGCTGGAGTAGACTGTTCTAATTCCATGTGCCGTGTCTAATGGATATCAGTTATCTCCTGTTTATTCCCTTCTCCAAGTTCTCCAATACCTTAGCCAGGTATTGAACTCACAACTCCTTAAGGACACATGGCACAGTGGATATAGGTGTTGGTTAGATCCAGTGACAGGACCCAAAGTGTTGTGAGTTGTCCGATACCGCAATCCAAGCTGCTATCCATTACTCCACCATGCCTCCATTAATATATATATATATATATATATATATATATATATATATAATAATTATTTTTTTTAAATATGATTCCTTCACTACATAAGAGTACTCATATTTCAAAAACAGGAGCTAAAAACTTCAATTTAATTAAAAAAATTAAATTGAATTAAAGCATCAAGTTCTGTTTCATCTTCTCCAAATACTTTGCTTGAAGATGAAAAACAGCTTGATGCTTTAATTTACTTTTATAATTAAATT
>OZ038479.1:123209052-123241552 GCA_964036315.1 Acanthosepion esculentum | reverse complement strand
GTCAAAAGAATAGTTTTTTCCTTGACAAGGCAGTAGGTGGTATGAATTCAGTTTTCCTATCTGTCTATTTACTCATATTTACACTGCCCTTCCTCTTAGAGATCGATTTGTTTTTGAAGTTACCTTCTTCTAGCCTTTGCCTAAAGAGGCAGGTACTTTGAGCTCAGACTTAAACATATTAAATTAAATATTTATTAGTCAACTAAATATATATTTTTTTTTTTTACTATAGAATAAGATTTTAACCATTTAACAAATTTTAAAATTCAACATAAACAGTGTTTGCATTCGTGAATTTAAATCAAAGGCCCAGTTTTGCTGCTTTATCTATACCAAGAATGCACTATTATATTTAACGCCCCCCCCCCACCACGTGGGTCGTATGTGGCACAAGGCCGAGTTTAGCATGGGTTGTCCGAGCCCATAGGCTAGGCCAAAAATATTCCCTTCGAACCCGTATAAACGGGTTCAGTGCCTGTCTACCTCCCTGGACAAAACTTTGCCCTTCAGCAAAGCCTTGTCTAGGTTCCTCTCTACCGAGGCAGAGAGTTTGACAGTCAAACAGGTAGAGGCACTGTTCCCCATTTGGAATACACTATGAAGCTACTGCTAAAAGTTGCTTAACCACAGAAAGTATATCACTGCTCAACACACTTTTAAAGTTAAAAAAAATAACAAAGACAGTAATTGAAAAATTTTTATTAAATTCCTTTAGCCTTTATATTTGTTTTTGTATTTGGGGGCCGGGCAACCCTGTCAAATCCCTTGTAAAATATAGGACCACATCCTCGCCAAACTAGGTTTTTCTGGTGTGGTTTCTTTAGCAAATAGTTTGTTTTTTTTTTTTTTACAGATTGGACTTTAGCCATAAAATAGTGATTTACTAAGCGTAGCTTTGTTGTGGCCCAATTATGGGGCAGCCAGTGAGGATCGAACTCACTACTCAGTCATAATTGATCTAGTGCGATAAGCTTGTTAACCATCACACCATGTCTGGCCTTTATACACATCGACAAAAGATCTAACGATTTAAAAAAAAAAAGAGCAGGCTCACAATTTTACACTCAGAATTGTCCCATAGGGCAATAGCATAGTAGATTAAATCATTGGTTTTGGAATTTGGTGACATAGTAATTGTGAGTTCAGTCCCTGCTCTAGTACTAAATGAGGTAACATGTGATTATTTTTAAAAATTTTTACAACACTGATGATGACGAGAAGGCTTACGTTTCACTTGAATGCTCATAGTTCAATCTCAGAACATTTAAAGGGACACTTATGTCCACATTCACAGTTTAGACAGATATTAGTCGAAAATACATTGGTGCTCCATCAAGATAATAATAAGCAAAAACTTTAAATTCTGGAAGCCCTTTTTATAAGAGAATTGCGACCAAAAATAACTGGTCAACTACGAGTATAGCAACAAAGTTCTTAAATGTTTATAGCAGAAAAGTGTTATGTAAAAAATACCAAATTAAAATGCTACAATTAAAAAAAAATTTTTTTAAATCACATTAAGTTACCTCCCTTGCATAGAGGTAAAAAAAAAATATTTTGAATTTACGGTGTTAATGCATTGAGATTTTTGTCTTTTTTATGGATTTATTTACTTGTCTAATACTCTCAACTTTCCTTTCTTTGAGAAAGGAACTGGAGTCGCATCCATCAAAGCACAAATCTGGTCTGGTGTGGGTGGCCAACCAATTTAATTGACCAATAAGCCTCTTGACATTGGTATACTTAGACTTAGTCCCTCTTCATTATCTTTATTTCGGATGGGTATGGATTTTACAGACACAGTATAGTCATCCTGACTAATTCTTACTAATTTACTCTTTTGTGATATTTCCATTCACAAATGTTTTATAAGACCTAAAAGACCTAAGTCACAAGTATTCTTTGGGCTTTATAATATGTGAAGAATCTTGGATACCACCTCACCTGGTAAGTGAATCAGATATTTGGGGACTTGTAGATAATTTAATGCCAGACAATTCTTTATTGATCAACATTTCATGCAAGATAGCCATCTCAATTCTAAGTCTTTTATCCAGAATCTGAGTGCTAGAATAGGCTGATTCGCAAACACCTGAATTATCTTTTTTTGCATACAACAGGGATGTTATTCACAACATTCTCAAAATCAAATAATTTGAGAAGGAATTTCCTGTAGTATATACATGTCTCAGCCATGTTAACCATTGCCAGTGTCTCGGCAGCTTGTGAGTTCTTCACAACTCTCTTTATATGGCTTGACTGCCAGGAAATAGGCATATAGTTGCCATTACTACTGACAAGAAATATTATATATCCTCCCTGAGAACCTCCGTCACTTAGATTACCAAAGGAAGCATCTCTGGAGGCAACCATTTTTAGCTACCTTAAATCTCCCAGATCATGTATGGCCAGTTGAGATTTCTGCCTTTTTAAGGGAGGAGTATGAACAAGCTTAGAAATGTGTTTATAAGTTTATATCTTATGTCTTCCTTGGTCTGGTCTGCCATGAATCTTGCTTGTGGAGATGGTGTCTCTTGCTTGAGTTCAGCTTCGTAAATTCTGGGTGTTCAGAAGCTATGTCTTTCTCTGTCTGCCCGTTTCGTAAATGACTCTGTTCAGAAACTATGATCTTTATGTCTGCCCGCTTCGTAAATGGTTGAAGGACATCCTCTGTTCGGAAGCTATGGTCACCGTCTAAGTCTGCCCGCTTTGTAAATGGTGGTGGACATCCTTTCTGTCGGGAGGCTACATCTCATCCGCCCCCGAACCCTCTCCGGTCTCCCTCTGCCAAGCACCGCTCTCGCATCCCCAAGGGTCGATAACCTATATTTTCTATAATATTTCCATTCCCAAATATATGAAGGCAGTCTTTGCTTCAGACTTCACTACATATTTCTCTCAGATTCAATCAATTACTTCCCCTTGAAAAAGTGAAGTCCCAGCCTAGCAAAAATCATCAGCATGTACAAGGCCTGGAGGCCACTCAAGGCAGAGGGTTACATTAAGAGGCAATTTGTGCAGATAGAAGGGGAAGTGTCATGTAGGAATAAAGTATCACTGCTGACACTTGGGTTTGAACATGGAGCGCCAGAGAGCAAGCACAGTCGACCTCATCTTGAAATAATTAGATCACGTGACGGGTAAAGGAAAAATATATATATATATATATGTGAATTAGCAGTGTCTGACTGAGTATCGTTCGAAGACGTTACTATTATTGTATCTGTGATTTACAAAGTCTCTACTACAAACGGGCACTACAAAAGGAAGATAATAGTTAACTCTAGACTTGAACAGGTTAAGATTGTAGAGATCGGGGAAATATCCTCTTGGGAGTCAGTTCCACAGAGCAGTGGTTCATGGGAAGAAGCTGTTCGAGTGGAACTTACTTCTCACCGATGGAATACGGAAGGAATGTGGGTGGTTTGCTAAAATGTAAGTGGCATTGCGTGTCCTTGCCCTGAAAATTTGAACAACAGGAAATGTAGTTCATTTAAGCACATTCCATGGAAGCTGTGATAAAATAGCGAAATACTTGCCACATCCCACCTGTAAGAGAAAGGTTGGAGGGTGGAGAATAATTTGTCACCCACAAGGGCTCAGAGACACTTTTGGACTATATCAAGACTATTTGCAACCTGTTCTAGCTCTTGTAAAGCTAGAGGATAACATTGCTATGAGAAAGCTGTTACATGTACTGTCACCCTCGACGGGATACGTTTTATATTGTGCTTGTAAGAATGAGTATGTTGGCTCCTTGACGTCTTTACCTTTGGCAAATATCCCAAATGACAGTAATAGGCCAGAGGGGTGGATACTGACTTGCTTGACAAGCATACTATTAGCCCTTGGATGAATGTTAGGGAACTGTCGAAATGATGGCTGGTGACTTAGTCACTAAGTACATAATACACCTGTCATTTTGTCACCTTCAGTGGTACCCCCACTCGGGTCAGGTGCGGTAGAGGGTACTGTGTGATTGGTTAAGACAAACACAGGTGGAAAGAAATACTTTAAAAAAAAAAACTAGACTTTATACTTAATTCTTCTTAGCATTGTAGACAAAAAAGACACCTCCATATACTTTTTCAGTTATACACAAACATTAAAAGATATGAATGCAACCAAGTTTATACTTATCCTTTAATACAAATGTGTGTGTGTGTATATATATATATATATATATATATATATATATATATATATATATTGGCGTCAGTCAGGGATTCTACCACTAACCACTAAGCCGTTGGCTCATGCCAGAGATGAAGGTGAATTTAAGCGTATTTATTTTTAGATAAACACACAGTGACTGAGAGAACTCAATTCGATTTACCAAAGACTCTTGCATTATTAGCCGTAATAGCCACTGTTTACAAACCCACAATTTCTCCCCAGAGAGCTCAACCGAAATTAATTTTTTGGGAGGTTATATATTGTATATTCAGGACATTTTTCAGGAGCATATATTAACTTTTTTTATTATATATATATATATATATATATATATATATATATATATATATAATGTGTGTGTGTGTGTGTGTGTGTATTTATGTATGTAATGAAAAAGTTAATCGTCAGAATTGAATTAAACCAGAACAAAAAAAATAAAAATTTAATATATTAAGAGATCAGCCAATTCCGCTACCTTAATTTCAAATTTTTCGTATCTTCAAGTAATTTTGGTTTGGTTTGCTTTGGTTTGCTTTATGGCATATCAAACTCAGTGGTTTATTTAATGTCAACAAGATTTTTATTGCTGGTAAATTTTTTCTTCAAAAATTTATTGCTGGTAATATTTTTACAAAAATATATTGCTGGTTTTAAAACCTATTTTTACACTTTCATAGTGTTTTGATCCCAGTCCGTGCGTTAACTATTTGCCCATAGCTGGGACCCTAACAGTTGCTACCACCCCAGGTCAGGGTGGACCTACAAACAGTAGCAATTAAAAGGTGGTTCCACGCTCGTCAAAGCATTCTGATCAGAGGCCTTGCTGTTGGGCATAGTTTATCGTCTTACCCAGGATGTAATGATTTTGGTCAATTGATTTCCAACGCTTTATTTTTTTAAAAAATATTTTATGAACGCTATATTTAAAAATAAATAAGCGCACAGCATGAGGTGTGGCAGAAGGTGAGGAGGAGTACAAGGAAAGCAAGTGCATTGGAAATGTATAGATGGGGGGTTAAATGAAATATACATACTTTCTTTTCATCCCACTTCATATGAACTCAAAAGGAACTTTTTAGTATGTATACAAGAGGTTATAATTTCCCATCTCTTATTGAAAAGGTTTTTTTTGTCTGGAAATGTTATTATAGCTAACTTTTCTTGTTGACAAAGTTCGCAGATATTACTATGATTGTTGTAAGGTTTGCTTTTTTAAAATTTTCCCGTTTACAATCTGATCTTTATATATATATATATATATATATATATATATATATACACACACACACACACACACATATACACACACCTATGTATGTATATATGTATGTGGGTGTGTGTGGGTGTGTGTACATGCATAGTTGCATATATTTAACACATGGATAGACCAAAAAACATAAATCTTTTATTTTCAAGCCATTCTGAAGGATTGCACGGGATTTGACTTGTATTCATTTCAGAAAAGGCGAAATGAAGTTCTTGATTTCAATTCATTCAGAAAATGTGACGAGAATTTGCTTTTAATTCGATACCAAAAAATCTGACAAAAAATATATTAACAACATTCGACATAAACTAAAAATTATAAAGGAAAAAGATACAGAATAATTATTAACGGCTTTTTCAAAAGTCACTCAACTTAGGGGAAAAGTACTATGATTTATTATTTAAGCATACACAATATACACACACACACACACACACACACACACACACACACATATATATATATTTTAAGACATTTTTTTATGTTTATACGTTCTTTTTATAGATACAAATATTTAAGTAAATGCTCTGTTTTATAATAAACAGTATTAAACAACATTTACCAGCCTGAATGGCCGAGAAATTTTCATATTCAGGCCAGTAAATGTTGTTAATACTTTTTATTATAAAACAGAGCATTTACTTAAATATTTGTATCTATAAAAAGAACATATAAACATAAAAAATAACTTAAAAGAATTATCGGACTTTGTCCATTTCATAATATATATATATATGCATGTATATATATGTATGCGTATATATATATATATGTGTGTGTGTGTATATATTGATATTCATATAGCCTTGGATTCATTTCAGAAAAGGCTATATGAATTTCTTGCTTTTGAGTCATTCTCAAAATGAGATGAGAATTTGCCTTTAATTCGATACAAAAAGCCGGGAAAAATATATTAACAACTTTCGATATGAACTAAAAATTATAAGGAAAGGATACAGAATAAATATTAACGGTTTTTTTTTTAAAGTCACTCGTTTTCTTTCTTGTTTAATCAAAGAAACGCCATCTTAGGGAGAAACTACAATGATCCATTATTTAAGCATACAAAGACACATACAGACGTTTCATTCTTTCGTTTTTGGATCTGATGAAGCCTTGAAAGGCGAAACATGTAATGAAATCTATTTTCAATGAAATGTTTACCATTTGTAAGATTTCTTAAAAACTTTGTAGGGATTCTATATTCTATAAAACACACACACACATACACACACACATATCATATCATATGAATATAAAATAAAACACACACTCTCACACACACATATATATATATATCATATGAATATAAAATAAAACACACACTCTCACACACACACATATATATATATATCATATGAATATTAAATAAAACACACACACACACATATATATCATATGAATATAAAATAAAACACACACACACATATATATATATCATATGAATATAAAATAAAACACACACTCTCTCTCTCTCTCTCTCTCACACACACACACATATATATATATATATATATATCATGAATATAAAATAAGACACACACACATATATCATATGAATATAAAATAAAACACACACACATATCATGAATATAAAATAAAACACACACTCTCACACACACATATATATATATCATATGAATATTAAATAAAACACACACACACACATATATATCATATGAATATAAAATAAAACACACACATATATCATGAATATAAAATAATACACACACACACACACACACACACACACACACACACACATATATATATATATATATATCATATGAATATAAAATAAAACACACACACTCTCTCTCTCTCACACACACACACACACATATATATATATCATATGAATATAAAATAAAACACACACACACATATAAAATATTGCACATTGAGTACTGGTGCTAATAAAACAGTGCTTGATGTTTAACAAGAGAGCTATAATTTATATTAATAATAAATATGCAATTTTGTCCTCACCACTAGCACAACATCACAGCTTAAATTATATATATATATATATATATTAATAATTTTGTTATATTTTTTATTGTTCAAAATAAATATATATATATATGTTTTGGAGGTACGGTGGAGTAATGGATAGTGGCTTGGATTGAGGAATCGGAGAGCTGAGATCGAATCCATTGCATTCACTTACGTGCTAATACCCTTAGGAAAGGTATTAATCCTCTTCTTCTCTCTCCAGCTATGGGTAAATAGCAGGACAGACTCGGGTCTATAGCCCTGAATAGCAGCTTGTCTAGGAGAAGGAAAACTCTGAATTCAAAACCTGCGGAGGGTTGTTTGGGGACCTTATCGCACGTAGTGCACCAGGTCTCTGTATTCGGCCCTTCAAAAAGTGTGGATGGTTCTGCACAAAACCTTCACCACTATAATCAAATCTCACGTACTGGTGTTGGGCTGTCGGTTACTAGGAACTTAGCTGCTTGACCCTCATACGTTGAATACAAAGGGAGAGTTGAATATATTACTACAAACATTATTATAGTGGATATGCTTTTCATTTTTCTCTTTCAGTGTCTACGCAAGAGCAATTTTTAATGCATTTCTATAATAAATCCTAGCTACGGTATACTGTGTTTCAGGAACAACTTTTCTATTTTGTTATTATTTTTAACATAGTTACGTTTAGTGCATTAAACAATTCGGAAGTCTGATTGAATGGTTAGATCAGAAAAAGATTTTTTTTTCCAACAAAATCGACATTAGGTTTGTACGCCATTGGAAATTCATAATCCAATTTCAACCTGAAAAATGCCATTTAAATAAAAAAAAATTAATATAACTTACTCAGAGGAAGATGAAAGTGATACGATCTATGAGATCCCTGTGATCACTATATGTCTAGACTATTTCATTTCACTGCCTATTCTTACTAAAGTAGAACTTAAACAAAACTTTGTACCCATCTTCCAGATATCTAGCAGCTTGTTGGTGATGTCTTCCAGATATCTAGCAGCTTGTTGGTGATGTTTTCCAGATATCTACTAGCTCATTTGTAATGTCTTCCAGATATCTACTGGTTCATTTGTGATGTCTTCTAGACATCTACTGACCCGTTTGTGATGTCTTCCAGATATCTACCAACTTGTTTGTGACATTTTCCACATATCTGCTGGCTCATTTGTGACATCTTCCAGATATCTACTGGCTTGTTTGGGATATCTTCCAGATATCTACCAACTTGTTTGAGACATCTTCCAGATATCTACCAGCTCATTTGTGACATCTTCCAGATATTCATCAACTTGTTTGTAACACCTTCCAGATATCTACTGATTCATTTGTGACTTCTTCCAAATATGTACCTGCCCATTTGTAACGTCTTCAAGATATCTACCGGCTCATTTGTGACATCTTCCAGATATCTACCAGCCTGTTGGTGATGTCTTCCAGATATCTAGCAGCTTGTTGGTGATGTTTTCCAGATATCTACTGGCTCATTTGTGATGTCTTCTAGACATCTACTGACCCATTTGTGATATCTTCCAGATATCTACCAACTTGTTTGTGACATTTTCCACATATATGCTGGCTCATTTGTGACATCTTCCAGATATCTACCAGCTCATTCGTGACATCTTCCAGATATTCATCAACTTGTTTGTAACACCTTCCAGATATCTACTGATTCATTTGTGACTTCTTCCAAATATGTACCTGCCCATTTGTAACGTCTTCCAGATATCTACCAGCTTGTTTGTCACACCTTTCAGACCAGCCCAATTCAGCACAGCAATAACAACGTGGCCATAATCAAATTCTTCAACAACAGCAGTCAGATTTCTTTATACCTCCCCGCCTGATGCCAGATGTTTCCAGATTTTTACTAGCTACCTTTTTAAAAGTGATCTTTATGGTTGACTTTGAAGTGTTTGTGCAGCTTGCATTGGGGGACCCTTATATGGTACCTATTCCAGCATGATGCACTTAAAGTAAAAATCAAAAATTCAGATCTGTCTATATTTCTGAGATGAACTATTACAACTATTTACACTATTTACATTATTTGGAATGTTGTCCTCACCATTATTATCATATTCACAACGTTTCTGGCTTCTTCAGGTGATAAAAAATGGTTACTGAGATATTAGGTTTATAAGCCCCCAAAATTCGTACACTGATGCATGGCCCAAGGGTTGGCTGAAGTAATCCAGTGACGTGACCCAAAGAGTTGTGAGTTCAATACCAGGCCACAGCTGAGGTGATCAAAAACTTGGAGAGTTGAGGTAACTGAAACTAAGATATATACAAAAATGTATAGCATGTGGAACTACCTGTGGACTAAATAAATGGTTTGGTTCGAGATTCCAATGTATATGACCTGAAGAAGGCCGAAGCATTGTGAATATGACAATAAAGATGAGGACAACAGTCTAAACAATGTAAATAGTATAAAGTATAAAGAATTCGGAATCTAAATCACATTAGATTTTGTTCTTGTAGAATAAAATTCCTCAGATGATGATGCCAATTCATCATTGAAACACCCAACAGCAGCACTTAATCAAAGGCTCCATAAATGTGCAAAAGTTGTCTTTGTCTGGCACCAGGTCGTGGCACTGAGTATCCAGTAAGGTTCGGACTCACTATAGTAGTAGTAATAGTTTCCAAGACTATCTTGTCGCTGTCTACTGCTTCACAGCAAGGCAACATAATATTAATGTATTGCATATTTTTTTTTCCTTGAAGAACTCTTTGGTCCTTACGTTCCTCAAAATCTTAGGAAATATCTGGTATACAGTACCAAGCAATTTTCATATTGGTTTAAAAGGAAATTCTTATTTCACTCATCATTATTATTATTATTATTATTGAGTGGGTTTTGGGCCTTTGAAACTCCACTTTGAACTTGTTGGCTTCTGAATAAAGTTTCTTATTTCTTTCATGTTCTTCTGTAGTTTCCTGGTATCTTTGAAGACCAATTGTTGTAGTTTTGTAAGACAGTTCTAGTTGAACTAATCCTCTGCCTCTTTCAGTTCCGGACATATGCAGACGAATCAACTTATTATTATTATTACTGAGTGGCTCTTGGGGCTTGGAAACATTAGTAATATTAATTTTAATCTTACTTATTATTATTATTGCTGTCGGTTCCAATTTGGAATGACTGCAAAACACTTATTCGTCCACAATTTATAGGTAGAAGCACACAAATAAAATAGGCCATTTCTCGATTTCATATGATTCAGTTCCGATCTGTCTTGTCTTGGAGTCAGAACATTACATTTGCTTATCTGAATTTGCTCCTGTGTGTCAACCCCAATGCATAGTTTGAACTTTTTGCCATATTACTGTTGCTTTCCCGTATTACTGTTTATTTGCCTTGCATATATTGTTTGCTTGCTTTATATTATTTTTTGCCTGGTTCTTTTCTTTTTCTTGTTGTTTATTGCAAATTTTATCAATTCTGTTTGTTGGGCAGTTCTGCCATTTATATTTTACCATGGACACTTCTACAATTATGAATGTTATTATTGAGTGGCTCTTCGACCTTCGGAATATTAGTAAAAAAAACAAAAAAATGACTGAAAAACAGGGAGAGAAAAAAGATTCTGAATCTGTAAGAAAAAATAAATGAATAAAAACAAGGAAGCGAAGATATATTTTTTTGCCAAACAGAAAACATTTGACCTCAAAGAATTTTCTTTCTTTCTTCTTTTTTTTATTTTCTCCATTTTCTTTCTTCCTTTTCTTTCTTTATTCCCTTTCTTTCTTAGTTACGTTCTTCATTTTCTTTCTTCATTCCCCTTCTTTCTTTTTTCTTTCTTCTTTCTTCTTCTTTTTTACTTTTTCCCTTTCTTTCTTCCTTCCTTCCCATTCTTTCATTTATTTCTTCCTTTTCTTTCTTTCTTTCCTCTTTTCTTCTTTTTCTTTTTTACTATTTCCCTATCTTTCTTACTTCCCTATCTTTCTTTCTTCCTTTTCTTTCTTACTTTATTCATCTTATTTCTTTTTTTATTTCTTCCTTTCTTTTTTTAGTTTCTTCCTTTCCTTTCTTTCTTCCCTTTTTCTTTCTTTCTTCCTTTTCTTTCTTTCTTACTTTCTTCATATTCTCTCTTTCTTTCCTTCCTTTCTTCTTTTTCTTTTTTACTTTTTCCCTTTCTTTCTTCCTTCCCTTTCTTTCTTCCTTCCCTTTCTTTCTTCCTTCCCTTTCTTTCTTTCTTCCTTTTCTTTCTTACTTTCTTCCTTCCCTTTCTTTCTTTCTTTCTTTCTTTTATAATTCTTCCTTTTCTTTTTTTACTTTCTTCCCTTCTTCCTTTTCATTCTTTCTTACTTTCTTCATATTCTTTCTTTCTTCTTTTTCTTTTTTACTTTCCCTTTCTTCCTTCCTTCCTTTTATTTCTTTCTTACTTTCTTCATATTCTTTCTTTCTTTCTTTTATTTCTTCTTTTTTACTTTTTCCCTTTCTTTCTTCTTTAACTTTCTTTCTTCCTTTTCTTTCTTTCTTTCTTTCTTTTTTGATGCTTGTCAAAATTGTTAACCAGATAAAAATCTTCCCATTCCCATCAATGTCTAACTGTTAATGTCGCCTGAATTTTCTGGGAGATTCTATCAGCCTTCTTCATCATTCCTCTTTCTTTTGTGCCACCAAAACATGTCCAAGGAAAAAGTCTTTGCAAAAACAAAGAATAAAAATACAGAATGGACATACACAGTTTAAGCTACCACTGGAATGGTATCACTCCCTCTCACTTATCCATTCTTACTTTTCAATTCTTGATGTCGGTGACAAGAATTTGTCAGCCATCTGATCTACTTGTATGCCGGGACAAGTTTCTTGTATTTAACTGTCATCTTTATCTATCTTTCTATCTATCTATCTATCTCACTCTCTTTCTATCTATGTGTCTATCTGTTCACATCTATCTATCTATCTATCTATATATATATATATATATATATATATATATATATTAATATCTATCTCTCTGTTCACATCTATCTATCTATCTATCTATCTATCTATTCTCTTTCTTTCTATCTATCTCTATCTGTTCACACCTATCTATCTATTTATCTATCTAGCTATCTATCTATCTCATTCTCTTTCTATCTATGTATCTATCTATCTATCTATCTATCTGTTCACATCTATCTATCTATCCCGGGTGTAACATCAAAATTGTCCAAATCATGTAACAGCCTAATTGTCCATCCCACAAAATGTTTAATATTTAAAAAGCCATTAAACTAACTGTGTTACTGTTTTCCAGGTTTTCAGATAAGTCTTTTAGCTATCTTGACACCATTTTCTGTAAGAATCATTGAAAAACCCTTTGAGTTATTCACCTAAAAAGAGAGAAGGATTTTTTTTTCATTATTAAATTATATTTTTTTATTGTTTTTAGAATGTTAAAAATTTTTCTTTTTCGTGCATCAACGGGTAAACAGATTAATATGGGAAATTTAAAGGTCATTTTATGGTGAAAAACATGCTGATTTGGAAATCCTTGCAAAAACCAGATAACTATTGGATTTTAATGAAACTCTCAGGACTTATTCACAAATGAATGAAATTGTATACAAAATGTTTCCCTTTGAGAAAATCTTTGAAAAAAGTTGTTTTTTTTGGGGGGTGGGGGTTTACATCTGTTAACCATCACTTATTCAATTTTATCAAATTTCAAAAAAGGACAAGTTTTTTGAGAATTTACATCAAAAATGTTTTGGCCAAACTGTATTAAGCCTCTTCTTAAGTTATTTGATTTTCAATGAATAGTCTTGTCATTATTATGAATTTCATTTAACTTCTTTCCTGATTACTAATTGATAACAACACGTCAAGGTACAAAAAATGATTGTAAGTTAGTTTTTCTGACAGTCAGAGACATGTATAGTTGAACAGAGACATATATATTTATAGAGATGAAGAAATTAACAGAGATAGATAGATAGGAATAGATAAATAGATAGATAGGAATAGACTGATAAATAGGAATAGACAGGAATATACTGAGATCGATAGATAGATAGGAATAGACTGAGATAGGAATAGATAGATAGATAGGAATAGACTGAGATAGGAATAGATAGATAGATAGATAGGAATAGACTGAGATAGATAGATAGATAGATAGGAATAGACTGAGATAGATAATTAGGAATAGACTGAGATAGATAGATAGATAGGAATAGACTGAGATAGATAGATAGATAGGAATAGACTGAGATAGATAGATAGATAGGAATAAACTGAGATAGATAGATAGATTGGTAAAATAGACTGAAATAGATAAATAGGCAGATGGGTAAAATAGACTGAAATAGATAGATATGAACAGATTGAGATAGATAAATAGATAATGAACAGACTGAGATAGAAACGAACAAACTTAGATAGATAGATAGATAGATAATGTAAAATGATGGGACCTTGCTGCTAATCTAGTACTGTGCTTAAACACATAGATCTTGGCACCAGAGATATAATCTATCTATCTATCTATCTATCTATCTATCTATCTATCTATATCTATCTAAGATAGATTTATCTGAATTGCCTGAGAGAGATGTTTACCAACAGGGATGTCTTTTTAAAAAATATTCCCTTTATTCTAGTATTTGCAGGATGTGGGTGTGTATATATTGGCAATATTTGGGGCTCTAGGCAATGAGAGGATGATGACAGACATAATGTGTGTTTTCCTCTTAATAACCAGATCCTCCGGGGGGGGGGGTCCTGTCCCACAAAATGACGCACTTTGACTGTATCACTTACCAGCCTACTAGCACAACTTGTTAGTCTTGTTGGACGAGTCAGGAAAAAATGAAGTTACTGGGCTCAAAAAATGTTGGCCATTTTGTTCTAAGAAATTTTTTTGTTTTTTTTTTTTGTTTTGTAAAGGTCATAACATTTCAAAAGGAAAGGGTGTTTTCTTTCTTTGTTTTTCATTTTTATTTTTATTTTTTTTATTTATTTAGATTTTACACCCACAATGCTTTTAGGTCTCCCATTTATCTTTTTCCGTTAATGTTTTTTTTGGGAAATTTTTTTTTTTGTGTTAGTGTTGGGATAGTGGGCATTTTTTTTTTTTTTTTTTTCAAAGTCTTTTTATTTCCTATTCTATAAATGTGTCCGAGCTCTCTTTTTAATTCCTTGGATTTTTTTTCAAGAACTTCCCTTCTGTTTCAGCCAGTGTCCTTAAAATCTTATGCCCCAAGAAGTATCATGACCCTCAAGCAATACTTCTCATTCAGGAGAAGGCCAAGGTTAATTCAGGCATCTGAAGTCTCCTCATACCATATCTACTCGTGTATAAGCCGACTTTATGCATAGCGTGATCCTTGAATTTCTTGACATGAATTTTACCTGTGTATAGTGCAGCCAGTCACCGAAAAATGGTTGATTTTTAACGTCTTTGAAAAAAATTACCTGTCTATAGTGCAATCCACTATTTTTTTGTGCAAAAAGCTGATCATAAAAATTTACTCTATATCTGCATATATACAATGATGACAGTCATTTTCTCACCATTTCCTATATATATATATATATATATATATATATATATATATATATATATATATATATATATATACAATGAATTATTCATACAAAAAGTAGATTAGTAAAGTTAATGATATAAAATGGCAAAATCCTTTCGAAAACAAAATTTTAAAGGTGCATTAACTTACGAATCACTCGATGAATGTTATGATCCTTGTTTTTAAAATTTATAAGCTGTATAAGGTCATTCTTTAATATGCTAGTACTTTCGACTGTACATTCAGTCATCTTCAGGCATGGAAATTATTTCGTTATTGGCAAAATTCGGTAGCATCCGAGATGAAAAATTAAATGCAAATCGAAATATGGTTTTTCTGAAATGTGTTATTGTTAATAGATACAAACTTTTGGAGTGTGCACTCGTAACGCTAAGGTTGAATTTTATATAAAAGGAGTTCTTGTAGTTTTCTTTCTGTCTGTTATCAACACTGTGTCATCTGCATATCTCATGTTGTTAAGATTGTACGTTTTAACATACCTAACATAGTTTAGTCCTTTCTTCTCACTTTCCTTCACTACATGCTGTAGGAGTTCTTGTAGTTTCCTTTCTGTTTGTTATCAACACTGTGTCATCATCATATCTTATATTGTTAAGATTGTACGTTTTAACATACCTAACATAGTTTAGTCCTTTCTTCTCGCTTTCCTTCACTACCTACTGTAGGAGTTCTTGTAGTTTCCTTTTTGTGTCTGCTATCAACACTGTGTCATCTGCATATCTTATATTGTTAAGATTGTGGCCACCTTATGACAAATCCTGCAGGTCTTCTAATTCTCTAAGAATTGCATCACTGTAAGTTTGAATATATCTGGCGAGAAGACACACCCTTGTCTTGCACCTCTTTCTATTTTTGTAACAGATGCTTATTGAAAATTCTTAGAAAAATGGAGTTCAGTAATTCAAAAGTCTTAGAACAAAAAGAAGACGAATTAAAAACAATAATACTAATTGCAGAATATTTTATTACAAATGATTGTAATTCTGACAAACATCATAAGGTGCACGTTCTGAAAAAATATTCAGAATCTACCGACCTGTCGACCCTTAAAACGCATGAGGATGGTTCCGTAAACAAATTACTAACTTCCTGTCTCGGGGGCATGAACAGAATGACAAGAGAGTCCCATACGATTTGTAAGAAGCTGTTTGATTAATTCCTCTTCTAATGAACTGACAGAAATTTCCATGATGTAAAAAGATCACCCCCCCCCATGAAGCACATTTCAGTTGCATTCCTTCACGTCGGCAACGTTTCCTTCGTTTTGACGGGTTCATTACTAGTACAGCCATGTTTTTTTCATTATGAGACAAGCAGCGTTTGTACAAAGATTTATAATCATTTTTTTTGTAGATTTATATATTTTTATACTTGAAAAAAAAAACTGCATGTCTGTCTGTCTTCAAGATATATTTAAACATTCTGTTGAAATATTGCTTAACATTGTCAAACACTGTTTTTTCTTTTCTTTATCTTTGTCTTAAATCGTGCTCGCCTCTAAACTGTTGAAAAATATTGGAAGAGTTAAGTCAATCATTCTGATTATTATTATTATTATTAATAATAAATAATGATGATAATGATGGTGGTGGTGGTAGTAGTAGTAATAATAATAATAATAATAATAATATAATGATGATGATGATGATGATGTTATTTGAGTAAATAATATGATTATCGAGTTAGGATACCAGGTAGAAGAAACTGTATGAGTGCAAAATTTTAGTCAATGTTAAGTCAATCATTTTTTTATTATTATTTTTATTATTTTTATTAATAATAATAAATACTAATAGTCAATGTTAAGTCAATCATATTTTTATTATTATTATTATTATTATTAATAATAATAAATACTAATAGTCAATGTTAAGTCAATCATATTTTTATTATTATTATTTTTATTAATAATAATAAATACTAATAGTCAATGTTAAGTCAATCATATTTTTATTATTATTATTATTTTTATTAATAATAATAAATACTAATAGTCAATGTTGAGTTAATCATTTTTATTATGATTATTATTATTAATGATAAATAATAATAGTCAATCATTTTATTATTATTATTTTATTAATAATAATAGTCAATGTTAAGTTAATCATTTTTATTATTATTAATAATCAATAATAATTGTCAGTGTTAAGTCAATCATTTTTTATTATTATTAATAATAATAAATGATGATGATGATGATAATGGTGGTGGTGGTGGTAGTAGTATTTATAATATTGAGTAAATAATGTGGTAGTAGTAGTAGTAGTAGTGGTGGTAATAATGTCAAGTAAATAATATGATTATCGAGTCAGGATAGATAGAAGAGCCTTTCTAAGTGTAAAATTTTAGTTGATGTTAGTGTGAGAGAATTAGTCACTGGGGCATTTTTTTTTTTTTTTTTTTAAATTTACATCTTATATTGTCAATATCTTTTCCAAAATATTTGACAGCATTTTTCATCCTTCATTTGCTTCTCTTTATTTATTTGCTTTTCTTTTTATTCTTTTCTTTTCTTTTCTTTTTTTTTCTAATATTTTCGAAAGTAGATTTTTTTTTTTTTACTTTTATGTCTGTTTTCATCTTTTATTATTAATTTTTTCTTCACACATCCATCCGCCAACGCCCCCCCCCCACTTCAACGCTGACGAACCTTAACATCCCCCTCATTCATTTTCTTCCCAAATAGATTATCCCGCATCGATAATTGCCGGACGGGAGAGGCAAGAGTGGAGGTAGGACAGTTTCGGAATGCAACCTGGGACCTCAATATTGGCTAGTCTACCAAAAATCAGATGTGACACTTTTCGTGTCGACCCCGTGACACTTTTTGATAAACCCTGCTAACCCCTGCACAATGATGGCTACCGCTGGAAATGCTCTCCAGAAATCTTTGCTTTGTTTGTTCTTCATTCTAACGCTAACAGGGAAATATTTATTGAAATCTTTTTCTCTCATTGTTACAATCACCAGCAATTTATTAAGATTATGAGTTATTACTGCTATTACTTATTAGAATTAATAATAATAATAATAATAATAATAATAATAATAGTTGTTGTTTTTGTTGATGATGATATAAACCAAGACCTCAAGTGAAACTCGTACACATAATCCATCGCTAATGATATGGGAAAAATAAATCAACAGACGATGCTATTTTGTTTAAATTATGCAAACTGGATTTTTTGGTCTATTGCCTTTCTCCGTTTCTGTCGTTCAGTGCATTTGACGTAAGAAATTTCCGCTTTTATCGCAGTCACCATCACTTCTCATCCTGAATCCGTTATTATCAGCTTAACCTGATTCTCTCTCTCTCTCTTTCCACTTCTATCTTCCCTTCTTTCTTTCATTTTCTCACTGAAACCAAGTAGTGTCTTTTTCCCGTCTTTCCATGCAGTCAAAATTTGGAATAGTCCATTATTTATGAGGTATTGACAGGATGTAACGGTTGTGCCAACTAACAAAGTGAGCGCCAATTATAATAGGATAATAATAAGAAAAATCTGTCTATATTTCTGAGATGAGGTATTATGTACACTATTTACATTATTCGGACTATTGTCCTCATCTTTGTCACCATATTTATTACAACGTTTTGGCCGTTGTACACTCCAGCTTTCTTCAGGTTGTTGGAATGTCAAACTGAACCCTTTATTTCACTCAATGGGGTAGACTGTTCTAGTTCCATGTGCCATGTCTAATGGATGTCAGTTATCTCCTGTTAATTCCCCTCTCAAAGTTCTCCTCCACCTTAACCTGGTATTGAACTCACACTCTTTGGGTCCTGTCACTGGATCTAACGCCTTTATCCACTGTCCTTGAGGACATCTGTGTATGAATTTCTGGGTATTTTAAAACATGGTTGCTGAAGACATTAGGTTTATAATACCCAGAAATTCATACACAGATGTTCTCAAGGACACATGGCACAGTGGATAAAGGCGTTAGTTAGATCCAGTGACAGGACCCAAAGAGTGTGAGTTCAATACCTGGTTAAGGTGGTGGAGAGGGGAATTAACAGGAGATAACTGATGTGGAAAATAAAGGGTTCAGTTTGATATTCCAACCAGTATACAATGGGCGAAACGTTGTGATAAACATGGCGACAAAGATGAGGACAATAGTCCGAAAAATGTAAATAGCAAATAATAAAAATATAAGCATGAATCCAATGCGGACAATTGGTAATATCCGAGCCTGTAAAACTTTGTCATGTGCTCCCTTGTTGTTCAAAGAAGTGACATGAAACATCATAGTACCGTGACAAACTCACATAGAATTAAATAATGTCACTATATTTTGATGGGGGGTTGTTTTAATAACTTATGAACAAAATTTCGAGTGTCCATGAAATACGAGTGTCCATCAATTCTTTACAAATTTGTTTCGTTTACGTTTCGGATGCAAAACTGATCAGATATGGGCTTTCAAGAAAACTAATCTGAGTGAACAGGATGTGCTTTCCTCAAAAAGCCTTGCTTAACTCTGCTGCTCTTCATGGCCGAGCTGAAAAGCACACCGGATAAAATGATGGTTTCCCCTACAAAGGAGGATGCAGTTTCAGTCTCTGCTGGGGGACGCATTTTCTTCATTGCGATTTCTCAGTTGAACAGGCCAAAATAAATCCATTTAAATCTTTATTTATACACACACACACACACACACAGATAGACACACACATACACGGTGGTGTAACGGATAGAACTGAGTTCGAATTCCAGTCCAGTTTGTTACATTCACTTACGTGCAAATACCCTTGAGAAAGGTATGAATCTATTTATCCTCCTCACTATGGGTTGAATAGCACAATAGCCAGTTATTGCTCATCCATTTCCATTAAGTCCAAGTACACACTGTCCGGCCCAGGGATTGAACTCAGTGGAAACCAGTTAGCAATAACAGAGCAGTACTAAAATTAAGAACTAGTTCAGTTCGGAATTCCCTGTTGGTTACCTAGATTGATATACACCTGATGAAGGCTGGAGAGTGCAACAGCCGGCTGAAACCTTGTGATGGCAGCAACAAAGATGGGAACAAAATTATCCAGATGTAAAGAATGATAATTCCTCATCTTTGTTGCCATATTCATGACGTTTCAGATGTTGTATGCTCCAGTCGGTCGGCTTTTAAGTTAGTCACAGAAATGTAGACAGATCCTGAAGAAGGCCGGAGAGTACAATGGCCAAAATGTCGTTAATATGGCAACAAAGATGAGGGCAACAGTCCGATCAATGTAAATAGTGTGACTAGAAGTACAGTGAAACATCGGTTCACGAACGTCTCACATGTTGAAAAAACTGGTTTTCGAACAGAATATTTGAGATGAAAATGCCTCGGTTATCAAAAAAATTTTTTCGTTCTCAAACAACATTGTTGAACTGAGTTAACCCGAATGGAATAATTTCTGAGTCGACCGCCGTGTTGTATACATTTGTGTGTGTTGTGTTGTGCTTTTTTTTTCCCAATTTTATTGTACTGTGACTTTTTTTCTCTACATTGATTCCTATTGGAAAAATAGTTTCGGTTTATGAATATTTCAGGTTACGAACAGCCTTCAGGAACAAATTAAATTTGTCAACTGAGGTTCCATTCTTTTATTAATCCCCACACCTTTCAACTACATTTTTTTTTTTGCTATTTCCATTTTTGTTTATTTTATTTTTATTTTTTTGCAGGTAAGTCCAGTTCAGTGAAGACATTCTTTTTTGCCTTTTCTTAAAAATGTTCCCTCAGCCCATACGATTGAGTTGGCAGCAACAACAAATAGCACTGGTGAGCTATATTTTTTCTACATTTTTCTTTTTTATAGTTCTTCTCTGCTTCCATATATTCTACGCTTCCATCCATGCCATCCATTGGAAATGTGTCCAGCCATTTCTGTTCGTTTTTCAACTTTTCAATCTACCTTTATTTATTTTTGCATTAAATAACGCAGGCAAGAGTCATTTGAAACTGTTTTTTCATCTATAAATGATTTAATGACTTCATTTGTTTGTTTAACAGCATATCAACACCTTTATGGGGCATTTAATGCCGAAATTTAATATTCTTGCAAGCTTTGAAGTCATAAAACGATTATAAATCTTATTTTGCTTTCACAGTTGAATACATGGTTGATGATACTCAGGTTTTGTATATATATATATATATATATATATATATATATGTTTGCGTGGACATAATTATGAGAGACGGTGATATGTGAGTTTTATGTTGTAGTTTTGTTGAAGTTATATTTTGATTTCTTTAAGAAATTATAGCATATTATATGGACTAATGTCATGAAAGAGTTCTTTCACCTTGGTTGGTTGTTTGGCTGATTTTGTCTAGCGGCATATCAACATCACTAGGGGTTATTTAATTCTGAAATCTAAATATTTTGAACAATTTTATGGCTTCAACTAAATATTTTGAATGCACGGATATGCACAATTAATCAGTTCTGACTTTCTCATTGACCTAATGTGGCTTCCCTCTGTCTTTTCTATAAATATTTTCATGGTGTCTGCTCTGACGAGCTATTTTCACTGGCACCCTGACTGCATGAATTTAAGCGTGATGCTAGGTTGGCATCTTGGTCCAACCCTTTTACTGTTGAAACATTTAAATGTAACCACCTCTTCTACTCCAAGGGCTTCTTCTCTGACACTTCCTAACAGTGGAACTCCCTTCCACTTACTTGCTTCCCTGATAACTATAATATTCAAATGTAATGTCAATCAACATCTTCTGTTGCCTTGATCCCTGTTCTTCTTTTTATCCTTTCCTCAACCCCGCCCCTATACCCAGTCTTTTCTCTTATCATCACTCTCTCTTGCCCCTTGCGTACTAGTGGTACTCGCACCTTGCTTGGGGTGAAATGCTTAAAAAAAATGTATTCCTTCAACTAAATATTTTGAACACAACTGCATTCCTTCAACTACAGATAAAAATGTATTGTTGGTCATTTTGTTATAAAACCTATTGTCGGCAACTTTACTGCAAGTAGGTAATTTGGTAAATTTTTTTATATAAAAATCTATTACTGGTATTTTTACTATAGTAGGACCCGAACAGGTGCTACCACCCAGGGTCAGGGTGGATCTGAGAGCAAATAAGAGATGGTTCCATGCGTTTCAAAACCTTCAATTACCTCATCAAAGACCTTGCTGCCAGATGTAGTTTATCATCATACCCAGGACTACATCTATAAACAGGAAGAAACAAAATCAGAGTTGAACAGATACTAAAATTCAACTTGGGTAGCATACAACTAGGGTATCCTTGGGGAGCTGGCAAACTGACCAGGATTTATTATCTGTGGGCGTAATTTTAACAATATAAGATACGCAGATGACAATGTGTTGATGACTGACTTGGAAAGAAAAATGTGGGACAGGATTGTAGAAGAAAGCAAGAAAAAAAAAGACTGGGCATCAACTGCAAGAAGACAGAACGTATGGTCAAGAGAAAAAGCCCAAGATGCGAGTTACGAATTGGAGATGTCAGTGTTAATCAAGTGCAGAAGTTTAAATATCTTGGAAGTGTGATGGATGGAAAAATGTGACATCGAGATCCGAACACGCATTGGAGTAGTGAAAAAAGCCTTCCAAAAGCTAAGCAAAGTATCAAGAAAAAAGAAAATGACAAACAAAGAAATGAGTGTAGAATTGCTGTGTGTCGACTATTATAATGTTTGAAGTAATACACGCACACGCACACTTTCTCTTTCTCTCTCACATGCACAAACACTCTCTCTTGCACACACACACAAACACAGTCTTTCTCTTCTTCACACATAGACTCTTTCTGTCTTTCTCATACACATGCACACATTTTTTCTCTCTCTCTCTCTCTCCCATGCACACACTCTTTCTCCTTCTCACACTCACACTCTTTCTGTTTTTCACACATAGACACTCTCTCTCACCCCGCTCTCTCCCCACCCCACACACACACTTTTTGTCCTTCACACATACACACTTTGACTCTTTCACACATACTCTCTCTTTCTCCCTCGAACAGAAACTCTTTCTTTCTCTCTCATGCACACTCTTTCTCTCTCTCTCTCACTCACACACACACTCTTTCGCCCCCCCCAGACACATTCTTTCTCTCCCTCTCACACATACACACACACACTTTCTCTCTCCCTTGAGCACAAATTCTCTTTCTTTCTCTCTTTCTCACACTCGCACATTTCTTTCTCTCTCTCTTTCTCTCTCTCTCACACACACACACACACACACTCATACTCTTTTTCTCCTCCCAAACACATTCTTTCTCTCCTTCACACACATGCACTCTTTCTTTCTGTCTTGCACACACACACTCTCCCTCTATCTATCTCTCTCTCACGCACGCACGCACGATCACTCTCAGCCTTCCTCTCTCTCTCTTTCCCTCTCACACACACATTCTCTCTCTCTCTCTCTCTCTCTCTCTCTCTCACTCTCACACACACACACACACACACACACACACACAATTACAAGCAAAATGATGTCAGAAGCAAAGAAAGATAAACTCAGGAAATATAATTCGATCCATGTTACTTATGATAAAGACGGCAGATAATTCCCCGCAATTTTCAAGGAGGCCCAGGTGCAGGTGGGAAAAGATAGCAAATATATTCTGAGTAAATTATCACGGCTCAACATTTTGATAAGACCTGTTTACTAATCTTGCAATATTTCACTTTTAAGCCAATGTCCTTAAAAAGAAAACCTAATAGAATGCATAAATCAAATTTATTTACTAACTTGTTTTGTTTTTTTTATGTCACAAGATAAATATTCAAACAAAATAAATATTTAAACATTTCAAAAAGATATTTTTAAAAAATATTTAAAAATTTTGAAATTAAATATTGAAAATATTTAAAAATATTTTTTAAAATATAAATATTTAAACATTTAAAAAATATTTAAAAAATATTCAAAAAAATATTAAAATTAAAAATATTAAAAAAAAATATTTAAAAATATTTAAAAACTAAATATTTAAGCATTTAAAAAAATATTAAAATTAAAAATATTAAAAAATATATTTAAGAAAATAAATATTAAAATATTTAAAAAATATTCAAAAAAATATTAAAATTAAGTATTAAAATTAAAAATATTAAAAAAATATTGAAAAATACTTAAAAACTAAATATTTAAGCATTTGAAAAAAATATTAAAATTAAAAATATTAAAAAATATATTTAAGAAAATAAATATTAAAACATTTAAAAATATTTAAAAAATATTCAAAAAAAATTAAAATTAAGTATTAAAATTTAAAGTATTCAAAAAATATTGATAAATACTTAAAAAATAATATTTAAGTATTTAAAGAATTTTTATAGTAAATCATTCACAATGCATTTTTATAGTAAATCATTTGTAATACATTTTTATAGTAAAGGACCTCCAATCGGTTGTGAACTGGGGCAGAAATTGGCTGGTTAACTTTAACGCCTCAAAAACTAAACTGCTCTCTATTAATCACCACAGAGATCCTTCCCTGCTCCCCATTAGAATATCTGATGCTCAACTTCTCGAGAGCACCTCTTTGCGGCTGCTCAGTCTCACGTTGACTGCTGACCTGAGATGGAACAAATACATTGAGTTAATTGCTTGGTCCACTGCAAGGAAAGTTGGCTCCCTATGCCACACTAGGAAATTTTACTCCCCGTAATCGATCCCCCATGTCTATAAATCGACCATTCGCCCTTGCATGGAGTATTGCTGCCATATATGGTCTGGAGCCCCTTCTGTTTGTCTCGGGGTTCTTGATAAAAATCCAGAGACGGATATGCAATGTAATTGGCCCTGATATGGCATCTCGTCTGCAGTCGCTCTCCCACAGATGTGACATCGCCTCTCTCTGTCTTTTTTACAAATACTTTCACAGCAATTGCTCCGATGAGATGTTCTCGCTGATTCCCAGGCTTCATGAATTCAAGCGTCCTACGAAGCTAGCATCCCGCTCTCACCCTTTCACTGTTGAAACTGTTAAATGTAGCCGTCTCTTCTACTCCAATAGCTTCATATCTCGCACCTCTCGCCTGTGGAACTCCCTTCCCTTTTCCTGTTTCCCTGATAGCTATAATCTCCAAATATTCAAATGTAATGTCAATCGACATCTTCATTTGCCTTGATCTATCCACTATCCTTCTCCTCATCCTTTCCTCTATCACTCCTATCTGCTCTTGCTCCAAATCCTCTGTAACCCCTTGCGTACTAGTGGCTTCCTGCCTTGCTTGGGGTGAAATGCTTAAAAAAAAAAAATCATTTACAAAGCATTTTTATAATAAATCATTTGCAATGCATTTTCATAGTAAATCATTTGCAATGCATTTTCATAGTAAATCATTTACAATGCATTTTCATGGTAAATCATTTACAATGCATTTTCATAGTAATTCATTTACAATGCATTTTCATAGTAAATCATTCGTAATGCATTTTCATAGTAAATCATTTACAATGCATTTTCATAGTAATTCATTTACAATGCATTTTCATAGTAAATCATTTGCAATGCATTTTCATAGTAAATCATTTGCAATGCATTTTCATAGTAAATCATTTCTAATGAATTTTCATGGTAAATCATTTGCAATGCATTTTCATAGTAAATCATTTGCAATATAAATTCATTTCTATCGTAAATCGTATTTTTTTCAGTAGTTTTCTTTTCTTGACCTCTTCACATTTGTACTATGACTACATAAGAGAATGAGGGTGGTCCTGTGCAAGATTCATTTACTGCAAATCCATTTGACAAATTGGCACCAGTCCCCAAAAGAGGATTGTAGTCACATTTAGACCAAATGCAAAATGTAAATAAAACTTTATCTGATGGCCTCAAAATGCGTATTTCTTCTTAACGACCACGCTAATGCATTTACTAATAACATAGTTGAGTAGTTATATAGTATGAATACACATGAGATGGCATTTTATAACACATTCACCTTTAATAGCCTTCATCTATACAGTGCTGCAATTCATATAAAAATATGATACCAAAGCTCTGTTACACACCTGAGTGAAGTTAATGGGGGGAAAAAAACTCATGGAAGCCAGGTAAATTCCAGCTATTGCCAAAGATAGAATCAGTGTATTTCTTGTTTCTTTCTTTTTTTATTTCTCTCTTTCTCTTATTTTTATCTGCACTCTTTCTTTCTTATTCTTTCTTTCTTTCTTTCTCTTTGCTTTTAGGAATATTAATTTCTTTTTCTCTCTTTCTTTTCTTTTATTGTATTAATTTCTTTCTTTTTTCTTTCGTTTCATATCCTATTCCACGTTCTTTTTCTCATTTATTTCCTTCATACGTTTTTCTTTCTTTCTCTGAATTTTTCTTCTTTCCTTTCTTTTCTTATCTATTTCATTTTTCTTTTTTCCTTTCCATCTTTCTCTGAATTTTAGTTTTTCTGGATTCAATTCGTACATCTTTCTTTATCTTTTTTTTCATTTTTCTCATTTCTTTTATTTTCTCATCTATTTGTCTTTATTCTTCTTTCTTTCTCTCAATTTTTCTTGGTCATTTCTTATATTGCTTTCTTTCTTTCTTTCTCTTATACTCTTTCTTTCTTTTTTCTTTCTTTCTTTCCCTTATACTCCCTGTTTCTTTCTTTCTTTCTTTATCAACCCTTTTTTCCTAATTTTTCTTGGTCATTTCTTGTATCTCCTTTTTTCATTCTTTCTTTCTTTCTTTCTTTCTTTCTTTCTTTCTTTCTTTCTTTCTTTCTTTCTTTCTTTCTTCCTTCCTTCTTTCTTTCTTTTATACCTCCTTCTTTCTTTCTTTCTTTCTTTCTTTCATACCCACTTTTTTCTTTCTTTTATAATCCCTTCTTTCTTTAATACCTCCTTCTTTCTTTCTTTCTTTTATACCCCCTATTTCTTTCTTTCTTTTTCTTTTTTCTTTCTTGCATACCCACTTCTTTCTTTCTTTCTTTTTTATACCCACTTCTTTTTAGCAATTTTGTTCCAGTCATCCATTATTTGAGAAATGTATAATATCATATTTTGATTATTCACCCAGGGTTGGTTCGGTCAATGCAGCTCAGTAACGAATGGTCATAAATGAGGCCCAAGAGTCGTTTTATGATAGAGAGGAAGACGGCCGAGTGGTTAACTGTTACATTCTCCCTGGTTTTTAATTCAGTATTGTCCTTATCTGACACTGACTTCCTTTCTAAGGCTAAAAATCGGTTTGTCATTGCCTTCCCCATGACAAGCAGGGAGAAATGGGTTCATGCTTTTGCCAAAGGCAAAAGTGGACACAACAACCTTGCAATTTGAACTTGACATGCTAATTCCATTTTATTGTTACACCACTCACAAGGAGACATGGCACAGTTAGATCCAGTGACAGGACCCAAAGACTGTGTGTTCAATACCTGGTTAAGGCAGTGGAGAACTTGGAGAGGGGAATTAACAGGAGATAACTGATAACTGACATCCATTAGACATGGCACGTGGAACTACGACAGTCTACCCCAGTGAGCGAAATAAAGGGTTCAGTTCAGTATTTCAACCACCTGAAGAAGGCCAGAGCGTACAACGGCTGAAACATTGTGATAGATATGGCAACAAAGATGCGGACAATAGTCCGAATAATGTAAATAGTGTATCATGTGATCTACTTATTTAATAATGGAATCGTCCATGTTTGTTCACTGGTGATCTGTGTTCAAAGTACACTGTCAGCCATGACACTTTATTTCTATTCAACAGTTTTAGAAATATATAAAATGAAGGTGCACAGTTTTTAGCTAACCATAATTCACATGCACTTTTTAATGATTTGGTCATCAGAAATACTAGTGTATTCAGCAAGTGATTCATGCTTTCGACTCAGCAGTTTCTTATGTCACTCATACCTATTTATCATAATCGCTACAAATTCTTTTAAAATTACCATTTGGCGTATAAGTTTATGAGAACACACACAAACACAGAAATAAAAAAGAAATAACTAGAATAAGTAGTTATAAACAGATTAACATGAAAATGAATAAATAGATAGCTATGAACAGACTCAGATAGATAGATAAGAAGAGACGGAGATAGATAGATAGATAGATAAGAAGAGACAGAGATAGATAGATAGATAAGAAGAGACAGAGATAGATAGATAGATAAGAAGAGACAGAGATAGATAGAGAGATAGATAAGACGAGACGGAGATAGATAGATAGATAGATAGATAAGAAGAGACGGAGATAGATAGAGAGATAGATAAGACGAGACGGAGAGAGATAGATAAGACGAGACGGAGATAGATAGATAGATAGATAGATAGATAAGAAGAGACGGAGATAGATAGAGAGATAGATAAGACGAGACGGAGATAGATAGATAGATAGATAGATAAGAAGAGACGGAGATAGATAGATAGATAGATAGATAGATAGATAAGAAGAGACGGAGATAGATAGATAGATAAGAAGAGACGGAGATAGATAGACAGACAAGAAGAGACGGAGATAGATAGACAGACAAGAAGAGACGGAGATAGATAGATAAGAAGAGACGGAGATAGATAGATAGATAGATAGATAGATAGATAGATAAGAAGCGACATAGATAGATAGATAGATAGAGACAGAGATAGATAGATAGATAAGAAGAGATGGAGATAGATAGATAGACAGAGATAGATAGATAGATAAGAAGAGATGGAGATAGATAGATAGATAGATAAGAAGAGACAGAGATAGAGAGATAGATAGATAAGAAGAGACAGAGATAGAGAGATAGATAAGAAGAGATGGAGATAGATAGATAAGAAGAGACAGAGATAGATAGATAGATGAGAAGAGATGGAGATAGATAGATAAGAAGAGACGGAGATAGAGAGATAGATAGGAAGAGATGGAGATAGATAGATAGATAGATAGATAAGAAGAGATGGAGATAGATAGATAGATAAGAAGAGATGGAGATAGATAAGAAGAGACGGAGATAGAGAGATAGATAGATAAGAAGAGATAGAGAGAGAGAGATATAGATAAGAAGAGATGGAGATAGATAAGAAGAGACGGAGATAGACAGACAGATAGATAGATCGATAGATAGGCAGAAAAATAGAAATATAAACAGATAGAGAGAGAGACAGATTGATAGATAGATAGATATAAACAGACTGAGATAGGTGTATATAAAAAAAACTCAGATAAATAGATATGAACCAACTGTTTTTAGCTAGCCATAGTTTTTTATGCTTTGGTCATCAAAACTTCCGGTGGATTCAACAAGTGTTTTATGTTTTCAACTCCGCAGTTGCCTATGTCCTACATTCCATTATGAAGTGACCAAAATAGATAGATAGATAGATAGATAGATAGATAGATAGATAGATGGAAACAGACAGATAGAGATGGAGAGACTGAGATAGAGAGATAGATGGAAACAGACAGATAGAGATGGAGAGACTGAGATAGAGAGATAGATGGAAACAGACAGATAGAGATGGAGAGACTGAGATAGAGAGATAGATGGAAACAGACAGATAGAGATGGAGAGACTGAGATAGAGAGATAGATGGAAACAGACAGATAGAGATGGAGAGACTGAGATAGAGAGATAGATGGAAACAGGCAGATAGAGATGGAGAGACTGAGATAGAGAGATAGATGGAAACAGGCAGATAGAGATGGAGAGACTGAGATAGATAGATATATGGAAACAGACAGATAGAGATGGAGAGACTGAGATAGATAGATAGATGGAAACAGACAGATAGAGATGGAGAGACTGAGATAGATAGATAGATGGAAACAGACAGATAGAGATGGAGAGACTGAGATATAGATACATAGATAAATAGACAGAGAGATGGAGAGACTGAAATAGATAGATAGATAGATAGATAGATAGAAACAGACTGCAATAGATAGGTAGATATGAACCAACTGTTTTTAGCTAGCCATAATTTTTTATGCTTTGGTCATCAAAACTTGTAGTGGATTCAACAAGTGTGACATGTTTTCAACTCAGCAGTTGCCTAAGTCACTCATCTGTCATGATCACTACAAATGCTTTTAAAATTACCATTTGAGTATCAGTTTGTAAGACACACACAAACACAGATAGCAATAAACAAAGAAATAAGTAGTTATAAATAGATTAACATACATATGAAGAGAACAAGACAGATAGATAGAAAAAGACTGAGATAGATATAAACATTCTAAAATAAATCAGTAGATATGAACAGACTGTTTATAGCTATCCATAATTCACAGAACTTCTAGTGCATTCTAAATAGATTAACATGGATTTGAATAGACTGGAATAAATACAAACAGACTGAAATACAATAGATAGATAGATAGATAGATAGATAGATAGATATGAACAGAATGAGATAGATAGATATGAACAGAATGAGATAGATAAATATGAACAGAATGAGATAGATAGATATGAACAGAATGGGATAGATAGATAGATAGATATGAACAGAATGAGATAGATAGATATGAACAGAATCAGATAGATAGATAGATATGAACAGAATCAGATAGATAGATATGAACAGAATGAGATAGATAGAGATGAACAGAATGAGATAGATAGATAGATAGATATGAACAGAATGAGATAGATAGATATGAACAGAGTGAGTTAGATAGATATGAACAGAATGAGATAGATAGATATGAACAGAATGAGATAGATAGATAGATATGAACAGAATGAGATAGATAGATAGATAGATAGATATGAACAGAATGAGATAGATAGATATGAATAGAATGAGATAGATAGATAGATACATACATCCATACATAGATATGAGCATAGATAGATAGATATGAACAGACTGAGATAGATTTTTTGTTTCGGTCATCAGAACTTCTAGTGAAATCAGCAAGTGATTCATGTTTACAACTCAGCAGTTTCTCATGTCACTTATAACTGTTTGCATTTTTATTTTCATCAAAATAAGTGGAACGGATACGTCTCAAGATTTATATATGCTTCTTTTCTATAAGATTTAACTGATTAAATTTCAAGTCTATCTTTCACGGCAGGAAATTTAGTAAGCATTAAAGTGATCAACATTTTTGTATTTTATTTGACATGTTATGTATTTATAATGAAATTTTCAATGCATTTCTATAATAAAATCATTTATTATCCAATTTTTTAATATCATTTGTGATGCATTACTGGGAATTAGTTATCATGCAATTCTATAGTAAAATAATTTGCATTGCAATTTTATAATAAAATCATTTGTGATGCATTTCTGTGAAAATAATTGCCAATTCAATTCTGTAATAAAATCATGTGCAATGCCATTCTATGGAAAATCAATTATAATTAATTATTTCTATAGCAAAATCATTTACAACTCAAATTTATAGTAAAATCATTTGCAACTGCAATGCAATTCTATAAAAAAATTCATTTGCAATGCATTCCGATGGTAGAATAAATTTCAATGAATTTTTTATTGCAGAAATAATTCATAATAATCTTTTTCTTTACCAATATTCACCCAATACAAGGCCTAAGAGACACTCAAGGTAGAGGGTTACTGTGTGGAGTTATATTAGCATAGGAAAGAACAAGTGTTAGGAGAAGCAGACTTCAGAAGGAACCAGAAATCCTAAACAGGAAACAAGGGATAAACCTCTACTCCTTTTCAAACGACTGGGGAGGAGTGGGAACTGTGTGATAGGTGAACTTATCTACTGCTGTTGGCAGAGGAGAGAAAAAATATGGAAAATTTTCGGATAAAGGCTTCTCAACCTGTAATGATAATTGAAAGTTCTGATGTTTCACGTATCTGGTTGTTCGGTTTGGTTATTGAGCGTCTGCAAGTCTCCTCAAGTCCCAAGCACCTTCCTCAGTTTCTATGCAGACCCCAACGCTTATAATAAAATAGTTTGCAATGAAAACCTGTAATAAATCATTTACATTGATTTTGTTTACTCGTTTTTCACAGTTTCTTTTTCTCTTTTGCTTTCACCTTTTCCCCCTCTCCTGCTCTTCTTCTTACTCTTTCTTCTTTTTCTCCTCCTCAACCTTTTTCTTCTTCTTCTTCTCCTCCACCTCCTCCTTTTTCTTCTCCTCCTCCTCCTCAACTTTTTCTTCTTCTCCTCCACACCCTTCTTCTTCTCATTCTCATCCTCCTCCTCCTCATCATCATCATCATTCTTCTTTTTCTCCTTCTCCCCACCTCCTCCTTTTTCTTCTTCTCCTTTCCTCTTCCTTTTTCTTCTTCTCCTTCCCTCCTCCTTCTTCTCATTCTCATCCTCCTCCTTCTCATCATCATTCTTCTTCTCTTCCACCTCCTCCTTTTTCCTCTTCTCCTCCACCACTCTCTTCTCATTCTCATCCTCATCATCATTCTTCTTCTCCCCCTCCTCAACCTTCTTTTTTTCTTCTCTTCCACCTCCTCCTTTTTCTTCTCCTCCACCGCCTCCTTTTTCTTCTTCTCCTCCCCTCCTTCTTCTTCTCATTCTCCTCCTCCTCATCATCATTCTTCTACTTTTCCTCCTCAACCTTCTTTTTCTTCTTC
>OZ038479.1:123206627-123208852 GCA_964036315.1 Acanthosepion esculentum | reverse complement strand
AACCGGAAATAGTTTTGTTACAAACCAGATCTCTCATTTTGGGTGGAATCTACCGAAGAAGAGCGGCTGATAAAAAAAAAAAACTCCACCTCACCCACCCAAGATGTGTGCAGATTGTTAGCACCGAGCGGCATTGCTATTCTCATCCATTACTGACCCTCATCTTACCCCCATCTCTGTCTTCACTGATACCCTCATTATTTTACTGTAACAGTAGAACTGCTTCATCCATATGAGTTTCAATTAAATAGTCTTCTCTTAAACCACAGAGACTTCAACTGTCTAATTTTAGGATTTATTATTATTATTATTATAATTATTATTATTATTATTATTATAATTATTATTATTATTATTATTATAATTATTATTATTATTATTAATCTTCCTTATGCCATGCTCAATGCCTCATAAATAATGAACTAACCCGGTTTGATTGAATGGAAAGACGGAAAAGACATATTAGCAACGCTACTTGGTTTCAGTGAGTAAATGAAAGAAAGAAAGAAAGAAAGAAAGAATGGAAGGAAGGAAGATAGAAGTGTTTAACATCTTTTGCCAAAGCTTCATAAATAATAAGCTATTCTGGTTTGATTGCATGGAAAGACGGGAAAGACATATCAGCAACGCTACTTGGTTTCGGTGTGAAAATGAAAGAAAGGCAGGAAATTAGAAGTGTTTAACGCCTGTTTCAATGAAGTGGAAAATGTTGTCAATTTGAAATCTTTTCATTTGTACCCCCTTACTTCTTAAAATAACGAGCATCATTCATATTTATGATTCTTATTGCAACATTTTGTTAAAGTTGTTAAGCTCAAATATTTTAACGATGCGACAGAGGAATTTTCACGGAGGTTGTTTTATTGCCATGAGCTCATTCAATCGCTAACTTAAGAATTAAGATTCATCAGATAATTCAAATAGGAAAACTGTGAAATTTTCTCGGGTCTTTCTAATTATTATTCTGCCTGTTCCTTAATTAGTTAGTTAGCACGACCGTTACGTCCCCTCAATACCTAATAAATAATTTACAATTCCGTTTTGATCACGGGGAAAGACGGAAAGGATATACCAGAGATGCTGTTTGGTTCCAGTGAAATATAGTAAGTAAGAGAGAAGATAGTGGAGGCGATAACACTCTCATGTGTTTCACGTCTGCTTCAGTGAAATGGAAAATATTTTCGAATATTTGTACCCTCTTATTTCCTTAAATAATGACCCGTATTTGCACATATGATCGTTATTGCGTTATTTTTTTGAATTTGTTAAGCTCAAATATTTAACGATGCGATAATTGGAATATTTCTACGAGTAATTCATGGCTGTGGAATTCGCTTATTCAATCGTTAACTTAAGAATTTTTTTTTTTTATTTATTTATATATTTTTTTCATATATTGTAACCATTTTTCTTAAAGTTTCTATTTTCTTGACTTCAGAGGAAAACACTGAATGTTCCCAACATATTTCAGTGAAATTTACGCTTTCCAAAAATTATAGATTAGATATGGGGGGGGGGGCGTCCATTGAATCGATAACCTCTTGTTGTTAGTTTATCATGTCGCCTTCTTTTTCCATATATTACGACAATTTTGCTTAAAATTTGTATTTTTTTTTTTTTTTACTTCAGATGAAAAATTGGAAATTTCCCAGCATATTTCAGTAGTATTTCCACTTCTCAAAATTATACTTTCGATATATCGATGAAAAAAAGATGTCATCTGTTTAAATTAAACACTGGAAAGCTATGTGTTAATCAGATGCGTGCTAACCAGATTTTTTTCCATTAACAAACTTACCGCAACCCCTGACCAGATTTCAGATCTAACCGCATAGCAATTTTCAATTCACTGAGTTTGGTTTGGTCATTTTATCATTATAGTCTACCATACAACTAAGAAGGGTATTTTACAATGAACTGGCAAATCTAACCGAAATTGTCAGGAGGGGAAAGGAAAGGATCTTCATGAAATATATGTTCCTTTGTGTTATGGATGCCTAGTTGAAAAGAATCCGTCTGGATAGTTCTAAAAATTTGACAAAATGTTATACATGGTGTGTCAAAAAAGTAACAGGGCTTAGTGTGCTGTGTAAGCTATGATTCGGGTAGGGTTGAGTGGGTTGTGTCACAGTGTGACGTAATATGCAGTAAGTATATATATATATATATATATATATATATATATATATATATATATATATATATATATATATGAGAGAGAGAGA
>OZ038479.1:123189127-123204127 GCA_964036315.1 Acanthosepion esculentum | reverse complement strand
AACGTCCAGTGGTGCCTTGGGTTCCTTGCAATGGAAACTGGGAGGTGTGCGGTGCGAAAAATTCAAAAGCCAAAATGAATCTCGAACAAAGTAAACATCATGTCCAATGTGTTTATCGCCTTCAAACTAACAAATTTCTCAAACTGACAAAGTCAGCAAAATAATAAAAAATTGAAAGCAAAACAAAAAAGAGAGAAAAAAAAGTTTAGATAACAGGATCATTCTGTGACGAGATTTCTTGGGGCGGGGTTCTTTGCTCTAGTTTGGGTGCTAATATCAGAAGTCATCAGGCTAGTAAGTTTGTTCCTCACAGGACTTTTCATTACCCTTTCCCATTTTTTTAAATTGATTGTTCAAGGACAATGACGCCACACATCTGAAGATTAAGTCTTGAAAATTTTCAAAAAAAGTTACCATATGCTTCCGCATGTAAGACGACCTTTAGATCCCCCAAATCACCTTTAAAAATTGGGGGCGGTGTCTTATACTACAGTTCTAAAATGTAGTCAGTCAGTTATGTGACATGTGATACGCTTAGGTGATCATGTATCTTTCGATACATGACTGACGAGGTAGATTATCCCCGCAGTAGGTCGCCATTCCTTTCTGTGGTAGACCAGTTGCCATCCAAGGCTATAGAACCCGGTCTGTCCTGCTATTTACCCATAGCTGGGAGGAGAAAAAGAGGATTCATACCTTTCCCAAGGATATTAGCACGTAAATGAATATCAGTCAGTTATGTGCCATGCGTGATACACATTTAGGCGATCATGTATCTTTCGATACATGACTGACGAGGCAGATTTTTTTAGGTTGCCATTTCTTTCTGCGGTAGACAAGTTGCCATCCAAGGTTATAGAACCCGGTCTGTCCTGCTATTTACTCGTAGCTGGAGGGAGAAGAGGATTCATACCTTTCCCAATGGGTATTAGCACGTAAGTGAATGTAATGGATTCGACTGGAATTCGAACTCGGCTCTCCGATTCTTCAATCCATTACATCACCGTGCCTCCTAAAAAGTAGGTGCTACTTAAATATAATGGTCCACATGTAAAAAAAGAAAAATGTGTTTTTGTGGAAATTATTTTTTGTCGGTTAACATTAATTAAATCTTCATCAAGGCATGACATTATCAGAATTGAAAAGTATCATTTTAGACGATGGGGTCATGTTCATATCGATTCAGTGTAAAATCGACCTATGATCTTTTACAGAGTTATCAGGGCTTATTTGTGTGTGTACAAAAATTGACTTTTTTTTTTTTACGAAATGATATCGGTAAATATGGGTAAACCTGCGTCAAAATTATGGTTTTTCGAATAATACCGCTTCTTTAATTGCATTCACCCCTTGGCAATATTTATTGTTTAAAAACAATTGTAATAAAACCTAACCATATGATGAAGATGAATTTATACATTTTCTTTGAGAATTGACAGCAGAAATAATAAATATTATTTATTTATTAGATTGTTTATTGGAATGGTTGGCAAAACATCGGCTGCCGTCCTGGGTATGACGATAAACTACATCCGCCTCCAGGGTAAGACGATAAATTACGTCCAACAGCAAGGCCTCTGATCAGGAGGTTTTGAGGAGCGTGGAACCACGAGGGCTCCAACTACAACAGAAATTATTGATGTCCTCATGTGCCACAATTTTGAGATTTCCTTTTCAAGATCCTTGTATTTTAATAGTTTTTAAGATCTTCAAACCGTCCTGGCTATGACGATAAACTACATCCGCGTCCAGGGTAAGACGATAAACTACGTCCAGTAGCAAGGCCTCTGATCAGGTTTTGAGGGGCATGGAACCACCTCTTAATTGCTGGTGTTCCCAGGTCCACCCTGACCCAGGGTGGTAGCACCTGTTAGGGTCCCAGCTATGGGCAAATAGTTAACCCCCAAAACTGAGGTAAAAAGCATTAAGAAGGTGAAAAAATAGGTTTTAATACCAGAAATACTTTGTAAAAAATTATTACCAGAGATAAATCTTTGAAGAAAAAAAAACTATTACCAGCAATATATTTTTGGAAAAAAATATTACCAGCAATACATTTTTTTTAAAATTAATATTACCAGCTATAGATTTTTGACAAAACAAAATATTACCAGGCAAAAAAGTTGTCGGCATTAAATAACCGATTGAGGTTGATATGCCGTAAAACAAACCAAACCATATAAACCTTATAACAACAGCTAATTGCCAATTGATTCAAACTTTATAAAATGGTAATTAATAAGGATTTCCTTATAGTTAGTTCACATATTTTAATAATTTAAATATTTATAAATTTATGAATAAACAATCTAACAAATAATTTGTTTAGTATTTTTGTTGTAAATTCTCAATAACAAAAAAAAATACATAAATTCACTTTTATCATGTTTAAATTTTATTCCAATTGTTATCATCGCTTTTTAAAACAGTAAACATTGCTGAAGAGTAAATATAGTTAAAAAATTTTTTAAAAAAGCGGTGTCATAGGAAAAATTGTCCTTGTTACATTATGTCTTATTACAGGCACAAACGTCCATGTTTGCTAGGATGTCTTTTAAATAAAAACAGATCTATATATTTTAAATTAAGGAACAAAAATTTATATCAATTAATTAAAGTATGTCTCTGTTTATTCTTCATTTAAGATAAATGATTATTATCCCGCCCATCAATCTTTCTGGCTTGCAGCCATATCACATCGTTCAAACACCGGTTCGCTGAAGTAAGGCAGCGTCAATCCTGGTCAGTACATTGATTGATGACCGCTCTGGGCATACCAGATGCTGCAAGCTGGGATGCGCTGGTGGTGTAACAGATAATGGCTTGGAGTTTTTAATCAGAGAGTCGACTTCCAATTGCAGTTGGGTCCAGTTACGCGAAGATATCATTTGGAAAGGTATTTTTAAAAAAAAATCACTGATCGATTTTACACATGGCGGACTTTGGGCAGGTGGATGACAGAACGTGGTCTGGGGGAGGAAGCAGAGGGAAGGAACTTGTTGAGAGCTGCAAGGGAGAGAGGGAGGTGGAGAGCCATGATCGCCTACGTCCTGAAAGGACATGGCACATAAAAAGAGCCAGAAAAGTGTTAATTGTGAGGGCGTGTATACGAGGGCAAGTCAAAAAGTATCGAGCCTGGTGCCGTGGAAAGAAAACTACAACACATATGAAGATCCTCAAGGACACATGACCCAATGGATAAAAGCGCTGGTTGAAGTAACCCAGTGATTTGATCCAAAGAGTAGTGAGTTCAATACTTGGCCGCAGCACAGGCGAACACAAACTTGGAGAATTGAGTCACTAAAAGGAAGATAACTGAAACAGAGAGATCCAGAAAAGGCGGAACCAAAACAATCTACCCCGGTGGACGAAATAAAGGGATCGGTTCGAAATTCCAATCACCTGAAGAAGGTCGGGGCCTACAGCGACCGAAACGTCGTGAATATGGCAACAAAGATGAGAACACCAGTGTGACTAGTGTAAATAATTAGAGTACCTCATCTCAGAAATATAGACAAACCCATATGAATTCAGCATTTAATTTCCTTTGAAATAATCCCCCTTATGAAGCCACCCACTTTATCTAGCGTCGTTTCCATTAATGGGAAGCATTTTTTTGTGTGTGTGTTGGCGAGGGGGTGGGTAGCGAGCAGCTGCCTCGTCACATTCTCTTGGATTTCCTCGACGTCTTGAAATCGTATTCTTTTCAAGTTGGATTTGATTTTTGAAAAGATGAGAAAAACGCAAGGGGCTCAGTGTGGTGAGACGACCACACTCTACACACTTCCATGTCAAGTACTGCTATAGACAATGGAAGCAAACAAGGATATTATAAGGTAAAGCGTATGAGTCCAAGGTCTATCTGCACCAAGCGGCCTCACCCTGCGTACTTTATATCTGTTACCATATCAACTCCCAATACTTTGTGATCCGACCTTGTATTGAAAAGGAATATGGTGGTTGTCGGACATGAGAAATGTTGAATTTGGCCAAAAACTGCTAAACAATCAATGGTCACTTATGGAGCCTCTATGGTGTGGTGAGACAACCACACTCTACACACCTTCCTTCCAAGTAGTACTATAAGCAACTGAAGCTAGCGAGAACGTTATAACTCAGTGTGTATGCACAATATAGTTCAAGGTCAGTCTGTGCCAAGAGGTTTCATCCTGCGTACGTTAGTTCCATTACCATAGCAACTGACAATACTTTGTTATCTGACCTTGTATTGAAAAGGACAATATTTCAAATAGCTAAAACAAAACAATGGGAGAACATTTTTTCATACAAGGCTAAGGCACATGAAGAAGGGGCAAAAAGGGCAGTTTGTGACAATATGCAGGCAAACCCTGGATTTGAAGAGATTACGATTGTAGTGATCAAGGAAGCATCCCACCAGGTGTCTGTTCCTAAAAAGTAGTGATTCTTGGGAAGAAGCTTCTACCTTACTAATGGAATATGAAGGAAATGGGGATGATTCATTTCTGTGGATGTGGCATAGTGGGTTTTTGTGTGAAGATTAAAGCTGGTAGAATGAATGAGTGTAGTGCATCAGGATATTTTTTTTTATTTACGTTGATTCACCCCAAGCAAGGTAGCAATGCCACTAGGATGCAGGGCATTATAGGAAGTAAATAACTTCACAGAGTCTGCTCAAGATGGAATTCAAGCATTTTTTGATTTCCTTACAATGAGGGGCATGTGAAAAAAAAGTACAGCGTCTGGAAAACTTGCGATAATCCAACAATACAATTCAAATAAAAACTAACGACCACTCGGCAATCATTTTCACATTTTTGGCCTGAAATGCCCAAATATGGAAAGCGGCCCACTTTTGGTCTGAAATGCCCAAATATGGAAAGCAGCCCAATTTTGGTCTCAAATGGCCAAATATTGAAAACAGCCCAATTGTTGCAACAGTCTAGGTACTTTTTTTATCAAACCACGGATGTAATGTTATATATACGGACAAATATATGAGGAGTTCAGCTGTAATGAGAGCGATGCAGGCAAGGGTTTAAATTTACAACAGAAATCCACCATGAAATTGTTGCTGCATCGGGGAAGAAACATTTAGAGAGCAGGTATCGGGTTTGGCGTAATGCGTTCCCGGATGGGTCTATGAATCTGCAGGGTGGGCCTCGTTGTAGGGCGTCTACATTCGGCAACAATGGGAAAACGACATTGCATGCGTTTTAAGCTTTGATTTGAAATTTAAAAAAATGAAAGATAAACGCTAGGGACTTCATGATGCGAAGACCTGAAACTCGATCGTCTTAAAGTCGGTGGTCCATGAAATCATTTATTTCATTCAGTCCCAAAGCAATTGACTGGAAACAAAAAAAACAAAAAACAAACACAGACAAAAAATACTGAAGAAGAGTAAAAGAGAGATGATAGAAACTTCCTGGTGTGTCTAATCACAGTTGATGAGAGCTGAGTGCATCACGTTACCCTGGAGACAAAACTTGATTCCCTGACCTAAAAGCATCCATCATCACTGATTCCTCCAAAATTCAGCAATGCCATTGTGCATATATTCATGCACACACACACACACACACACACACATATATATATATATATATATATATATATATATATACTGGGTGTCCATACAGTTCGTGTGAACTTTAAAAATTTATAACTTTATTTGTATTTGCGATAGAAATAATCTGTAAAAAAATTTATAAAGTTTAATGTACCTAGTTTTAAGTATAGCTAAAATAACTAATGTGATTTCGGGCATTACTGTAAATCGGCTGGCAAATATTTTCCGTGAACTGCAAAATCGTATTACCCTTTGTATTGCTAATGATGGAGGACATGTGGAAACTTAAATCAAATTTCAATAAAATCTTAAAAAAAATATAGATTTACTTCTTTCTAATCCTTTTTACAAATTATTTCTATCGCAAATACAAATAAAGTTATAAATTTTTTTAAAGTGCACACGAACTTTATGGACACCCTGTATATATATATATATATATATATATATATATATATATATATATGCATGTTTCATTAAAGGCGACAGGCAAGGTACTACGAGTGAGCTTTTTATTTAATTTTAAGAGCTTTCTTTACAGGACAAAGGGTGTTTAAGAACTGTCCAAATGTTTTATGTTTCCGAGCGGTTTCGGCTATACCTTTAGCCATTATCAAGGATGATTCTTCAGCTTAATTGTGTGTGTGCATTATGTGTATGTCTTAGTGTGTAGTAGGGATGTTTTTAAATTTCCGAATACGGTTAGCACATTGTGGCTTTGTTCGTAGTTAATATTGTTAAGAGTTGGCTTTTACTTTTTTATTATTTAAGCCTCCATTATTTTTAATCTTTTTTTACAGGTGGATGCAGTTAATATATTTGTGTTATATATATATATATATATATATATATATATATATATATATATGTGTGTATGTATGTTTCATTAAAAACCACAGACAAGGTACTACGGTTAAGCTTTTTACTTTATTTTTCTTGTGTTCGAACAAGAGCTGTCTTTTCTGGACAAAGAGTATGTAAAAACTGTCCACCAGTTAAATCAAAATTACAAAGAACGAACATTATCTATGAGTTCAAATGCCCCTTAAGGAACTGTATTCCTGATTAAACCGGACTCACAAATAATTACATCGATTACACAACTACATGCTTATCCAAACGTCTTACGTTACACCTATCTGATCATAGCTCCATTAGGACCCATTTAAACACACACACAAATTTACCGGACTCCATTAGACATACTAGTAGAAAACACAAATATAATAATTTCATCCACTTGTAAAAAAAGATTAAAAATAATGGAAGCTTAAGTAATAAAAAAGTAAAAGCCAACTCTTAACAATATGAACTACGAACAAGGCTGCATATATATATATATATATATATAACTATGAACCTAAAGAGCCAGGTAAACCTACCTAGGTTTAACCTACGCGGATCGTCATAGTACGCCGGCCAAAGAGGTAACATTAGAACAGAATATAGTCTACAACATAAAAACATGACCATGTGACTAAAAAAATAATAAACAAAATAAATAGTAACTCAACAACGGGAGCTTGGATTCTGGACGATTGTTTTCGCCTGAATTACATGTTCTTAGTTCTTTTTGTTTGTATTCTTTATTTTTCTTTGGGTATTGGTTTGTTCATTTACAAGCCAAAACGCCTAAGGTTTTTCCAGACAAGTATAATTACTTTTATTTATAAAATTATTATTATAATTATGTCTACGAGGGAAGGGATTTCGACAATAATTGCATTAATATTGCTAATTGATTCATGGTATGATTAACTCTTTGTAATATAAAATTATATGCTGCCTATTTTATTATGTTCGTGAAAAACAATTGATCCGTAGTAAAGAATTCCTGAGAAAAAAACAACTATGACATATCACTCTGTTAATTGAACTATCTACTTAGTTCATGTCATGTTAACTGAAAAACACTTATAATAAAAAATTCGTGGATTTACCAAAATTACAAAATTCAAAAAATTCTCACTTGTAATATTTGAACTTTAGCGTTGCGATTTGCACGCTCCAACACTACATAACCGTTAATAAATAGCTCATTCTTAAAAACATCTTTCGGTCGGAAAAACACATTTATTTCATCTTCCAGTTTTGATTCTAAAGGAAAAAATACAGCCCGAAGATGAATGCGTGAAGCATTTGAAAGTACTAGCTGAATTAAAAAAATACACCATATCCATTTTATACATAAGGATCTCATCATTCAGTGGATTATTAGTAGTATAATGCTTAGAATTATGTCTACTAACGAAGGGATTTCGCCAATATAATATATATATATATATATATATATATATATATATATATATATATATATATATATATATATATAACAACTTTAAACATCAGGAGATCAGTTGAAACAGCTAGCTTGGTTTCAAACTTACGATATCATCAGGCGATTTTTATCAAATGACCTCTTGACAAACGCATGACGTTGGGTGTAATAGAAAGAGAAGAGGAGAAGGAGGAGGATGTCAAGAAAAGAAGATGAAGTAGAAAAAGGAATCTTTGTATATATATTAAGAAATTCCTCTTAAGCACATATGAAGCTGGGTGAAAAAATGAAAATTTCAAATACCCCCACCAATCCTTTTATAACACCTTTGCTTTTCTTCTCTCTCTAGACACACACACACACACACACACATATATATATATATATATCGATAGATAGTAATTCATTGAGCCCAAAATAATCTTTAACAGAAAGCACTGGATTGCCGTTTCGTCCCATTTGGGACTACATCAGCAGTGCGCATCCGCTACCGAGAATCGAACCCGGACCATTTCGATACAACGCAAACGTCATACCAGCAGTACCGCGGTGACGAAGAAGACACAAACTAGGCTCGTTATAGCGTTCAATACTCGGTAGTGGATGCGCACTCCTGATGAGTCCCAAATCGGACGAAACGGCCATCCAGTGATTTCTGCATTCTGTTGAAGATAAGTCTGGGCTCGATGAATTACTATATATGATATATATGATTATTCTAAATACCCCGGTAAATATTACCTATATATATATATATATATATATATATATATATATATATATATATATATATATATATATATATATATATATATCAGGAATAGTATTGGGGAAAATGTATGGCAAAATGGAAAAAAGTTTTCTTGTGACTAAGTTTGTTATGTTGGTACAACTACACATACCGACAAACGATGGGTGGATACTGAGGAATTTTAATTTTTTTTTCTATCGGATTTAGATTCTTTTTCTTTGCATCACTTTTGTTAGTAGAAATACCACACTGTGATAACAAATACGAAAATGTTTTTTAAAAAGTCTAAAAAAAACCGGAACTGAAAAGAAATATGCAAAACAATAGAAAAAAACCGGAAGTTTAAGAAGGAATGAAGTTATTCGTTCATCTCATTCGTTTCTTCAGTATCGATGGGCGTGTAGGGTGGTTGGAAGGTGATAGTGATGTTTGTCTGATTCTGATTTGGGTGCGGACCCCGTGAAGTACTAAGCCAATTATAGAGATCTCATAAAAGTGTCTGAACAAGGGAATTAAGCAACTGGTTTGCAAGAAATGCGACATATTTTCTGCTTCGCCATAAAATGCATTTTTCTTCCTGGTGCATTTTTTTATCAGTTACTTCAAGTGCTAAAAATGTGACACGAAACTGCAAACGTTCCCAACAAAAGAAAGAACAATTTTGATGTTTATATCATTTACATTTGCAAGTTACTATTTATAAACGTTACATATATATATATATATATATATATATATATATATATATATATATATATATATATATATATATGTGTGTGTGTGGGGGGGGGCTGTGTGGGATTTGCTGTCTTTATGAGTTTAACTGCTAGATATCTGGAAGATAACTTATATAAATGTGTATCTTGAGATCAACACCCATCGCTGACAGTCTGTTTCAGGCACTCACCATCGTTATCATATATATATATATATATATATATATATATATATATATATATATATGTGTGTGTGTGTGTGTGTGTGTGTGAGTGTAGGATTAACACTAATATAAAATTTGTCACTTAGCTGTTATATTCAGCATCTCCGCTCCACGGAATTTCTTAGAAGAATCTTTATATAATTATTCAGGATATATATACATACATGATAAATGTGATGTCAGTGTGTCACACGTTTTCAATTCAAGGGACACAAGACTCTAAATTTCAGTAGCTCATGTTACAGAAATTTTGAATTCCTAAGTTTTCATTACTACGATTGTTTTCGGCGATTTCTTTCGTACTATAACAGTTTTTAGAACTTGGAAATAAATTTGGGAATAATTGAAATTACTTGCGAACTCCAGCGAAAGTCACCCATGAAATAAAAATAATTGTGTGTACTGAAAGTAAGGACCTACGTACATCAAACTATCTTTGAATTAAGTGGCAACAGAAGAATTATCGTTAACCTTTTAAAAGGTAAGCTTAAAAATTACAGTCTCTCAAACTCCTGAACACACCGAAGGCCCAATCAAGCGCCCTCCGCAGGAGTTAGCCTAAATGCTGCCTAGTGTATATATATATATATATATATATATATATATGATTAATAAAAGTATAAAGTTTGTCACTTAGATGATTGGTGTTATATTCAGCGCCCGACTCCAGGTGTTCATAAATTAACATTTTTGTAATCCTTTGGTGCACTCGTCAAGATATATAAATATATATATATATATATATATATATATATATATATATATATATATATATATATATATATATATATATATATAATATTTTAAAATATGTATTCAACACGATACACAAATTAACATGTTTCGAAACTAAAAACTAACATTTAGAATTATGGTTTTTGTTCCACTCCAAAACGATGTTGCATAGCTTTCGAAAGAAAATTATTAACTTTTTTTAAGCTAAATAGTATTTTATAGTTTAAGGCTAAAGGGGGACATTTGCACGAGAGCAAAATTTAATAATAAAATTCTTTTTTTTGCCTTAATTTCTCTTATTTAAATTACAAAACACCTACTTTTGCGCCCAATTTAAAAATTGTTAGGGGTTCTCTCAAACATTTGAACTGTATTGTGTGTATGTGTCTGTGTGTGTGTATATATATATATATATATATATATATATATATATATATATGCACTTCACTTTAATCAACTTGTGTGGGTTTTCTGGCGGTTTACCTTGATTCGTTTACACCCTTGAGCGCTTAGCCTTGGAGCGGGTAGAATGGAGATCAACGTGTTTTAGTGGACTCAGCAGTTTTCAATCTGGTTGTCTGAATAATTTTCAAGATGCGAAAGCAAGATCTAAAAGATCAGCCAATCTAATAGTGATTGCATCTCACAATCCTCACTCTTGTTCCATATGTGGCCTTCTTTTTAAATCGCTAACGAGTTTTAATTGCCACTTAAGATTATCGCACAAAATTTCATAACTGAATCATTAAGCTGTCAGAACCTCATACGCCGAAACCGACGGGAGAGTCCATTATACATACATACATATATATATATATATATATATATATATATATATATATATATATATATATATATATATATATATAAAACTGAAACTGCGACTTTGTGGAACAAGCTCTCACCTGGGTACTCTCCCGAACACTCAAATTCACTTCATACCAACCCCCCCTCTTACATTCATGAAACAAACTTCGTTCAGCAACCTTCTATATTGAGTGGACCTCGACCCTTGTATTGGGTGAACTCTAGTTAGAAAAAGAAAAAGGAAAGCCAGCCTGGAAAATGACTTCGGTGAACTTAGCCTCGAGAAAGAAAAAAGAGGAGAAAACGCGACAGTGAAAGATAGTGTAGCACCAATGTTCTAAGTGACGGACTGTTTTAGCTCAAAGATATTTGCCCTATTCAGCTTGCTTTATTACTTGGTTAAATGAGGGAAAATTGGTAGCAGTCTGGTCAGGGAGTCAGTTTGTCCGGTGGCAAGTGGGCTCCTGATGGATTGGGCCCCCTATATCAAATAAAAATACAATAAAGAAGCGAACACAGACAACTGTTTCAGTCATAAAAAGGAATAAAAAAAAACTTGATAAAGTCATCTGCACACTATCACTTCTTCAAGTCTAACACGAGAGGACATTTTCAAAGCTGAAGATCGTAAAGACAAGGTTACGAAATTCGCTGCCTGAGAAGAATTTGGAATCATGAGTGTTGCTAGCCATTGAAAATTGGAATCGTTAGATGAATCGAATGCAGAAGCAATTATTGACAGATTCGAACAATCATCAAGTGAACACAGACAATTGATTACCTATGTATGTATGTATGTATCTATCTATCTATCACATGATTGTCTATCTATCTACATCTCTTCATATCTATATATCTGGTCTCTTCATATCTATCTATTTATCTCAGTCTTGTCAATATCTATCTATCTGTCGCTTTTCATCATCTATCTATCTATCTATATATATATATATATCTATCTATATATATATATATATATATATATATATATCACATGATTGCCTATCTATCTATCACATGATTGTCTATATATCTATCTATCTCTCTTCATATCTATCTATATATCTATCACATGATTGTCTGTCTTTTTTCTTTTTGTCATAATTTCTCTTATTTAAAGTACAAAAACAACTACCTATCACAATTGACTACCTATCTACGTATCTATCTAATGACTACCAACCTATCTATATGTGTGTTTGTGTGTGTGTATGTATATATATATATATATATATATATATATATATATATATATATATATATGAGTTAAATATCAAATGTAGATCAAATATGGATCGGAATCCATCATTGTGAGAAGATAAAGAACAAATCGGAAATGTTTATCAATCTAATGTAATTTGTGCAGCAAACTATTTCAAAATATCAAACGATAACTTAAAACAAAAAAATAAATGACTGAATAAAATATTCAATTATGACATTCCGTATTAACATTTGCTATTTACTCACAGTAATACCGACAGAAAATGGCCAATGGAATTACGAAGAAACATCTTTTCAACCGAAATTTGAATTGTACCCTTTTAGTTTTCTCCCTGTGTATTATTATTATTTGAAAATTTTATTTGTTCATTGTGAAAATTAAATGATCGCATTGTAGTTGTGGATGGCACCCCTTTGTCTCCTGGCAAGCAATATTTTAAAACCCGGTTCGCCTTGCGGGTAATACAGATAGGAAGATTGTATAACTCTAATCTTTCAAGTTGGGAAGGTTAGTTTGTCCTGAAAGGCAACATTAGATAATGTGGTATTTTAGACTCCGTTTAGCGCCGGTAGAAAATCTACAAGCCTCAATGGATTACTTTTGTCAATAGTAGTAGTAGTAGTGGTAGTAGTAGAAGTAGTAATAGTAGTTGTTGTTGTAGGAGGGGAACAAGAGGAAGAAACGATAAAACGAGAGAGAAGATGGAAGCTAGGGAGAGGAAGAAGAAGAAGAAGGAAACTATGTAGGAGGAGCTGGAGGAAGAGGTGAAGGAAGCAAGGGAGAAGGAAAAAGAATCTATGGAAAAGGAGGAGGAGGAAACGAGAGAGAGGAAGATGGAAGCTAGGGAGAAGAAAGAAGCAAGGGAGAAAGAAAAAGAATCTAGGGAAAAGGAGGAGGAGGAAACGAGAGAGGAAGATGGAAGCTAGGGAGAAGGTGACGAAGAAGCGAAGAAGAAGAAAGCAATGGAGAAGAAGGAGGAAACTAGAAAGGAGCAGAAGGAAGCTAGACAGGAGGAGGAGGAGCGAGGAAGAGAGAGAGAAAAAATGAAGCGAGAGAGGAGAAGAAAGCTAGGTAGGAGAAATGAGAAAGGGGAAAGGGTGAGGAGGTTACGAAGAAGAGGGAGGAGAAAGCTAGAGAGAAGGAGGAAAAGAGGGAGGAGGTAGCGAGAGAGAAGTCAGGATCACTTTTACATTTTGTCGTTTCGACCGCTGGCCAGTGTCTTTGTTCCAAAGAGAATTGCTTCTTCATATCTCAACGCAAGTCTTTCCAGCTTGTATTGATTGACATAAAAAAAAAATTTCTTCATTTCACCTTTTGTCGCGCTGAGATTTAAACGTGGATTTTTGTTGCGTTTTTTTTTTTTTTTGTTTGTTTGCTGATCTTTTCAAAGAAAAGGAAGAAGGTAGTCAATAAGCAAATAAATAAATAAAAAGAAGGAATAAAGAAAGAAAGAAACAAACAAAAAAAGTATGGTAAAAAAAAATAAAGAAAAAGTTAATAGATGAAATAAAAAATAAAATAACCGTCTCCACAAAAAATAAACTATCAGGACGCAAGGTATTAACAAATAAATAAACTCAAGAAATTGTTCCGAAAGCAATAGAAATTCTTTATTTTGCCTTCTGTATACGGAACCATTCTTTAGACTGACTCTTGTCGAGCAAAAGACCCCCCTCCGCTTTCTTCCTGATATTTCAGCAAGGCCCTATCATATTCGTTACCATTTATAACCATTCCAAGAATTGGTTTTCATTACGAAGACTTGTCAATACATTTGTAAAAAGAAGTCCATTTTTGTCTACCTTAAGACAGTATTTTTTTTTAAAACAAAATCAAGACTGACCGATAAAGCTCAATAAACAACTTCTTTTATGTGCTGTGTCCATCAAGATGTGGCCAATCATTGCTCTCCACAACCTCCTATCTGTTGTAGGTATATATATAAAACTTAAAAGTCGTCCTGTCGGGCGGCATTTTAACTACTTCCTGCGGAGGGCTCTTGATTGGGCCTTCACCACACTAGGTAGGGAGGATTAGATGCGATAGGCAACAATAAACTACAGAAGATCTCAAAATTGATCGCTGCATTTAAGTACTGCATTAATATTTAAGCTTACCTTTTAAAAGTTTAACGATAACTCTTCTGCCGACACTTAATTTAAAAACAATTTGATGTAGGTAGGTCCTTACTTTCCGTACACACAATTATTTTTATTTCATGGGTGACTTTCACTGGAATTCGCAATTAATTTCGATTATTCCCAAATTTATTTCCAAGTTATAAAAATTGTTATCATACAAAAAAATTCGTCGCAAAAAATCGCAGTAATGAAAACTTAGGAATCCAAAATTTCAGGATTGCGGGTCCGGCTCTGGCTCGGAATGGTTTTAATTTGCTCTCGGAGTCGGCCTGATTCCAAAATGGTAGGATATACTGAACTATGGTCTCTAGGAGCAAAGTTGAAAAAATGTGACACAGTGGCACACTGACATTCGCATTTATATATATGTATATATATATATATATATATATATATATATATATATATATATAAAAGCTATGAACCTAAAGAGCCTAGGTTTCACCTACGCGGATCGTCAGGGTACGCTAGCCAAAGAGGTAATATTAGAACAGAATATAATAATAAATCTGAAATTTTGAGTAAGTGTAGACGTACGAAACGCTGATTACTAGAATAGGTTGACTTTTTTT
>OZ038479.1:123181627-123184127 GCA_964036315.1 Acanthosepion esculentum | reverse complement strand
ATTTTAAAATTTACTGAGTTTTAAACGCACATACAATTCATAATTTTTTGTTTCCAAAGATACAGAGAAATCCAATCATTTAGACAGGGGCTTTAGCGTGTTCATTTTTATTAACTATTATTATATCAATTATGAGTTACGTTCGAAAAAGAGGTTAAGTCTAGGTAGGGTAGGAGTGCAGTTTTCAACGAATTTTGACATCCGTTCAACTTTGTCTCGTTTTTTTTATCAACGAGAAAAAGGTTTTCGGCATTTTTTTCCGTTAAATTCGTACTTGTATACATAAATAATCTTTCTAAATACGTTACATTGAACTACAATTATAAAATATTATTTTTTACTCTTAATTACTAATAGACTATATTTCTTTTTAAAACAAATAAATATAATAGAATTACATAAATTATTTAAAAAATTTTTATTACATATCAAATATAAGTAGGTATATTACCAGCTCCCATTTTTTTATTTTTTTTATTTTAATTTTATTCTTAAATATTATTTAAGGAAAATTTTTGACAATGTCGGCAAAGAATAGCTATTTCATTTCTTTGATTCAGTAAATTTTTATTTTTTATGAACTTAGTACTATATAGTTTCTCATGTCTACACAAAGGACATGGGTCATGTAGATCATTAAATGATCCATGTCCTTTGTGCAACTATATATATATATCAACTCTCTCTCTCTCTCTCTATATATATATATATAAACTATATATATATAAATTATATTTATATATACTAACTCTCTCTATATATATGAACTCTCTCTCTCTCTCTCTCTCTCTCTCTATATATATATATATATATATATATATATATATATATATATATATATATATATATATATATATAGACTACCCTTGACCTGTTGGGTCACTGATGGCTCAGGTTATAAAACATTAAAGTTGATATCAACATTCCATTGAAATGGAAGTTAATTTTATTATCATTCAGTTAAGTCTTTCAATTCGTTCGTGTCATCCTTGGTCTGGTTTACAAGTTTATGTTTAACGTTTTATTATTTGTTTACAGTATTTAATAAGAATAAAACTTCCGGGGTGAAATTTTCATTTTTTTATATATTTAAAATATTGTTTGTTTAACGAAAGCTCAAATGTAAATAATTACTCTACAAACGACTGGACGAAACAGCAAAGTGGGATCTCTTTGTGTCTGTCTTTTCAAATGTCTGTTTGAAAAAGTTAAAATACAAATACTTACTACTACTTACTACTACGTTATTTACATTATTCGGACTGTTATCCTATGTTAGGATGACAGTTCGAATAATGTAAGTAATCATAATGTTTCATCTCAGAGGTATCGGCTACGTACTTACTGTATAAACAAATCGTATTTTTAAATCTCATTCACTTAAATCGGATTAACTTAATTTATTATGCGCCGGACGGACACACCACACAAGCACGCACGCAATCACAGAATTTTAGTATGAGATAGATAGATAGATAGATAGGAACAAACTAAGAAAGAAAGAAAGAAGACTAAGATAGATAGATAGGAACAAACTAAGAAAGAAAGAAAGAAGACTAAGATAGATAGATACATAGATAGATATAATTAACATGACGATAAAATTTCCTATACTAATCTTTGTTTCCCCGATGAAACCAATAAATTTGGAACGTTCTTAAAAAGGTGAAAAAATGTTATTCAGTAATAATAAAAAATCCTTTGGTATTTTCTTTTAATAATAACATAAAGATATTAACGATAAAATTTTGTTTTTAATAAGCTCGGGGCATTTGTTCATCATGGTATGCTCACTTTTAGCGAATTCTAAGATACTTATAAGAGAGAGAATGAGTGAGATTAAATAAATTTTAATGAATTCATCCAAGAAGGTCTGTCTGATAAATTTTCTTTATTGGATTTTACCAATTTTCGTATAAGTTGTCGCACATTAGTATCGAAATTGTGGAGAAACTCTCAAAAGTTGATGTCTTTGTTCAAATACTTTTCGACGATTCGGTCATTATCAATAACTAAATGTTGTTAAGTTGGTGCTTGGCGAGATTGATGCACTTGTCTATGTAATTTGGAAGATATATATTATTTCTTTATATAAATTTCTGTTATTTATATATATATGCTTAATGTGTTCCTGATATATGAAAATCACTATTTCAGGCAACTGACATTTCAGTAATGTTTCATCCCCAAAGTGCTGGCAATTTTGTATCTCTATTTAGTAAATAAAAAAAATCCTATTTCTTTCAGTGCCTCAGAGCATAAACTTATTTTTTCGTATGTATTAAACTTATATATATATATATATATATATATATATATATATATATATATATATATTACTCATAATTTCTTCCGTTGTCATATTGAATTCAGATTTGTAACCCCACCTACGATATAAGTCCGGCATTTATTTTTTATTTCTTCTTTTTTTGGCTTTTTTTTTTTTTTTTTTTTTCCCCCCCATTTTCGTGGGCACTTTTTGCATCTTCATCGCCTTCGT
>OZ038479.1:123166627-123176627 GCA_964036315.1 Acanthosepion esculentum | reverse complement strand
TTTCTCTTCTTTTTCCTCTCTTCGTTCCTTCCCTCGTTCTTTTTTCCTTCTTTATTTTTCCTTTTTTTCTTTCTTATTCATTTTCTCTTCTTCCTCCCCCCTTTTCTTCTCCCTCTTCTTTCTTTCCTTTCTTCCTTTTATAACCCCCACCCACCTTCTTTCTCTTCTTGTCAGTGATTAGCTTCTCTTTCTTTTTCTTTATAATTTCTTTGCAAAAAATAAAAATATTGAATCATTTAGATGATTTTTTTTATATTTTTCTTTCTTTTTCTCTTTCATATTTTTCCTGTTTTTCTTTTGCTTTTACATCTTTTATTAATTATTTCTATATTTTACATCTTTTGTTAATTATTTCTATATTTTACATCTTTTGTTAATTATTTCTATATTTTGCATCTTTTGTTAATTATTTCTATATTTTAAATCTTTTGTTAATTATTTCTATATTTTCTTTAAATTTTGTTTCTCGGACTTTTACTACCACCTCCATCTCTTCTAGTTTTCTCTTTTTCTCTTCTCTATTCACCTCTTTCTCTCATTCTCTCTTTTACTTCTTCTCTCTTTCTCTCCTTTCCAGCACGTCTTTTCTCTCATTCTCCCTTTCACTTCTCTCTCTCTCTCTTCCACTCTATATCTCTTTCTCTTATTTTTCTCACCTTTTCTCTTTCTGATTTTCTCTCCGTCTATTTTTCTCTCTTTCTCCCCTCTGTTTCTTTCCGCACGTTCTCTCGTTCTCTTCCTTCTATTTTTCTCATCTTCTCGCTTTTCTTATTTTTTTCCTTTTATTTCTCTCTCTCTCATTCTTTTCCTTTTCCTCTCTTCCTCCCGTTCTCTTTTCTCTCATTCTCGCTTTCATTTTTCTCTCTTTCTTTCTCTCTCTTTCTTTTGTGTTTTTCTCATCTTCTCTCTCTCTCTCTCTCTCTCTCTCTGTGTTTGTCTTTCTCTCCTCTGTTTTCCTCTTCCTTTCGTTCTCTTTTCTCCCATTCTCTCATTCACTTTCTCTCTCTCTTTTTCTCCTACTTTTCTCACCTTCTTTCTTCCTGACTTTCTCTCCTCCCATTTTTCTCTGTTTCTCTTTCTCGCGTTCTCTCTTCTCTCATTCTCTATTTCAGTTTCACTGCCTCTTTTTCTCCTCTTTTTCTCGCCTTCTCTGTCTGTCTGTCTTTCTTTCCTTCTATTTTTCTGTTTTTCTCTTCCTTTCGTTTTCTTTTCTCTCATTCACTTTCTCTCTGTCTCTGTCTCTGTCTCTGTCTCTCTCTCTCTCTCTCTCTTACTTTTCTCACCTTCTTTCTTTCTTACTGTTTCTCCTCTCATTTTTCTCTGTTTCTCGTCCTCCTCTTTCTCTGGCTCTCTTTTCTTTCATTCTCTATTTCAGTTTCACTCCCTCTTTTTCTCCAATTTTTCTTAACCTTCTCTTTCTGTCTCTGTCTTTCTTTCCTTCTATTTTTCTGTCTTTTTCTCCTCCTTTCGTTCTCTTTTCTCTCATTCTCTCATTCACTTTCTCTCTCTCTCTCTCTCTTTCTCCTACTTTTCTCACCTTCTCTCTTTCTGACTTTCTCTCCCCCCATTTCTCTCTGTTTCTCTCCCCCCCTTTCTCTCGTTCTCTTTTCTCTCATTCTCTATTTCTCTTTAATTCCATCTTTTTCTCCCATCTTTCTCGCCTTCTCTCTTTCTGAGTTTTTCCTCCCTTTCTCTCCATCTCGTCTTTTCTCTTTCCATTTGAATTGCCCTCTCTTACTTCTCTTACCACATCTACCAATCATGCCCAAATTTTCAGCACTATAATGGTTTCATGCCAGATTGCCCAAATTCCAGAAAATCCGTGACACTTCATTGTCCACAAACTGACCACAACAAGCAACAAATTCATTGAAGAAGCTGACCGACTAACCAGACAGATGGGATGTTCGGTTAGATATTTGGTAGGAACACTTTTGGCTAGAGATGCACTGGCCAGACCCCATTAGCATGCACACAATGCCAGAAGTGATTGTATTCAGCTTCAGTGACTTTTGTTTATCCACTCGGACAGAAGAAAAGATGGCAGACTTGACACTCAGACAAACAAGATGAGGAATTCTAGTTGGTTTGAAGAACAAGGAAGACTTGGAAGGGTTGGATTCGTTGGGCCATCTTGATTAAAAGCTATTATTAATTTTGAGATCTTCTGACAAGAATTGTCTAAAGAAGACCTTTTTATTTTCGTCTATTTCCCTTTCTTTTTGTTCTCTTTCCTTCTTTCAGTTTTTTTCTTTATTCAGTACCTTTTCTTTCTTTTTCTCTCTCTTCTCCCTCACTTTTCTTTCCTTTTGTCTCTCCTGTATTTCCTTTCTCTTCCGTCTTTTTGTTCTTTTTCTTTCTCTTTTTTGTCTTTGTTTTCTTTTTTTCTATTTTATTACTTTCTTTTTGTTCTTTTTCTCATTCTTTCTTTTGTTCTTTCTTTATTGTTCTTTTACTATTTTATCTTTCTCTTTGTTTTTCTCTTTCTTTTACTATTTTATCACTCTCTCGCTCTCTCTTTCCCTTCTTTATTTTTTCTTTCTTTCTTTCTTTTATATTTTACTATTTATCATTGTTCTTTTTTCCTTCCTTCTTTATTTTCTCTTTTACTGTTTTATATTTATGTTTTTTCTTTTTATCATTCTTTTTGTTCGTTTTCTTTTTGTTTTTGTATTTCTTCCTGTCTTTCTGTTTTTCTACTCCAGTATCTCTTGTTTTCTTTCTTTCTTTCTTTCTATTTTCCTATTTTTTCTTTCTTTCTTTCTTTCTTTCTTTCTTTCTTTCTACTCCAGTATCTCTTATTTTCTTCCTTCCTTTCTTTCTACTCCAATATCTCTTATTTTCTTTCTTTCTTTCTTTCTTTCTTTCTTTCTTTCTTTCTACTCCAGTATCTCTTATTTTCTTCCTTCCTTTCTTTCTACTCCAATATCTCTTATTTTCTTTCTTTCTTTCTTTCTTTCTTTCTTTCTTTCTACTCCAGTATCTCTTATTTTCTTCCTTCCTTTCTTTCTACTCCAGTATCTCTTATTTTCTTCCTTCCTTTCTTTCTACTCCAATATCTCTTATTTTCTTTTTTCTTTCTTTCTTTCTTTCTATTTTCCTATTTTTCTTTCTTTCTTTTTCTTTCTTTCTTTTTTCTTTCTTTCTTTCTTTCTAATCCAGTATCTCTTATTTTCTTTTTCTTTCTTTCTTTCTTTCTTTCTTTCTTTCTTTTTTTCTTTCTTTTAATCTTTCCTTTTTTTTCACTGTCTTTGTTTTTCTTCAGATATTTCATCTCTCTCTCTCCCCTCTCTCCTTTCTTTGCCTATTATCACCGCTTGCATTTTTCTCTTTGATTTTCTCTCTATTTTCTTTTCTGTCTTTCTATCTTCTTTCACCATTTATCTCTCTCTCTCTCTCACTCTCTCTCTCTCTCTCAACCTTTCTTCTTCTTCCATCACTTTCCTTCCTTCTCTCCTCCTTTATCTATCCCTCCCTCTTTATCCTTTTCTCTCTTTTTCTTCTATTTTTTCTTTGTTTTTCATTTTACTCTCTTGTACTTTTCATCTCTATCTCTCTTTCCTTTTTTTATTTCAATCTCTCTCGCACTCTTTCTATATCTTTCTCTTTTTCTCTGTATCCCTTCTCTTTCTTCAGCCTTCTCTTTTCTTTTCGTTTTCTTTGGGGTTTTTTTTTTGTCTCTTTTCCTACCTTTTCTTTTCCCTCTTACTCTTTCTTTCTTGTTTCCCTTCCTCCACTCTCTCTTTGCAGATCTCTTTTTACTTCAATAATTTCAATTTTTATTTCAATAAGCTCTTCTTCCCCCCCTTTCTAATTTCATCTCCCTCCTTATTCTCCTCCCCTCTATTTCTCTTCACTTGTATTTATTTCCCTTCTCACCCTCCTTTTACTACACCCTATTTATTTTTTATTTTCCCTTCTCCCCCTCTATCTCTCGCCTTTTCATGTAACTTCACACCCTCTCTCTGTCTCTCTTCGAGTAACTTAAACACTCCCTCTTTCAATCTACCTCCTCTTTCCTCTCTCTCACACAAACCCTCAATTATTCTTATTTCTATTTTACTCCCTGTCTCTTCTCCTTTTAGACTCTACCCTCTCTTTTTCATTTCTTTCTTCTCCCTCACTCTCATTTTGAAACATACTCTCTCTCTCTTACTTATTCCTTCTCTCTCCCCTCTCACTAAAAGACTTTTTTAACTTCTTCCTTCTCCTCCACTCTTCAATCAAAATTTTAACGACTCCCTCTTTTACTTTATCTTCTTTCTCTCCTTCTTTTCTCGAGCAATCTCTGAATTATTCTTTCTTTCTTTTCTCTATCTTCTTCCTTTGTCACTATTCCTGCTCTCTTTTTCATTTCTTCTTTCTCTCTCTCTCTCTCTCTCTCTCTCTCTCTCTCTCTCTCTCTTCAATCAAAATCTTATCCACTCTGTCTCTTACTTTATCTTTTTCCTCTCTCACACAAACTCTCAAATATTTTTTCTTTCTTGATTGCTTTTCTCTTTTTCTTCTTATTGTATTATTGATTTGTTTTTTTACGGTTTATCATCCTTTTGTGGGTTATTTAAAGCCAGAAAATATATTTAGATTGTAAGAATTTATTTGAAAATAATAATGATTTACTCATACATTTCTACTAATTAACCCATAGCTTAGGGGAGAAGAGGTGGATTCATATCTTTCCCAAGGGTACCTGCACGTGTGGATAAAATGAAGCCAACTGGAACTCGAACCCGGTTCTCCGATTTCCAATTCTAAGCCGTTATGTTACACCACCGGCACACCCAATCTTATATCACCTAGTATTTCCAAGCGTTCACCCACCTATGTACTGACCTGGCTCGATGTTGCTTAACTTTGGTGATACGATTGTACGCCCCTTTATCGTCTTCCTTTCTTTCTATTATTTCTCTGCGCACTCTTTTTCATTTTCTCTTTCTCCCTCTTCTGTCTTACCCACTCCCTCTCTTACTTTGTCTTCTTTCCTCTCTCACACAAACTCTCAAATATTCTTTTCTCTTTATCTTCTTCCTTGGGCACCCTAAGGCCGTGTAATGGTTAGCAAGCCTGTCTCCCTAGAACAATTACGAATGAGTAGCGAGTTCGATCCTCACTGGGTGCCCCATACTTCCGGCCTTGTGCCACATCTAAGCTACGCTTGGAAAATCACTTTATTTTCTTGCTATTCTCTTTTTTCTCTCCCTCTCTTTAATCAAAATCTTACCCACTCGCTCTCTTGCTTTGTTTTCTTTCCTCTCTCTCTCTCACAAACTCAATTATTTTTCTTTCTTTCTTTCTCTCCTTCCTTTCTTGCTTTCTTTTCTTTTCTCTCGCAGAATTCTCAAATATTTCTTTCTTTCTTCTTTTCATCTTCCTTTCTAGCTATTACTTCTCTACTCTCTCTTTTTCATTTCTTTTTTCTCCCCCTCTCTTTGATCAAAATCTCACCCACTCGCTCTCTTGCTTTGTCTTCTTTCGTCTCTCACACAAATTCACAAATATTCTTTCTTTCTTTCTTTTCATCTTCTTTCTTGCTATTACTTCTCTTCTCTCTCTCTCTCTCTCTCTCTCTTTCATTTTCTTTTTCTCCTTCGCCCTTTCTTTTCGAAACCGCCTCTTTATTATTTATCTCTCCTCTTTCAAACAGACTCTTGTCTATTTCTTTCTCTCCTTGTTTCTTTTTCAGACATCTGTCTCTCTTTCCTTACTCCTTATTTCTTCTCCCTTTTTAACTCTGTTAAAATCTTACCCACTCCTCTTCATTCATATTTCTCTCTCTCTTTTTCTCATTCTCTCTGTAACACAAACTTTCTTTTCTTCACTCTCTTTCTTCTTTATTTCTTTCTCACTCCTATTTTCTTAATTTCTGCTTTTCTGTCTTTGTCCTCCATTTTTTTTCTTCCTGTTGTCCAAATATTCCCTGCCAGGCAATTCATCATTCCCCCAGGCACTCAAATGTATGTCGGATGTCACACGCGTAAAAACACAAAAATATTACTGCCTTTATTTGATTTTTCCGGTGGCTACCATTGCCAGTCGACCAAGTGGCGCCATCTATCGACTTACGAATGAAATGAATGAGATGAATGAAATTAAGAATAAAGAAAAAACGAGGAAAGTGATGAAAATTCAGGAACAAAAGGGGAACAGGAAGTGGGCTTTGGGATTATGAATGAGGGAGACGGAGGAATGAAAAAAAATTGTAAATGGAAAAGAACGAAATAGGAAGTGAAATTTTTAGAGTGATAAAGAGAAGAAAGAAAAATGGTGGGAAAGACATTAAAAATTGAAGAAACGGTAGGAAAGAAAGAAGTAAAGAAAGAAAGAAGTAAAAAAAGAAAAGAAAGGCGAATGAAAAACATTAGAAAACAAAATGGAGGGGAATATCTGTTAAAAGGATTGAAAACAAATTTAAGGAAAAATAAAAGAGAAAGTAAGTAAGAAAATTATCAAGAAAGAAAACAAAAGATAGGAAGGAAATCTATTTTTCAAAATTCGAAGACCTGTTTAAAAAAATTGAAGAAAAAACTGGAAGAGAAAAATGTTTTTTAAATGCCAGAAGTGTGGGGGAAACATTTAAAAATGAAAGTACGAACGAAAGAACAAAAGAAAGAAAAGAAAAATATTTTTTAAAAGAAAATTGAAAATCTCTTTAAAATTTTAAGAAAAATTGGAAAAAGAACTTTTTAAAAATACCAGTAAAATAAAAATAAAAAAAAGTTAAAGATGAACAAAAGAATGAAAAGAAAAATATTTTTTAAAAAATAGAAAATCTCTTTAAAATTTTAAGAAAAATTAGAAGAGAATTTTTTAAAAAAATACCCGTACAAGAAAAAAATGTCAAAGAAAGAACAAAAGAAAAAAGAAAAACATTTTCAAAAAGGCAAAAAATTATTTTTTTAAAATGTAAAGAAATCGGACGAAAGAAAAACTAAGGAAAATACCAAAGAAGAAAAATAAAGGAAGATCTACAAAAAAAGGAAAATAAAAATATTTTTGTGAAAAAGATGAAAATTGTTTTCTAACTGAAGTGTAAAAAAAAAAAAAAAATGAAGGATAACTGAATGAAAAATAAGAATTGATGGCGATGTATTTGAAAATTCCTAGGAAAAAAACCCGGATGTGAATGGCAAAGAATAAAGAAAATAGAAAGAATCAATGTTGGATCATAAATTAAACTTTGGGTTACTTGGCATTCGAAATAATTACCCAATTGCTTTTAACGAAGAAAATAATTTCCCAATTCATATTAATGAAGAAAATAATTACCCAATTACTTTTAATTAAGAAAATAATTACCCAATTACTTTTAATTAAGAAAATAATTACCCAATTACTTTTAATGAGGAAAATAATTACCCAATTAATATTAATGAGGAAAATAATTACTCAATTACTTTTGTGAAGGAAATAATTACCCCATTACTTTTCATGAAGAAAATAATTACCCAATTAATATTTATGAAGAAAATAATTACCTAATTACTTTTGTGAAGAAAATAATTACCCAATTACTTTTAATGAGGAAAATTAATTTCATCACGTTTAATATTAGTATTTTGCTTCACAAATAAATTCAAATTATATATTTGTAAAATATATTTGTTTCATTAATATTTTTCTTGCGATAACTTCCGGTTGCATTGGTTTAAATAAAATAAGATTTTTTATATCCTAATTATTCCAATAAGACGTTTACTCAGGTTGTACAGATCATATAAAGGAAAATTTTTGACTGAATTTTAATGGTAACCGTACTGTTTTGCTCAAGTGTAATAATTGATTGATTTTTATTTTGTTTTCTTTAAGCCATCATCAAGCAAAAATAAAATCATTCTTGAGGTAAACAAATAAATTTACCGTATTTGACGGCATATAAGGCGCACTTTTTTTTTACTAAAAATATCTTTTAAAATTCCCCTGCGTCTTATATGCCATATGTAAGTTTAAAATTCGCGATAGTCGCCGAAATTAGCTAGTTGGCAACTCCTATTAGCTTAGACTTAAACATGAAGGAGCAATGGAACACGTGGAGGGCAATGCCTGATCACGACCTTACACTTACAGGAAGAATAAAAAGACCCATCCAAGTCTGCGAATGAGTGAAACAAGCTTGGGATAATAAAGGGACCAGAAGTTGTTGTGAAATCTTTTAAAAAGTGTGGCATTAGCAATGCTTTCAGTGGAACGGAAGATGACGCATTATTTAACGACGATGATGGTAGTATTGAAAAGGAGTATCAGTTTTGATAACGAAGACGACGAATTTTATTGATTTGAAGATGAATAAAATTTTAATGGTAACTGTACTGTTTTGCTCAGTTGTAATAATTACTCGATTTTTATTTTATTTTCTTACCTTTGGATATAATAAAGTTTTTATAGGCTCGTGTTCATTTTTTCCTATTATTTTTCATTTAGTTTTAATCATGGCTTGTTCAACCAAAATAATACCTCATTAATATAGCCTAGTCTGTACCATTTGCTAATAGTTTTACTAATTACTAATTTTTTCTTGATTTGCCCTGTTGAAATTGGGGTGCGTTTTATACACCGTCAAATACGGTAATTAATTTTTTTTAATATCAATACCGAATTTTATTGTGAGCATTAATGGAAATGGTAACAGTAATGCCAACTGTTTCCTTATAAGGAAACATTTGACATTCATTGACCGAGCGGTCAGCAGCGAGAACCGAACGACAGGTGAAACTATCTACTCCTATGGTTGAAACAAATAAATACATCGTAAAAATGTCATATTTTAGGCGGAGACGTTAGAAGTATCCAGTTGAATAAGAAGGAACCGGAAACCCAATCCTAAACAGAAAACCAGGAGTAAATGTCTACAGCTGTTGAAAAGACCGGGGAGGAGTGTGAACCGGGCGATGGGTGAAGCCACCTAATCCTATGATGGAAAAAATAGAAATAAATTCATCCTAAAGATGTCAGATTTTAGGCTTAGACGTTAGAACCATCTAGTTGAATAAGAAGGAACCGGAAACCCAATCCTAAACAGAAAACAAGGAGCAAACCTCTATCCCTGTTCAAAAGACTGTGGAGGAGTGTGAACCGGACGATAGGTGTAGCTATCTACTCCCATAATTTATACATTTATCTATTTTTGTTTATTGCCCGTTTGATCTTCTCGCGATATCCCGTCATAAATCCTCCCTATGTTATCAACGATAGCCATAATCTCGGATAACGTTAATTGTTGGCAACTGCCGAACCAAACGCAAACCAACGCAAGTGAAAAATGCGAAGGTCGTTGCAAGTTTAACATATCATGCAAGCGACTAAACGTTAAGCCGAAAGCTTCTCGATGTGTGGGGTCTGGACTCTCCGAGAGATAAGACATGAAGACATCAAGGATTATGGTTTTTCTACATGACTAACTAAAGAAACCTTCAACTTATTGTGGTAGGGTTTAGCTTCACCTACCCAGGCGGGGTTAGAAAGGAAACGCCCTATCACACCTTCTTTATCCCACTTTCAGCAACCAATCTGAAGGATTTATTTGTGTTCTGTTCTGACAAACTTATCACCTCGTTGGCATTATGGACCCCATCTTCCAGCACCAGACTCCTTCACCCCGCCCGGATTCCACATCGTCATCTGTTTCTTTATTATTTTTTTTTTACTCTCTCCTTTAACTTTGTCTGATGAAGATATGTAATGAAATAAGGGTGCCGATGAAATGCCACCTGGTGCGCACCAGTGACAACACCAGATCCTTCCTATATAGAATAACGTTTTATTCGAACGCTCGGCTTCGACAGTTACTGCCTACCTGTGTGTATGTCTAATGCGGCCCACGGTTCATGGTCCGTACACTCTCGTCTACGATGTCGCAGAAACTGCCCGACTCCTCCATAGTGTTCTTCCCATGCTTGCAAAACCGGATGCAACTGTGACTTGGCGTGATTCTGCATTTGGAATCAGACCTGAACCTGGCTCCGTTCGACTAGTGTGAAATTGAGTGCAAAGCCAATTTCGGTAT